>JAUJYP020001371.1:600000-1171262 GCA_030674075.2 Linum usitatissimum
AATGAAATTCTTAACCAACAACAATCTGGCTTTGCATATCATACACACAGCTAAAGTCTTATTTCTTGGATCTATGAATGTATGCTAACAAGTAGTTCCCTCCATTCATAAAATCATGGAATTTAATATAAGGCATTGATATTATAGAGGTACACGGGAACAGAAACTACAAGTCACGGTGGTAAAAAGAAGCTTAATGGTTGAAAACAGGCAAACAATTACCTGAATGTTTGGGTTTTTCTCTTTAAGGAACCGACCAACACCAGAAATGGTTCCCCCGGTGCCAATACCTGCAACAAGGATATCAACTTTACCCTTTGTGTCTTGCCAGATTTCTGGTCCAGTAGTCTCGTAGTGGACCTGCAGTAACATAAATAATTTCCAAACCTAGTGTCAAGGTTTGATAAACCAGCTGATGCTATCATTCTACAATTAATTTTCAGGACATATTACTGCCACATAAACTGATAAAAGCAACGAAAATGTTAAAACTGAGAGAGCTCTTAAAAAGCAGAAGGAGGAGGTGGGAGAGAGTACAGTAAAGGTGTCAATAAGAATGAATGAGAGATAAGTTTACCCATCCAGCAAGAATTGCTAAAGTCGTTATTGCTTAATGCTTAAATCTAGATATTTCTGTATGGCGAGAAGCGGCAACAGAAGTAGATAAACAACACATGGAAAATAGTAACATGCGAGTGAATCAAACTAATAACATTCAGTTGATTGCATGACAAGCCATTCACCTTGGGATTTGCTGGATTGTCAAATTGTTGAAGCATGTAGGCATTTGGAGTCTTTTTCACAATTTCTTCAGCCTTCTGAACTGCACCATTCATACCTTTTGGTGCTTCGGTTAGAACAAGTTCTGCTCCAAATGCTTTTAGAAGAACCCTTCTTTCCATACTCATTGATGCTGGCATTGTCAAAATGAGTTTATATCCTCTTGATGCCGCTATAAATGCAAGCCCAATGCCTGTGTTACCGCTTGTGGGTTCAACCAGAACACTCTATGCATAGGGGAAAAACGGAATCAGAATGGAGAAACAAACAATACTTTAAAATGGAGCATTTGGGGAGAATGCAAATGTTGGTATAGTGAAGATGAAATGCGTCAGAGTTAACTCATTAACTCCAAATCAGAACAACTATCGAAAACCAGCAAACCAACTGACTGTGAATCCTACCCATGGAGAATTGCCAGTATAAATTGATGTTTTTATTGCAAAAAGAAAACCAGTATGTATCTTCAATCTATAACAGCGCAGGAAAGCACCAAGAACTGATCCAGAAAGAAATTTTGGATGTGGCGAGAGAGAAAGTAATCCTGAAATACACAGTACACTGAGGTACATCCCAACCGATGGCTATAAGAAAGCAAGTAAAATAGGTGCTCAAAAGAAAATCTCTAGTTTAAGTTTGTGAGTGCTTATTACCTTTCCAGGTGTTATAAGTCCTTGCTTTTCAGCATCAACAATCATACTTAATCCGATCCTGGAAAGCAAACACACCCCATCAATATAAGATTAAGAAATCATCAAATGCTCAAATCAAACGTCATTTGGACATACATTAGATCGCTTTACGAGCAAAGTCAAACAAAAAGTCGCAATCTTTAAGCACGTCTCACCTGTCCTTGACACTACAGCAAGGCTCCATAATCTCCAGCTTGGCAGCAATGTTCGCCACAGAACCCTTGACCACACTGTTAAGGTACACCATAGGAGTTTTCCCAATCAACTGCATGCATCAACAATTCATCACCCCCCGATCAACAAAAACCATCACAATGCACAACAATCAACGAAAATCAAGCAGATCCTCGAGAGTATAGACTGGAATTCAAATCCAATTAAGTCCAATGCAAAATAGATTGAAGAAAAAAAACAAAAACGCGAGAGATGGCGAGAACCTGGGTGACGTCGTCGGCGATGTTGAGGGCGCCTTCAGTGGCGGTCTTGGGAGACTGGACGGAGACGGCCTTGCAGACGATAGGCGTTCCATTGGTGATGAATCGGCGGTCCACTGTCCGGCGAGGGAAAGAAGCGAGTGGGGAGGAGGAGGAAGAGCGGTGTTTGAGGAAGGAATCGAATTGGTGGAGAAGCGCGCCGCGGGATTTGCAGAGGGAAGAAGTCAACCGATTCATGGCTAAGGAAGACGAGGATGACATCGCGGAAAAGATGAAGCACTGAGGGCTAGCTTTCTATGAAAATGTGAATTACTAGTTGTTTGTTTGTTTAATGGTTTAGTTAGCTTTGCTGAGTTGTATGAAGAGGAAAAATGGCGGACGACCATTCGTCACTTGGAAGGGACAGCTGAATAAATTTAAGTCCTTATCCAGGAGCTGGCCTGCTTTCCTAAATCAAACGGTTCTTATTTTGCCGGCCTTCCCCTTCCACTGCAGTAGGCCCACTATCTGGGCCCATAGGCTTATGAGGAGCGAATCCTCCCACTTTTTAGGTTACATTCAAATTATCATTTATCAGGACATTATCTGATTATTGGTGTTAATTTTTAGGCAATTTCTAGCTGAAAGTGAACTATCTCAAACCTTTAATAATTTTCGATCTCGAGGAAGGCGTAAATAAGACGGTGAGATCTTGTTTTACGCTTTGGATGATTAGACGTTATCTAAGCGCGATTAGGCGTTTAGAAAAAATGCATTAGATTTTAGATTTAGTGTGCAAGATCAAACATAACTTTTCATAAGTTCACAGAGTTGTAGTTATGTAACTAACAAAGTTCAAGATAGCCAATATTCAAGTTCTCATATATAAAAAAACATACATAACAAAATGATAAAATAAGCCATAAAGGCGATGTCAAACTCGGAGGTTCCAACGTGATCACACAAAATCTTTCAATTTAGGGTGAACTATGTGTTTTTTATTTTTAGTTTTAACGCCTAATAGCAAATTTCGCCGCCACGGCGTCGTTGAAATCGCTTCCTCATCGATTTCGCTCAATTCCTTAGTGAATTCTCGGTCGGCCGCCTTATTTCATCGCCTTGCCCGTGGTGAGGCGTTTTGCCGGTGCTTTGGGGTTTTTCCCGCCTAGACGGACGCCTAATCGCGCCTTCCATAACACTGATAATTTCAACTCGTACTTAAGTTGAGATCGTCTGTAACGACTTTTAACGAGGCCAATTGGAGCCCAACTCGAATTTTGTAAAAAGAAAAAAGATATTGAAGATCTTTAAACCTCAAGTATTCTTCCCAAAGTTTGTAAGTTACTTATCTATTGATTTATATAATACAAAAGTAGTCAATTAAACTAGAATCCTAGGATGAAAACCTTATGGCAGTAACTATTTGATTTTAAACTACACAATTTGATATTTTTAATGAGGAGTGTTACACAGTGAAGAAGTTGGGTATATCGGACAAAGCTCGTATTTTCATATCCATTTAGGCACCATAGGGGGCATGTCGGATTAGTTTAAGTTTTTTTTTCAAAAACATCAACAATACACTACAAGATAAGAGAAATTGAATATTATATTATGGGGTGTGCTAGATTCGAGTGTAATAATTTTAAATTATTAGCACAATTCTATTAAGTAGATTTCTCTATTTGGACAATTTGGGTTAAGTTGAGTATCTCGATATGAGATGTGAGTAAAAACAGGTCAATTATGACCTTTTCACGAATAATATATCCAAATATTAACTACTTAAAAATATACACTAAAAAATCATGATTATATATTTTCAATTTGTTTCATCGTGGAGAATTAGACACTTTTTCCCTAAAATGGATGGTATCCGAATTCTCATTCCTTTAAGAGGTTTAAAAGAGCGTACATAGCGCCCTCCGGAGGTACAGGCTCCACAAACAGAGTTGTATGGGCCGCGGGTCTCCGCCAATAAGCTAACAGGAAAAGGTAAAGTAAAAGAGTTCCCAGAGAACAATAAGCAAAAGTGCGCAGACACATGACTATAAGAAGCAAAACACTAGCAATGGACGCGTAAAGGTCCTTATTGGAAACACCATAAGACTAGTCTCATGACTATCCCTCCTCCCTTCCTAGTTGAGAGTTTTAGGCCCTGATTTTCGGGCCGGATCTGGGTGTTCGTAGGTCTCCTCCAAGATGTGCTCCCCGAATTAGTAGTCGGGGTGTTGGTCCTCGCGGCGGGGGATCTAGCGGTGGTGGTTTGAAACCTGGCGGCGGGTGTTGGAGGTGTGGCGGTAGCGAGGTGGCTCGCGGTGGATTCGGGAGATCCCCGTTCGTCATGCCACACGTGGGTGTGGTCATAGCCCTTGGAGTCGGGGTTCCGTGCGGCGTCGAGATGGAGGAGTCAGGTCGGGCTCGTGGTGGGGGATCCGCCGATGGTGGTGGTTGGGGGCGTTGCGGTGGCCGCTGGGGAGGTGACGGCGTCTCGGAGCTGTGCAGCGGTAGTGGGGAGATCAGTGGCAGTAACGGGGAGGACCTGTTCTTCGTGCCGGTCGTGAGAGCCGGCATAGCTCCTGATGAAGGAGCTCCGCAGAGGCAATGTCCCGTTGGGAAGATCGGAACAGGAGTGGGGGAGAGACATGGTCACGATTGAATTAGCGTCGGCGGCGGAATCGATTTGGTGCTTTCCATAGAGAGACAGCGATGCTTGAGTAAAGCGGCAGCTAGGCATCTAGGGTTCTGAATGAAACCCAGCCTAGGGTTATTTGTTTATTTGTCCCTCGATTTTTTTTTTAATTAGCGACTTTTTTGTCTAATTAAACACTAAATTTTGAATTTTTTTTAAAACTTTGAACATTAAACTGATAGATTAGTACAAAGGTGATCATGATTAACAAACCAAAATCGTCAATAGGTTTTATTATAATTTAAGTCAGTTAAAAATGAATAAAAAAAACATTAACAAACCAACACTAAAATTCTCTCCCTCCATTTCCTCACCTACTAATCCAAGCACGATTAGGAATTCTCCAATTACCCGCCGTTTTCTTTCTCAACCCTTTACAAAACCGCGGGAAGGATTAATCAAGAGTAAAACCCTAAACCACACGAACACCCAAATTCCCAGACATAAAATAATCAATGGCGAATCAGAAACTTTCCCTCCTACGCATACATACACTCCTCTTCATCCTCCTCGGTTTCCTCTTCCTGCCAGCGTGGCAGCAGCAGCAGCAGCAGCAGCAATATCCGGCGCCGGCGGCGTATTACCCACAATTTCCGACAGCCCGCCCGGCGCTGTGGGACCCGTACGTGTACGGGCAGTGCGTGGGGTCGTTTATCGCGGAGGAATCTTGCACCGGTGAGATCATGTCGTCGTTCTGGACCGGTCGGGTTTACCTGGCGCCCGGTTGCTGCGACTCGGTCCGCCAGGTCAGCGACGAGTGCATCCCGACGGCGTTTTCCTTGCTGGCGAATCCCTTCTTTGGTTACGCTCTAAAGGGTTACTGTGTAACTCGCCCTTGGATCCATTCGCTGCCTTCGCCAAAAGATTAAGAACTTTGATTAATGTGTTCTAATCATCTCTGTTTGTAAGATTCCATGAGCTTTAGAGTTGAAGATTTAATAAAAGCAATGTTGATTTGTGATTACTGGCTTGTTTATTTTGGGTGCCAATTACAATTTGGTTTTGAGTTTCGGGATGCTGTCAGCAAAAATAGATTTAATTTGATACGTGGAAAGTTAGATAAAACTAAGTATTGAATTGTTGTTGCGGAAGACAATTAGTTTATCTAATTGAAGTCGTTAGTTATAATAAAATTGTTTTATTTATCGCCATCTCACTTCACGTGGTCAATGTTGTTTGTATCAACGTAGATCTTGTTTATACTTAATCACGAAGATAAATATCATCAAACAATCACGAATCATATAAGTTTATGATATTCAAGACAAGTAATACTATCTAGTTTAGCTACTATTTAACTGCCTCTCAAACTACCTTATTTAAGACATGATATTGGCTAACACACAAGCAAATTCACAGCTAATCGATCTTCCAATAGAGCCAACTCATTAGCCTATCGAATTAAACATACTATAGCTCCAAACAGCATTCTCTTTTAATCCAACATCAAGCTGTCAAGTGATAAACACCAGGCCAAAATGTGATGAATGTTAACTTCCAATTTTACATAAAATCAACATCCTGTAATTTTGGTTTGGCAAGTAGAAAGTTAGATGGCGAGCATGAACTTTACCATTATCACTAACAGGGCACAGAAGAGGACTCAAAAGAAATTGGAGGAGATTGTCAGATTGACAGAAGGAAGTTCCAAGTATCTTCAAGGTTGGTACAAAACAAACTAAAGATTCTGAAAATACATTACAACATCAGGAGAAACAAGCATTCTCATCAAAACCCATCCAAGTAGGCCCCCCCAACACCACGAAAGCTACTGGAGGGTTCTTTTCGTTGCATCCCGCTCAAGCTTCATCCTTGTTCCCATCCTTGTTTGCCATTACCACCATCGGTGGTGGCTCGATCAGACCTGCTTGCATAAGGATGCGTCGAACTGTATCTGAAGGCTGCGCCCCTACAGATAGCCAATACCTGCAGATCGAAAAAATGAACTTAGCAGCTAGAATAAAAGGAGCTGGTTTCTGCCTGTAACCCCAAATATCCCACAAGGAAGGATTTTGCTTTGAGGTTCTATATTCCACTCCCTCAATTTTCGGGGGCATGTCAAGTAAAAAGCACTTTCGAAATTTGAAAGATTGAGTACACAAAAGCACATGTTCAAACCAATACAAGAGGCAAACTAGATGCTGTTCATCAGCCAGGGTTAGTGAAAATTGTTTGAATAGGGGGGCCCTAATGCTGAAATGGTACACAGTAATGTCAATCTGCGGCTTTAACTTGCACCATCCTTTGGCCAGACTAACATAACAATGAGGAATGAGGATCTTTCTTAATCTTGCAAACTCATTCTTACAATCATATTCAGCTCTAATTAGCAGAAGCTTAACACATTTGATCGATATGAAAGTATACTTACCATCAGTCAAAAGAACAACTTGTTCAAGCATTTTGAAAAAACCATTCACTACTACTTCTATAGTGTAGCAATAAGGTTACAGGTTCTGTGGAAGAATTGACCTTCAATCCAACAGACTCAGGAAATTATTTTTCAAGTGAAACCTTACTTCATAGCACATTATTTCTTCCACTTACAGCAGATAATCCCTAGTCACAACTAACACAATTAACAATAAACATATGAATCACTCGCTCAAAAAACTCCACTAACCCTTCAGATATACACACAGCAGAGTTTAATCCACTTGTTGCAGCGAAGGAAATTGAACAAACATCAAGCAAACCACTGAACTGACAATGTCACATTCGCAGTAACAAACTCACACTATCAAATTGAAGCTACAAAATTCAAAATCACAGTTCCAAAAGGAGACTCACTTGGCTCTGTCATAATTGAGACCCATCTTCTTGGTGTCATCCTTTGCTGCAAACCCCCCAGAGAAAAACAATTCAGTAGACCCCAATATCAATTCAGACACACTACCGGAGAAACGAAACAGAAAGAAGAGGAGATTGGATTGGTAAAGAAGTAGTAGTACCAGCCAAGGGATCGTAGAAACCAATAATCTGAATAAACTTCCCGTCGCGAGGGGATTGGCTATTAGCAACAACAATCCTGTAGAAAGGCCTGTGGGTGCAACCGTGCCTTGCAAATCGTATCTTCACTGCCATTGTTTTTTGGCGGAAATGCTCTGAAGCAAACAGTTGGAAAGGAAGGGGGATAGATAATAAAGCTTATCCGAGCTTTGGACTTCCTCCCGACTTCTATCCGCTTCCATGGATGGGGATTTTCTTTTCTTATACAAAGCTGTTGTAATTGGGCCTTGGGCTTGCAAGAGGCCGTATGGCATATTTGTGATCCAGTCCATACGAAGATATGTCTGCATTTGATGATAAAAAGGCAAAATAGTTCTACATTAATAAATAAGCAAATTATCCGATCAATCTTATTAATGTTGAAAATTGAGTTACACATGGTTTAATATTAATAAGTTAGATTGGAAGGTGCAGATCCCACATGCAGGGCTACAAGAAGTAACAGTTGTCATCCGAGAGATGAATCAACCCATTTCAAACTTTCCTCGCAAGACGAATTAATGAAAAAACCAAGCTACACTAGAACATCATACTCGAAAACAAAAAATCAATCGAATTAATAGTATGAAACCAAGAACAAAAAATAAAATGCCATTGCTCTTTATGTCGATGGGCAGGCCACCGTGATCTTCTTTGGTCTTTAATGGGTTGGGTCGAGCAGCCTCGTACGTGGCCATCAGGTAGTCCTCCAAGGTTAAATCTTCAACCTGCTTCCCCACTGTAGTAGTAGGCACCATCTTTGTTGGATCATTCATGTTGATGAGGGGATGTGGCCGATACGGATAGAAAGAGAAAAATAAAATTTAAAATCTCTCATAATCAAGAGGGAACAAACTCTCATATGAGAAATTTTTTAACAAACTCTCATATAAGAGAAGACGTGAACACGTGAAGATGATGGTGACTATTGGGACAGTATGTGCTTCGACGGGGAGGAAGAGATTAAAGGTGTAACGGCTAGGGAAGCAATGTCGTCGGAGGAGGCTTATGGTTTTCTTAGACTCTCATCATCTCATTCTTGTTTCATATTAGCTCGACAGGATGCTAATAAAAGAAGTACCTTTTATTTATTATAAAGGTAAATAAATAAATAAAATTTTAGTAGCGATAGCTAAAGGTGACCTTATCACATCAACCAATGAGATGGAATTACTCTAACTAGTTAAACACCAAACTATAAATATTGTCATACCCACTTTCCAAAAATAAATTATCATAAATTCAAAAAAAACATTACATCAACACACATTCTCTATTATTACTCAGTTCTCTTTCCTAATTCTACATCATTTCTAAGGCCGCAACCTTAAATTATTTGCCACTTGTGAAAAATTAACTAACAAAGTTAGAATCAACCACCTTGAAGAATTAGTTTAACCACTTTGTCATTGTTAGGTTAAGCATATGCAAGAGGACAAAGGTTGGTAGAATGGACATTTCTTTATGTACAATGGAGGTTGGGTCATGGGTGGTGTTGGGTGCATTTAGAGCAAGCACCAAGATTGGATGATGATAAGGGTAATAAGTGGTAAGCTGTTGAATGACGTGATTACTTCACCAACCTTCCTTCCTATCCCAACAATTCCAATTGCCCCCCAAGCAAAGCAAAGCAAACCGGATGGAGCTTTCCCATCCTTGGCATTTATAACCACTACTTGATTGGTTTATAATAAGGTGGTTCAACCCATGAGTTCCATGTCTATTCGAGTGAGTCTTTCTCCACCGCTACGTAATCGATATGTCTCTCTCGGTTCCACAATTTAGTAAAACTCGAGACGGTAAAAACGGTCGAGATATTTTAAGAATTCATGAAAAATGATAGTATTGTTTAATCAGATTGTTATTTTAACTCGCGAGTGAAGACTAGCGTCTATTGCAACAATAACACTTTGCCATAGTCTGATTTGTATGCTAATTATAGTTGTATCAACTTGATTGTTATGAGCGTTTATCCGATTTAATCTATACAAAGTGGGAAATAGAGTAGGTGAGAAGTGAAATCTACCATATATATTACGAATTTATAGTTTGTTTTTTTTAATCTTTAATCCAACCTCCAAAATTTAATATAATTTATCGATTTGATCTACATGAACCCTTAACCTCATTGGTACAATTTTCGGTACGATTATGAAAACCTGAATAACAACCGGCAATCTATGTTCCTTATTAGTTTACATCAAATATGCTTTTATCTCAATTCACATACCTCAATCAAATTACAACCCAAAACCCAACAAAATGAAAACAAACACCCCAAAGCAGAAGTATACAAATGTAGCCAAAAAGACAAAACCAAAACACAAGACAAAGGTGTCAAACCAATAAATGAAAGAAAAAGTCACACAAACCTGTTAAACGGTCTTCTTCCAACAGCAGCAGGCATGGAAACAGTGGAATCAACACTCAGATTCCCAACAGACTCAACTCCCTGCTGCTGGTGCTTTGGTATCACCCTTGGCGAGTTCGAATTCGAACCCGAACCCCCCTTGTTCGAAGAGGAAGTATTGAACAAGCTCCCAGCATTCCACTTGAATGAGCCAATCCCCTGCCCCATAGGAAACGACGATCTCCTCTTCTCGCTTCCCGGTGTCCCCGGGGTAGCCATCCTCTCCCTCGGATTGCTGTTCGCCCTCGCCTTTGCCTTTGCTGACATTGTCGGGTTCATGTAGTTGGGAACCGAGAATGGCGGGCAGCTAGTCAAGCTATCGTCATCTTTCATTGGGAAGGGCGAGTCATTTCCGCCTCCTCGTGCTCTCGAGTACTTAGATAAACCGTTGTGATGAGCTTGTGGAGTTCGCGCCTGTCTCGATAGGAATGCTGCTGCGGTTGACCTTGTGGACCTCGGTGTTGGAGTGTCCAACAAGCCATCATACCCGAATTGCTTGTTGTGGAAGTCACTCGATGGGAAGAGCTTTGGAGTAGTAGGCTTCATTTCTGATGCTGGCCTTGTCGGAGTGAGTTGGAAGGTTTTCGTCGCTGCAGGTTGGCTTTCGTGGTTGTTCGATGCGGCAGGGATCGGGCGCTCTAGCCAGTTCCACCACCATGGGAATCCGTTGGATCGCATGTCAGTTAGAGATAGTTGTGTCGATTTCGGACTGGCCTTCCACAGCTGTGCATATAACATGTAATTGTTAATGAATACTATAAAACCTATTTGAACTCTCTCCCAACAACTCGAGTTATTGGGATGCAACGGCTCTTGACAGCTATATGCATTTTCATAACCAAATGTTCATTACTGTATTTCAGTTTTCAAGTACCTGGTGGGAATATGCATAGGCCATTGCTCTTTCTCTCTTGATAGCAGCGTCGATCTTGCTACGTGTTCTTGCCTCAATCTCTTCTTTCGTTAGCACACTGTCATCCCAATGGTCGTTCTGGCCTTCCGACTGCAAGAAAGAAACACATGGCACATTATGTACACTGTCATCAAACTGAATCGAATCCTTTTGATTAGCACCAACAAGACTTACAGCTTGGCTCCATTTCCCCAAATTGCTTTCGAGATCTTTATCGTTCTTATGTAGGCGAGCTTGGCTCTCCAGCATCTGGATCCTCCGCGACTGAATCTGAGACTGAACGCGTACCATGAGCTGCATGTACTTCAGCGCGTTCATCGTCTGGCGCTTCACGTTTTGCCCTCTGATCACTCCCTGAAGTCTCACTAGACCCTTCAGAGCTCTAAAGCTCCTTCTTGCCTGCATAGTTACAGCACAACATCACATACTACTTTTCGTGGGTCGGATGACAACATAACATCAGATTGTGCTTCATAATGCTCGGGATTCGGTGTACTTGAAAAATAGCAAGTCCGACTTCATCAACAGCAGAACTACACCAAGTTGCAAGTGTCGGAAAAAAAGGAGCTTACAACGTAGCCTCGGTAGACTGCTTGGATCTTGGTAGCAGAAGCATTCTGGTTCCTAGCAGTTGGTTCCGGTCTGTAAAAATTCTGTCTTTGACGCTCAACATTATTCGATGGAGTTGCTCTAGTTGAAGTCGAGGCAGATCTAGGTGAAGAAGCTCTTGGAGACGCGGCAAGTCTAGGCGAGGCAGCCCTTGGAGAAGCTGGCCTAGGAGAGCTAACTCTTAGCGAGGGAACGCGAGGAGAGGCTGAAATTCGCGAGGGAGGCACGAAAGTAGGGGTTCTTGGTTGATCATGATCAGGAGGCGGTCCGGGTGGCCTGAAAGTTAGTTTGTGCTCTCTTTCTGCCTCATCCAAGATCTTCTCAATGCTGCTTGGTTCTCTAAACAATGGAATGAATGAACTGCTCTCTCCTTGCCTGAACTTCCCTAAACCTTTCTTCTTCTTCTCTTTACTGCTCTTCTTATCTGTAGATTCCTGCAGAGTCATCAAACATGTTCAAGATTCACAAAACAGAATGCCAGATCCTGACAAGTTTCTGACCGTTGGATCGAGATTGAGGAACTTACATTAGCTACTTTATCCTTGGAATTGGGTAAGAAGACCCTCTTGATTGCAGAAAACCAACTTCCTTTCTTCCCCATCTTTCAGGCATTACCCGGAGGAAATGAACTGCTCTGCAATTCTCAGTAACAAGTTATATCAGTTCCCAAAAAAGTCTGCAACTTTCAACAAGTTACATGTTTAAAGAATTAGCAGAGCCTTCAGGGGTAAAAAAGGGTACAAACACCTAACAAAAGGTACAGAGGAACAAGCCAAATGGATCAAACTAACAGAAGAAACAATCATTTGAAGAAAAACAAAGGAATCGACTGCCGTCAAGAACAAGGCTAGAGACTAAGTAGTAATCAAAACTAGAAACCAAATATGTGACGAAATAAACACATACAGACAAAGGAAAACATGCCAAAATATTGAAATAAAGAAACAATTTCCTCTTCCTAAATAGAAAAAAGGGAAAATAATCTCAACAAGTAAAGCAAATTGATGACAAGACTGTCAGGAATTGCAGAAAACCAAACTAGATAAAAATTTAATCTTTTTTAAAGACAGAATTTAAGGAAGGTTACAGATCCAAGAAACAGAAAACCGAACTGCAGATAATTCTGAAGATTCCCTCATCCCCATAAAAACATGAAGCAAAGAAGAAGAAGAAACGGCTCCTCAGACGAAATAATAATACAAAATTGCAACTTTTTTAGACATGCATCTGAACATCTGATCAAAGAAGTAATTGAGGATCATATATAAACCAAAAAAACACAGCAGAAAAGGAAGGAACTTTGAGGAAGAAGAAGCAATTGAGTACCTAGCAGAAGAAGACCCAGTTGAGGAATCACCATGGAGAGACCAGAAAGCTGGTTCAAAGGGAGGAAAAGTGAGAAGAGGGGCAAAGTGAGAAGAGGGGCAAAGTAAGCTAAAGGTAAAGAAAGGGAGACCCTTTCAATCTTTCTCCCTGTACATCTCTCTGTATCCGTCTGTTTTTTCACTTTCTTTTTCTTTCTGTAATGTATGGCTTGGAGGGTTTACTAATTGCTACACAAGGGTGGGTGTTGGTGGAAGTGGAGAGGTGGTGGGTTTGTTCTCAAATCCATTTTTAGCATATCAACTGGGATTTAATTAATTTTGTTATTTTATAATTTGTTGGTGTTGTGTTGTTTATCTGTTTTTCTTTTAAGTTTTCTTTATTTCACTCATTACAGAGATGCCCCATTTTGCACTCTGGTTTTGGAACACTTGGGGTGAGGGAATTGGTCCGGTTGCGTTTGGTTTGGGGGTCTTTATTTTGACGTTGGAATGAATGGATGGTCTTCCTTCAAGATTAATCCTTTGGTTAAAATAGAGTTTTATCTTGTACATGACGGGGAGACTCTCTTAGAGAGGAAAATTTACCAATATACATAAATTAATCGATTCGGATGGATTGAGATTGATATTCAAGGTGATGTATTGTTGGTGATGCATCGGTTGATTGAGGTTGTCTTCTTCGTTGATGGTGAGATCGTTAATGATAGTGGCTACATGTTTGATGTGTAGAGTGATATTTATAGTTAATGGAGATAGTTACCGTGACTAAAGTGATTGTTAGATGTCTTTCAAGTATGTATATATATGAATATTTGGATATTTTTATCTTGATTTCTCGTGTTAGGAGAGAATTATTTATGACGGAAAAAAGAAAAAGGTTAATATTATTTTTAGAGGTAGTTTTGTAAATTTATAAGATTGTCTTGTGATGGATTATTAAAGATTTGTGGGTTTTGTGTAACAAAAATTATTAAAGGTTTTGTATGGTGGGTAGAAAATTTGTTGGTGGATAAAATACAAATATTATTGAAGAATAAATTTTGTCTTTGATATTTAAATTTCATATAACTTTTTATATGTTAAATTAAACGATATAGAATTATGAGAAAACTACAATATACAATATATAATTGTCATGAGACATTCATTAATTTGTTGTAGCATGGTTTTGGGATGAAGATGGAATGGTGATGTGTTGTGTTGGTGGGGAAGAACAGAGGGGAAATGGAAAAATAAGGTGATGATTATGGTTATGGGTGGGGGTGAGGGGGAATGAGTGGAAAGAGAAAGAAAGTAGGAGTTGGGTGGGTGGCCACATTCTCACTCAAACCGTTGGCCAAATTTCTACCAACTTTTGCTTCAATACCAAGAGATACCCACCTAAGTCATGCAAATATGGCATACCGGGTATACACGACTTCGTTTTTTCGCTCAAAAGTTGTGGCTGGAACTAGAGAGATGTCGTTCTGTAGGTACGAAAAAAGTAACTGATGAGATTGGTTGGACGTTTGGAATAGACCCACAAATTCGTAGCGGGAAATGATGTCTTCATCTCACGTTCAAATTCGTTGTTTCGATTTAGATTTAGATATTTTATATTCATCTCTCATTTGGTATAATTTTATTTTCAAATAATAACGATCTAAAAATAAAAAAAATTATCGTTTTTCAAACAACTTAAACTTTATAAAACACTAATAAACTATTATCACAACGCTTATCTAAAAGAAATAATCAATAAAACCTGCGGAGCATTACTCATATATATGTGACAAAATCTCACAATCTCGCTGATTTTCACTCTAATTGGAGAACCTTTCCGTTCGAATTTTGGTTAACCCACCACAACAAAGAACTAGAGGTACATTCAACTGAATTGGTTGGAAATTGGATTCAATTTTCGTGACTATAAAGCGACGAGACCAATTTGTTCAGAATTAAGGACTTAGTTCCACCTAATTTCAGCAGCCGAATTCCATTTGAAGAGGTCTGAAACTGTCAAATCTATAAAGCTTTACTTGAATATGAATTCATGCCGAGTGAAAAACGTAAAACCCTAAAATGACCCGTGGTTTAAAAAAATCAACCCATATTCCAATCAAAACTATGATCAATTTCTTTCTTCATCGTCCACCTCGTCAATCACCAATTTGCTCAAACGGCTAGGACCAAGCTTCTTCCTCCTCATAACCATACTACTCCTCTTCCTAATAATCTCCATCTGATTGTTCCTTCTCCTAACCTCCATCATTGCTTCTTCCTCGAGCACAAATCTCCTCATCAACACATCATCCCTCAGCGACTTCCCTCGAAAAACCGGCCTCCTAACACCACCTTCGGTGCTAAGCCTCGCAGGAACGTTATTATTAATATTAGGAGGGGACGACACCGACCTTTCTTGCGACACAAGTAACCCTTTGGACGATGACGACCTGGGATAACTGTAGCTTCTTCTCGGCGGAAACTCCGCCCCGAAAACCTCGTTGTACGAGGAGATGGGCGCGCAGAGGCAAACCCTAGTGAACGATGTCGCCACCCTCGTCGATGTGCACTTTCTTAGCTTATTTGTGCCTTTGCTCGGGTTGGTGTCATTAGGGTTGTTGGTTTGAGGTGGGGTCCTTTTAGAAGATGACTTTGGGGTTGGGAATCTCCACAATCTCTGGGAAGAAGTAACCTGGTGTGAGGAAGACTTGGGGATGGATCTCCAATGAGAAGAAGCCATTGTTAGTGCTTTTTGGTACCAGCTGGGTTTCCTGGCATCCAAGAAATGCAGGTCATGCATATTAGGTGTGATACAAAGAGATTAAGACAACACTCAATCAAGGTCATTAAACCCGATGAATGGATGTTGATTAATATACAGAGGAATGGAATCACTCTGATCACTAATTAAGTTTAGTTTTTTTGTTTTCAGTTGACTAACAAAGTTTCTCGCCCAATCTTTATGACCAGAATATGTAAACTAATTGTTAACTATATAAAACAAGCTGTTAGGTTTGTTCAAACTAATTCGGAATGGTTGGATATACGGGATCGAATTATATAGATTTTGAAAATATTTGGCTCATTGATGGCCCTTATAGCTCAGTGGTAGAGCGTCAGTCTTGTAAACTGAAGGTCCGTAGTTCAATCCTGCGTGAGGGCAATCCTATTTTTCTAGTTTTATGATTTCATTGTCGTCTAACGATTCAGGTAATATCTTGTAAAATCTTTGATTTTCCATGTATTTACGATTCTACTTTCTAAATAAAAATTGGCAGTTTATCTCACTGTGTTTGGCTAAGAAGAGAAAATTTAACTGTTATTAATAATTTATTGAAAAATTAAAATAAGATCAATAGTCTAAAATCAATATATTTTCTTTTTCAAATGGCTATTGTGGAATCTTACGATTCGATTCTACAACTACGCTTTTACATCACTTTTTAATCCTACGTTAAAACAATGATTTCACTATTTCACTCTTAATCTCTTATCAAGTTCTAGACCTAGATATGAACCGAACATATAACGGGATTGACCAAAACTCAGGTTTTGCCCCACTCGTAGCCGATTAACCCGTCCCCATTTAAAACAAAATGGGCCTGATCTAACTAAACATAAGGGCCCATTGTTTGGAAAAGGCCGGATCCACACAGGTATGCACTGTTGTAGACATGAATCCAAAAAACATGAACTATTTGCAATGGTTTTGCTTTGATGAATTACTTTGATTTTTGATATACAAATGAAATGAATTGAAAAGAAGAGGCTCCTCTGGCTAAAGACTAGTCAATAATGGAGGAAAGTTTCCCACTAAAAATGATAAAAAGAAAAAGAGAACAATATTGTTGGCTCCTTTTAATTTAAAACAAGAATTAATTCGGTCAAATGTCATCGGTTGCACATTCAAAAATAATGATTCAAACTAAATTTACGAAACTTACGAAACTAAACTTACGAAACCAAGTATGGGATTTTGAAGTGTTTATGTTGAGAGTGGTTATCGAGGATCGAATCTGAGTTTCTATCTTTCATAAATGGTCATGAGTAGTACCATAGACTGGCATTGTAAAGAATGGAATGGTGAGTTTACCTCGAGTCCTGAAGGGAGGTGTCTGCTGGATCGTGCGTGAACATATGAAAGAAGAAGGAAGAAGAAGAAGAAGAAGAGGAAATAGAATTGCAGAGAAGAAACTGGGGGAAATGGCTTAGAATTGAAGTGCTGAGTCGAAGAAGAAGAAGTAGTAGTAGTAGTAGTATAGTGAAAGGGAGATGTGAATGAAAATAAAGTTGCAGAGGGAAAGAGATGTTCCAAAAGAAGAGGGTGTGATGATGGCAGTGATTGAGAGATGGGTTGGCACATCTTTTGCTTTCTTTCTTCTTCTCCTTCTACTATTCTTTTTTCCTATCTATTGCCTATTTTGGAGCTACACGAACCAACAAAGTTAGTTTATTATTCAAAGTTTTTCCGTTTTTAACTTACGAAATTCTATATAAAATTTTCAAAATTAAAATTTTGACTTAGGGATCGTTTGATTTGATATGAAATATTAAAATTAGAGAATATGTGAAAATAAAGAAAATGTAAAAGAGTGGGATTTTAACCGTTCCAACGATGTTAGATTATTTTTATTTGGCATAGACATTTGTGAGGGAAGAATTTGAGAAAGACAACAACCCATTATTGAAAATTCCGAGTTTTTGAAATACAAGGCACAAACAAGTGTATTTCACCATACAAAATTTTCTACAAATAGACACAAAGTTCCCTCATACCAAACGACGACTCTACATATTTTTAAATTTTACCGAATATCCGTTCAAACTCACTCCAAACTTGAAAAATATCATACTTGTTCTTGTTCGGTTATATGTGCTTCTTTTGTCCATGAGGGGGGCATGCATGGCCAATTGGCAATTCAAAAATCTTATTTTTAGTTATTTATTTGAATGTTAAGTTTTGTTGATTGCTTTTGCTTTGGTTTGGGTTTGCTTTTTGTCAGGCTATCCACCACATCAATCCATCATCCTCCCATCAATACCATTCATTGTCCCTCATGTGCTTCTTCACCATCTCTGTCTCTGTATTATTCTAACGATCATGGCGATCCGGTCCTAAAGCGATCGATGTTTGCAAAAGTTAGGACCGTTAAAACGGTTTGGACGTACGCGGTAACAACTCTAACTAGTTAGCTAGTCCAATTGTTACAGTTTGTCATTGTCGTGACTATTTTGATTGGGAAGTCGCGTTAGGGGCAACCATTCCAAGCTTTGGCGGTGGAAACCATTTAGCTCCGATCATCTTATTGCTCCGATTGGAGTTATGCCGAAAGGAACTTTTCGATTCTCGTATAACATATCCTTTGTTGGTAATAGTTTATGTCTTAATTTAGCATCCCATAAGCATGGATCATAATGCTGGTGAAGGTCATTTGGGATTTGTTATTGAAGTTGGTAGAAATAGTGTCTCCATTATTTAAACGTGACAAGTTACAAGTAGGAGGAGGCCGAAAGGTTTATTTCAGAAAATATTCATCATACATACATACAAATAATCTCCCTTTTCTCTACCAAATTGCCAAACTGAGCTGGAGTCGCCGCCGTTCTGAACACTGAAGTGCATGCCCTCTCTGCTCTAATCGCTAATGGCGGCCATTTCTTCAATCGCCTCCGCTCCTTTCCGTTCCCAGCTTCTCCCTTCCTCCATTTCCACTTCTTCTCCTTCCACCGCTTTCTTATTCTCCAAACCTACTTCTCCTTCCATCCTCTCCACTCCATTCAACACTCGCCGGAACAACAACTCTCTGGTTGTCTCTGCCGTCAACTCCTCCGATGCCGCTTCTCTATCCTCCGCCACCCCTCCCCCCTCTCCGATTTCGAGGTGAATTTGTGGCGGGAGTATTATTCCTAATTCCTATTGTGTTAATCACGAAATGTGATCGAATTGTTGTTGTTTTTTTTGGCTAGGGTGAGGCGCCACACAATCTCTGTATTCGTTGGGGACGAGAGCGGGATGATTAACCGCATCGCCGGCGTGTTCGCCAGGAGAGGCTATAACATTGAGTCCCTTGCTGTTGGTTTGAACAAGGACAAGGCGCTCTTCACCATCGTTGTTTCAGGCACCGATAGGGTTCTGAAGCAGGTGGTGGAGCAGCTCCAGAAGCTCGTCAATGTTCTCAAGGTTTGTTACTGAGTCTATCTCTCTTTTTCTTTCTCCTAGGTGTGTGCGTGTGGACATGTTCAGGAGATTTGAACTTCTAATTTGAATATTTGATGTATACATGGTGGCACCATTGAATGAGTAGGTTGAAGACCTCTCCAGTGAGCCTCAGGTGGAGCGAGAACTAATGCTTATCAAAGTGAACGGCGACAGCGAGAATCGTGCTGAGGTAGCTGATTGATTATGCTTATTTGGTGTTGTTTCGTGTGCTTAGTTTGTGTTTTTCTTTGGTGCTCTCAGGTTGATTTTTCTTTTGTTCATTGATCGCGGTATTCGTTTGACTTTCAGATCAAGTGGTTGGTCGACATATTCAGGGGAAAAATTGTTGATATCTCAGAGCACTCAGTAACAATTGAGGTTATGGTTCTTCAACTCATCTATGTTACATAAGTGATCCACTTCCTGTTAAATTGTTGAGATTCTACTTGAAGATTTGCTACTCTGCTGGCCGGAGAAGGTTGTGTATTATGAAGACCATTAGTTTCTTTGTCATCTTTTATTCGTAGAACAATGTTGTTGTGTTATTAAAGCTTGAATGTAGATTTGAACGGTGAATTGAACCCCGGGAATGCTTTATAACCTAGAACCAGGTTGGAGTTATTTCCTTCAGTGATGCTCCGCCAGATGTGAATTTGGCTTCCATGCAGGCTAAGTTACCCTAGATTGGTACTCTAATTTCCTTGTATTGGGACTTTCCATTAATTCTGTGTCTAAATCGATCTCTTAAGAGTTGGTTAGGTGTGACAAGTTTTTTTTTTTTGCAGCTTGACGTGATTTTCATGTAACCAATAGTTGGTCATTATCTTATTCAAGTCATTGTTTTATTTATAAGATGGGCTGTTGTACAATCAATTATTGTGCTCTCCGACATATATGTTCTTCTTCATGAATTCTAATCCATCAGGGATTGCATAGTGCTTATCAATTCTATGTTGGACTTTAGGTGACTGGTGATCCAGGGAAAATGGTTGCTGTTCAGAGAAATCTAAGCAAGTTTGGAATCAGAGAAATTGCCAGAACCGGCAAGGTTGCTTGTGACTTTGTTTTCACGGTTATCGTTCTTATTTTCCTTCACGCCCGTGCTGACGTCTGAACGCTCTTGTAATAGATTGCATTGAGAAGAGAAAAACTGGGTGCTACTGCCCCCTTCTGGCGATTCTCTGCCTCTTCTTATCCCGATCTTGGAGAAAATGGGCCCACCAATGGACTTGCAGCTGATAAGCAGAGAGCAGTTATCAGTGAAACTGATGCATCTACAGGGGTATGCAGTTTCTTGGAATCATGAACTCTACTGGATATATGGTCACCTAGACTAGTAAACTTGACATTATAAATTTACCAAATGCAACTGTTTCTTGCGTGAGTGTTGATGACTGCAGTTGTCACTGGTGATTACCCTTGGAATCAGAACACTTAAGAGGGTTTTGTTATCTACCGCACATTGACATCCTGTTTGGTTCTGTTTCCTTGTGTTTTTTCCTTTGCATGTCTTGTTCTGGTATTTGCTATATATATATTTTCTGCTTATTTTTCTTATCGGTAATGATTTCCTATTTTTCCATTTTATTTGCTTCAGATCTATGGATTTGTGTAAACTATATGAACTTTTCTTGTTAATCCAGGGAGATGTTTATCCTTCAGAGCCATCTGATGCATTTCCATTCCATCACGTTCTTGATGCGCATTGGGGCGTTCTGAATGAGGAAGATGTAAGAAAGTTTGTTTTTGCTCCTGGTTCTTATACCTCATTACTCCAATGTTAAGCCTTTTCTTGCATAAGCAAACAGTATCAAATTACCCTATCAAATGAAGGTACATACGTTATAATGATCAATCAACCATTTTTTGTTCGTTCAGACCACTGGTCTTCGGTCACACACTTTGTCCATGCTTGTAAATGATGTCCCTGGAGTTCTCAACCTTGTTACTGGTGTTTTCTCTCGACGGGGCTATAACATTCAGGTATACTCACTCTAGGTGATGCTTCTTCATTTTTTCACAGTTTGCCTATCATCCATTCGTTAACTTCTTTTCTTTTTTGGGGGCCCTTAGAGTTTGGCAGTTGGCCATTCCGAGAAGGAGGGCGTCTCTCGGATTACAACAGTGGTACCTGCTACGGATGAATCAGTGAGCAAGTTGGTACAGCAACTGTACAAGTTAGTAGACCTTCATGAGGTGAGACGCCACTATGTTACTATTTTCTAAAGAAATAATCTAGATCATAGACTGTTCAAGCTTGAAACAATGTTTCAAGATGACTGTTATATCCACCTGGCATTTGCCATCTGTTTTACTCTATAATAATCCAAGTAACTTCAGTTGTTTACAAGAACCATAATGATGCTTCAATGGCAAGAATGAAATAGCACTGCTCCTCTTTCTGGTAAAAGAGAAATCTATTTCTTATCGTTTACTGATAATAGCTGCTTACTGTTTTTTCAGGTTAAGGATCTCACCGCATTTCCATTTGCAGAACGGGAACTAATGTTGATAAAGATTGCGGTGAATGCAGCTGCGCGACGAGACGTTCTTGATATAGCTACCATTTTCAGGGCAAAAGCAGTTGATGTATCTGACCACACTGTGACCCTAGAGGTAACTAAGTGATAGACTTGTTAATCGTTGAAGCTCTCTTTCAAAAGTGGATGGAATTCAATTCAAATTCACACCTCTCTGATGGCAGCTGACGGGGGATTTTGACAAAATGGTTGCACTTCAGAGATTGTTGGAACCCTATGGCATCTGCGAGGTTCTCTTCTTCTCTTTTCCTTCTTTTGTTCATTCTACAGAACTTTTTTACTCCTATTGGTTTTTTATTAACTCGAATTTGGTGTAGGTTGCAAGAACTGGAAGATTAGCTATGGTTCGCGAGTCAGGCGTGGATTCCAAGTATCTCCGCGGATACTCGCTTCCTATATAGTTTTCGGAGATCATCATTATGCCAACGGTGCAAAATGGGTTGTGGCAGCAGTACATGTTTCATTGTGTGATGCTGCACACACACACACACGAACCTTGTCCGCTGCCAGAGCTTCTCAGTCCGAATCAAAGTTCTCTAAAATTTTGTGCCTTTTAGTTTTCACAAATCAGTTGTTTGCTTTTACTTGTCTGGAGTTTGTTAACCTTTGGAGTACTCAGTGTGTCGCAAGAAACTATATTGTACTGAACGTTTAAAAATTTCATCCAAGTACTACATGTTTGATGAGAGATGAAATTCATAATCCCATCCAGTTTTGTGAAAATACCCATTCAATTCGGTTAATAACTTTCAAATGCAATTAGTTTAAGAGGCCAGGATTGCCGAAACTATTTGCGGGGTTAATAACTTCAATAATTTTTTCTTCTGGAATATATCTATTGATTTTATTAATGCTCATTGTAGACAAAAGTCATATCTTCATCCAACCAGTTCGGAGAACCCTTACCCAAAATACCCAATCAACTCAGTTAATAACGGACATATGTTTGGTGAGAGTTGAAATTTATAATTTTGCCCGGTTTTGTGAAAATACCCGGTCAAATCAGTTAAAAATGATCGTACGTTTCGGCGCAAGCAACACACGACATTGCTTCATGGCTTCACCAACTCCCCAAGCTTTGTGCGGTCATCCACCTAGTTCCAAGCAGTCGGTCTCGAAAGTGACAGTGTCTAAACCACGGTCAATCACCCAAAGTAGAGCCGCCAACAAAGCGTGCGCTTTCCCTTCTCCACCCTCAACACATCCAGCAACAGTTGCCTGCCACGATGCAATGAACTCTTCCGCTTCACCATGAATCCATAACGATACTCTCAATTAATGCATCGTCAAATTTTTTTTTCCCAAAATTGGTCTACTTATATTATTAATTAAGCTTTGGGCCAAATGATATTCAATTTGTCAAACGATCCTCAAGAAGGATTACCACTCTTAACGAATAAAGTCCAAACCGACAAATGAATAACATGAGCTACCACATTCGTACTTCCAATCATTCGTACGACATTCGTATATGAGTAGCATGAGCTGCAAACAACGTTTTGGGTTTGCAAGAAGAGGCGTTGCCTTATTGGGCTTTCCCCTAAAATTGAGCCCATCATATGCTTAGGCTAAAACGAGTCCATCGAATTCTATATATGAACCCACCATATTCTGTAATAACTGCATAGGAATTTGCTAGAAGACTGTCTCATTTCTCATCTCTTTAATCCTCGCTAGCTTGGAAAATCCTTCCCTCTGATTCTGCCTTTCTTCTCTCGCTAACAAAAATATCAAGAAAGGGGATTTATTTATTTATTAAAAGGATGGAGGAAGATCATAGTGGCAGTGGAGGAAGATCAGAGTGGTTCAAGGAAGCCAACCGCCACGTCACCCTCAAGTTCGACGACATAGTCTACAAAGTCAAGCTTCCGCCGCCGTCGAAATCCTCAATCTGGCCGGCGTACAAAAAATCATCAGCCAAATCAGAAGAGAAGACAATCCTTAACGGAGTGACAGGTACAGTGTACCCAGGCGAAATGCTGGCAATGCTGGGCCCATCCGGGAGCGGCAAAACAACCCTCCTAACCGCACTCGGCGGAAAACTCGGACGCGGCGGCAATAACGGAAAACTAAACGGCACCGTCACATATAACGGAGCTCCGTTCTCAAGCCAAATGAGACGGACGACAGGATTCGTTACTCAAGACGACGTCCTCTACCCTCAGTTAACGGTAACGGAGACCCTAATCTACACGGCTCTCCTCCGTCTACCAAACTCGCTGACTAGGAAAGAGAAAGTGGCACAAGCGGAAGGCGTGATATCCCAGCTGGGGTTGACCAAATGCAAAGGGAGCGTGATCGGCGGGGAGAATCGGAGAGGAATCTCCGGCGGGGAGAGGAAGAGGGTTAGTATCGGGCAGGAGATGCTGGTGGACCCCAGCGTTTTGTTTCTCGACGAGCCGACTTCGGGGCTGGACTCCACTACCGCGCAGCGTATTGTGTCTACGGTGTGGGAGCTTGCGAAAAGTGGGAGGACGGTTGTGATGACGATTCATCAGCCGTCGAGTAGGCTGTTTTATATGTTTGATACGGTGCTTTTGTTGTCGGAAGGGAATCCGTTGTACTTCGGGAGAGGCGGTGAGGATGTGATGGATTACTTCGCCGGCGTTGGGTTTGTTCCTTCCGTTCCGATGAACCCCTCCGACTTTCTTTTGGATCTCGCCAACGGTACGTGCGGTAATTAATGTTATTATTAATTGTTTATCATACACGTGGCTTTGTTCATTTTTTTTAAGCTTTAATGATCAAAACTTTTGCATGCATGCATCCTACCCATCCTATAATAATAATAATAAAAGAAAAAAAAGGTATGAGAGCGGTGGGAAAAGGATGATGACGATAATGGGAGTTGGGTGACTTGACTTACGGAAAAGACAAATTTAATAAATTAATTACAAAATGGTTGTCATTAATGGTTTATAGAAATGACACCGTTAATGGTGCATGTTGTCCGACTGTTTACTTACTTGTAATAACCGTATTATTATTATTATTCTTATTATATATATAATCATCTTTGATCGTTTTATAATTAATATTTATTCGTTAATATATAAGTTCAATAAACTTATTAAATATAAAATTTATTAAAAAAGTTAAATTTAATCCATTTATTCATTCCTCAAAATTATTCCATCCGTTGCTTTTCAACTTTGACGAATATCCCTGCGTCCTCATGAAAAAAAAGTATTTTAGATTTTTGGTTTTCATTTTTTTCTTTTATATAAGCAGCTATGATAGTTTTGGGGGCGATTATAATCGTTAACTAACAACAAGTTCTTACTCGTTGGTTAACTTGCAGGAGTGTCATCGACGACCGAGGAGGAGGACGGAGAAGAGAAGCAGAGCAAAGTCAAGAATGCATTAGCTTCAGCCTACAGAAACAATCTGGCGGGGAAGTTGAAAGTAGAGATTCAATCCGGCGGCGAAGAATACAATAGAAAGAATAGGAGGGGGCAGGAATACTACTGCAACGGTAATAATAATAACAACAACGAGGAGCAGTCGAGTAATTTGGGATCGTCGTGGCCGACCACTTGGTGGCAGCAGTTCACAATACTGAGCTATAGAGGAGTTAAAGTACGCAAGTACGAGTCGTTTTCTGCATGCAGGATTTTCCAAGTATTCGCTGTTGCTATTCTCTGCGGCCTTCTGTGGTGGCAATCTGACGCTTCCCACCTCCAAGATCAGGTACGTAATATTTTCGTGTTATACATTATTAATCAGTTTTATTTGACACGGGCGGTTCAATGGTTGGGCTAATTTGTCGGTTTTAGTCAATCGGTTTGCAGATCATGATGAGATAAATTAGTCGGTTTACTAATGAATTGAATCATTAATCAACAGTCACTAACTTTTGACAAATCTATCCACAATTTAGATTATCCTTAATGGGATAAAATAAATATATTTAAAATAGATTGACACGTGACATTTTTAGTATTTTTTATAAATTTTTTTTATCTCCATCCCACCAATTATATTTGATCTCTCATAATAAATAAATTTTTAATTTATTTTCTAATATCTCAACAAATTATTTTCCCCTTTCTAATAGTTTTTCTTCCATAAGATTGTGTAGGCTACTCCAAATAAATTATTCTCTTCACAAATATTGTTTATAATGATTTTTCGATTCCAATAACATCCATTTTCATATATTTAATTTTAATTTCACTCTATTCACAAAAATATTCATCTAATATTGAAAACTAATATACGGTTGATTCAAAATCTCAAATTGTTATCAAATGTACAAAAATTATTAAATTGATTTAATGTATGATTCAACTAACACAATAACTGGTCTTAAAATCGTACAATCCTCCATTCAATATTTTATAAACGGGCGAATTAAGATTTTGTTTTTGTAAGTTAATAAAATTACGCATTATTAACTATTGAGAAAATCATTACTAAGTCAGTTTGAATTGGCCAAATGCTTAAAAACATAAGCATAGTTCATATGATATGATAATTCGTTCAAGATTCTTTTAACGGGCCGATTGAGGTTTCATTTTTTGTAAGCTAATAAGGTTACAATCATTATGTCTTGACCAATTCAAAACATCGATTGGGTTGATTCAGTTTGAACTTGACATATTCATCAAACATAAGCTCATATAACATAATCTTACATTCAAGGTTCTTTTAATGGGTCAATTGAGCCAACGGGGCGATGATTAATCTTGATATATATATACTCTTCAAATGGGCTCGGGTTAACATATATACATGAATATCCACATCCATCACATATGAGTGACTAAGTGAGAGTTTGGGTGGACATATATATAATCTACATGCAACCCTCTATTATAACTATATATATGATTCATCATTTAAATGTCGATTTAACAATCAAAATTATCATAATTATATTTTACATGTTTATATATAATAATCGAATTACTATAACAAAATGTAAAAATACACAACATTAGTTAACATACTTTTACTTTTAATCACAGATCTAGGCACGGGCTACTTATTTTTTAGGATTCTACCTAAAAACATATTAATTAGAATTGTACACTACTTATGACCTAACTATGTCTTTTTTAAAATTTTTTTCAAACAAACAGTGTTTTAGTTTATTAGACTTTCGACCAACCGGCCAGACACGATCTAATAAACGTTTATTTAAATATCAATCTACATACCAAACTGTCGGGTTAATGGCTGAACCAATCGAGTTATAAATAATGAGTCAACTGATATGGGGTGGTAAAATCACAAATTTATCGGACTCCGAGTCTTCACTATTCACCGGGTGTTACGTCATGTTCTCCGTGTTTACTAGCATTAGTCGACTAATGCTGCCAGGTAACGGTGTCACCCGTTCTCGGGGTTCCTAATCACAATAACAGCGAAGTCACCTAACAACATCCACCCCTTCTCGCAGTTCTGAGTTTTAAATAACCGCGAGAATGGCTCAATCATTTTCGAAAACAGTGGCGCCTTTGAACCCCTACGTCCATTAAACGGAACTTAATTTTTCAACTACCGAAGTATATGACTTCGTGACATGAATCCGAGTATTGGGTTGAATTGGATTCGGGCTTAGTGTCTACATTTTCTGAAAATTTAATTCATATATTTGCAGATAGGCCTACTATTCTTCTACACAGAATTCTGGAGCTTCTACCCACTAAGCGACGCCATCTTCAAATTCCCACAAGAACGCCGAATGCTAACAAAAGAACGCTCCGCCGGAATGTACAAGCTCTCATCCTACTTCATGTCAACCCTCATCAGCGACCTACCAATCTCGCTAGTCCTCCCCACCGCATTCGTCGTCGTAACGTACTGGATGGCCGGGTTCAAACCGACCCCATCCCACTTCTTCCACACTCTCGCCGTCCTTTTATACGCCGTCCTTGCAGCCCAGGGTCTCGGCCTTGCCGTCGGCGCGCTGGTGATGAACCAGAGGAAGGCCACCGTTTTGGGATACGTGGTGATGCTGTCATTCTTTCTCACCTGCGGATTCTATATTCAACATGTCCCTCCCTTCATTGCTTGGGTTCGGTACATGTCGATACAGAAGCACAGCTTGAGGCTCCTCATCGGGTCTCAGTTCGACGCCGACGATGTGTACACTTGTGGAGTGGGAGTGCTGTGTAGGGTTGGGGATTTTGGTAGGGTGAAGAGCGTTGGGCTTGAGGGGCAGGGTTTATCGGCGGTTGCTTTGTTGGTTATGATTGTCGGGTATCGGCTTGTTGCGTTTCTTGCTCTTATGAGGATTGGGGAGGTCAAGTAGTAGTGGCGGTGCTTGCGTTTGTTTAGGTTTCGAAGATGAATTTATTTAGATTTCAAATTAAATAGTTAACGGTGGATTTATAATGTTCTCTATAGATTTTGCCTTCACCTTGTTTTGTTTATTGTGGCCGTCGGATTTCAATTTACATATGTCGATCCACCCGACATTAATCTTTTGAAAAGCCTCGTGAATATGATCGAATCCTATGTCGTATTAGCATATATTATGAAGAAAATTACAAAAGTAGTCTTACTCAAAACACAATAAATCATCTTCATCATCATGAAAGAAAACATTTTCTCTACTCCATGACAAACACCATAGATAAGGTTATAGCAAGATGCAAAAGCAAGCCAGAAAAGACATTTTTACATAATTTATAAAACTTGTATTCATAAATCGACCGCTAATTATTCAACCCAAAATCCAACGACCAAGATCAATCCTCCAGAACCCTCAAGAACCCAGTATCCTCCTCCAGAACAACACTACTTCTTAACCTCCCCCAATCCTCATAAGAGCAAGATACGCAACAAGCCGATACCCAACAATCATAACCAACAAAGCAACCACAGAAACCCCCTGCCGCTCAAGCCCAACGCTCTTAATCATCCCATAATCCCCCACTCTGCACATCACTCCTTCCCCACAAGGATACAAATCATCACCCTTAAACTGCGACCCGAGAAGCAGCCGCAAACTATGCTGCCCGATCGACACGTGCTTAACCCACGCGATGAACCCCGGCACGTGCTGAACATAAAACCCGCTGGCGAGAAGGAAACAGAGCATGACCACGGACCCCAAAACGGTGCCGTTCCTCTGTTCCATCACCAGCGCGCCGATCGCGAAGCCGAGCCCCTGGGCGGCGAGGACGGCGTACAAGAGGGCGGCCAGAGTGTGGAAGAAGTGGGATGGGGTGGGTTTGAACCCGGCCATCCAGTAGGTTATGATGACGAATGCGGTGGGGAGGACTAGCGAGATTGGTAGGTCGCTGATGAGGGTGGAGATGAAGTAGGAGGAGAGCTTGTACATTCCGGCGGAGCGTTCTTTTGTTAGCATGCGGCGTTCTTGTGGGAATTTGAAGATGGCGTCGAACATTGGGTAGAAGCCCCAGAATGCTGAGTAGAAGAATAGCAGCCCTATCTGCAAAAGTGAATTTATAGTTTTTAAGTAATTTTAGTTTTATCATGTCACATTAATTCAGTTGTTAACCGTCCATTTTGATCGGTTAAAATTGAATGGCTGGCTAACCGACCGAATCTGGCTAGTGGTTAATTAGTCGATCGTTAACCAACCTCAACCATAGGTTTACCTACCAACTAAGTTAATCTAATAGGTTCATTTAACGGATTTGACGATATATCAACTGCGTCGCTGACTGACCTAAAATTAGGGGTTATTGCTAGAGCTGATTTTGGACCCATTTGGTCGGTTAACCGATTAAGCGAATAGCTAGCCTTTCACGTGACACTTAAAATTAGGGGTTATTGCTAGAGCTGACAAAAATTGATCTGAAATATAAGTTCGAATCTAATCCTACTAAATTTGATTTGTAACTCAATTTTTTTTAAAAAAAAAAGTAAAAAAGAAAATCCAAGACTAATCCAACCAAAAAGTCCCACAAACTCATGATTCGATTAATTTGTAATCCGATGACCAACAAACCAATTGACTCAATTATCCATGACTCGATTAGATCAACCATTGACCCACCCATTTGGTATCTAGATAATAAAAAAGCCCAATGCTATATATCTTCCGTCTTTTACCTTGTGTAGTCAGTAAATAGACTAAAATATCTTTAATTAAAAAAATTACTTCGTGTAATCCATTTTTACTAACACAGTCCATTTTTACTTCGTACAGTCCGTTTTTACTTCGTACCGTATGTTTTTACAGATTACAATTAATTTTTTATAATATTTGCAAGATATATTTATTTAATATTTTAAATAAATAAAATTTATAATAAAAATTCAAAAAAATAGTTATTATTTTTTAATATACGAAAGACATATATATTACAACAAAATATGAACTACATAAAATAAAATATGAACGGTAAAACTTATGTTTTTTATCATGCGGCTCTTAAATCATTTAAATTTTAAGATTTATGGTCATAGTCGGACAAAAAAAGAAGTCAAAAGCTAACCCGCTGGCTCAACCCAATCTGATTGGCCCAAGCTCAAAAACTCATAGTGACCCAATGGATTAGTAACCTAACTTAATCATAATTTTTTACTTAACGAGCCGCAAACCGATTGACTCGTTATTCGTAACTCGGTTAGTCCAACCATTCACATTCCGAGTTCCAACCAATGAAATCGAGTAAGTACGTACCTGATCTTGGAGGTGGGAAGGGTCGGATTGCCACCAAAGAAGGCCACAGAGAATGGAGACTGCTAGCACTTGGAATATCTTGAGTCCAGCAAAAGACTCGTGCTTGCGTACTTTAACTCCTCTAGCGCTCAATATTGTGAACTGCTGCCACCATGTCGTCGGCCACGACGATCCCAAATTTCTCAACTGCTCCTTCTCATTCTTGTTAGTACTTCTATGATCCTTTCCGTCGTATTCTTCGCCGGCTTGAATCTCTACTTTCAACTTCCCCGCCAGATTGTCTCTGTACGCCGTAGCTAATGCATTTTTAGTTTTGGTCTGGTTTTCTTGCCCGTCCTCCTCGGTCGTCGACGACACTCCTGCAAGTCAACCAACAGAATATGTAGTCACTGCAGCCTTGTAAAGTGTACTAAATTTATATTCGAATCTTTCAAATCATCATCACACAATTCTACCACGAACATACTATCCATTTAGACCTGATTTCTCAGGTTTCTGCTAACACTAGTAGGGCAGAAGATGAGTGATAGCTGATGAGTAGGACGGACCACCTAGAAGTCATAACCAAGTTTTACTGACGCACACTGACCAAGTAAGTCTAGTTAATGAAGCAATAATTTACGCAACATTTATAGCAAAGCAAGTGCAACCAACGCTTTTAAACTAGAAAAAAAAAATCGAGTTACAGGAAGTAAGATGTAGTCAGTCACTCGAACACGAAAAGCCTCATTAAATGTCTACCCAAAAGGTAACTGCAACAACGACAACACAACATATGTTCAAATAAAATTGCTCGTAGGAATAAAATTATCTTTTATTTTATATTAACCGAGATTTTCGAACTGTCCAGATAATTAATTTTGTAGTTCAGTCTGCATGGGAAACATGTGTTGAAACCCCGCTGACTCCGTACTATCGTCATCATCCTTCCACCGCTCCTCATAACTCTTTTTTATTTTATTTTATTTTACATCACTTAGTTTTAGGTAGGTAGTAGCATGCATGCAAAAGTTCGAAACAATTATGAAGTCTAGAAAAATAAAAAAGACACGTGTGTATAATAATTAATGACGGTAGATTACGACATTGCGTACCGTTGGCGAGGTCCAACAAAAAGTCGGAGGGATTCATCGGAACAGAAGGAACAAACCCAACGCCGGCGAAGTAATCCATCACATCCTCGCCGCCTCTCCCGAAATACAACGGATTCCCTTCCGACAACAAAAGCACCTTATCGAACATATAAAACAGCCTACTCGACGGCTGATGGATCGTCATGGCAACCGTCCTCCCACTCTTCGCAAGCTCCCACACCGTAGACACTATACGCTGCGCCGTAGTGGAATCCAGCCCCGAAGTCGGCTCGTCCAGAAACAAAACGCTGGGGTCCACAAGCATCTCCTGCCCGATACTAACTCTTTTCCTCTCCCCGCCGGAGATTCCCCTCAGATTCTCCCCGCCGATCACGCCCGCTTTGCATTTGGTGAGCCCCAGCTGGGATATGACGCCCTCCGCGTGGGCGATTTTCTCTTGTTTGGTTAGGGAGTTGGGGAGACGGAGGAGAGCCGTGTAGATTAGGGTCTCCGTTACCGTTAAGTGAGGGTAGAGGACGTCGTCTTGGGTTACGAACCCCGTCGTCCGTCTCATTCGGCTTGAGAACGGGGCTCCGTTATATGTGACGGTTCCGTTTAGTTTTCCGTTATTGCCGCCGCCGCCGAGTTTTCCGCCGAGTGCGGTTAGGAGGGTTGTTTTGCCGCTGCCAGATGGGCCCAGCATTGCTAGCATCTCGCCTGGATGGACTATCCCCGTTACTCCGTTAAGGATCGTCTTCTCTCCCGATTTGGATGATGATTTGCAAGCTTTCGTCGTCCAAATATTCCTCAAACAGCCTGAGGATTTCGACGGCGACAGCTGCTTTACTTTGTAGACTACGTCGTCGAACTTGAGGGTGATGTGGCGGCCGGATTCCTTGAATACGTAATGGGGAGCTTGGGACTCTGTATCCAAACCACTCTGATCTTCCTCCATTGCTTTGATGAAATAATAATAAAATCACCTCTTTTTTTTGTTTATCTTTTGTTCAAGTTAGCTAGCGAGATGACCAGAGAGAGGAGAAATGAGATACGCTTCTGGCAACACAGAATAAAGGATCATATATATATATAATAATATAAGCCCATCAGGATTTTTTGGGCTGGACTTTAGTTAAAGCCCAAGAAAAGGCAGCAAGGTGTTTTCTTGCAAACATCACAAATTGTTCTGTGGATGGTTGATTGTTCAGGTGGGATAGTTGAATTCAGTCATATTTTATAAAATGTTTATTAGTTGAGAATAATTAATTTATCAAATTTAAATATTGAATATGTAATCTTTTTAAAATATTTTCGTATTTTAGAGCATGAATAGTTTATTATTCGATGATATTAAATATCATCCTAATATCTTTTTGGTGAACGAATTTGCCCCCATAACATTTAAAAGTTACATGCAAAATATTAGGAACTTCCATAGACCGTCCCTTTGAAAAGATACCAATTACGAGCCATATTGATTTACGTCACTTATATTAACCGACGATTAATGCTTTTCTAGACTAGAGACTAATCTTATCCTAATGTACTAATGACTTGCTAGTTGGACGCCATTCAGAATAATTCTATATTTGTCTGTGATTGACAACTCCCCCAGCCAAGTGAGTGGCAACATGTCCCATGCATGCATGCGTACACACTACGTACCCACTAAATTTTCCTATTTGAAGGAAATTAAGTGACCGTTGAATTATTAGCTAGGTTTCCACTAACAATCTTCCTGGTTATTACAATAAACAATATCAGTGTTGGAACTTTCCTGGTTGAGTGTAACATTCTCAATTATGTAACCAATTTCAATAAACATCATGAAAACTATGCAAAGTCAGAGGAGCATGATCTCTAGTTATTACACATATATATGGCGAACTGTACAAAAGCTGTAACAACAATTTCCGTGGAGGATGTAATCTCGACGATTCTGAGACAGACAGATGCAAGTGAAAGTGTCGGTTAGCAAGTCAGTCGATGCAAAGATGAAGCTCCAGACTCCTTACGCTCTGGCGCTTCGTTTTTTCTGCATATATACAACTCCGGAAGAGAAGATTATATGCATCTGGACTGTCTATATCATTGTCGCTTCTTCTGGTAAAGCGAGTACCCGACAAGGGCAGACATCAAGAACGTCCATAGAACCTGCCAAGCCAGTACAGTCAAGAGGGAACTTGTTTATATCTAATTCTTAATGCTTGGTTTCGCAAGTGGATTGTTGGATAATTTAGATAGTAATTTGGAAGTTCGCTCCCGAAATCACTTCATCGGGATAGCCGGAAAATGTTCACAATTCCATCAAATTTTCCACCAGCCAAACCGAGCCTAAGTCTTGCCAAGACCGGTATAAGATTCGGAGAATTGGGGTACTTCAAAGGAACAAAATCTGCACAAACTTATCTGCTATAAATGCAATTACCGTGTTAATAATGTGCCACCTTTCCAGCCGTTTGATCCTGGACTGCATTTCTTCAATTACGACTTCAATTGGAACTGTTACCTCTCTGCATGGGGACGATTCTGAAGCTGTACTGGTATTGCTTCCCTGAGATAAACAGACAGAATATAGACAAACAATGGACGTATTTATAGGTCAGATTCCATAGAAGCTTCAGTGTTGAATGTGTAACTAACAGACAAATATATAATTACAAGAAAATTCAGTTCTAGTGACTAATTATGCGACTGTTTCTTTTCTGGTTACTAAAGGTCATTGGCGACCGCTTTTGCCGAAAACCAGTCACTAACCTGCTGGTCACTAAAACTGCATTAAACTGCATTTTCTTGTAGTAAGAACAATGTCCAGAGATGATGATTTCTTGAAACATACTTTACACCAATGTAAACACTTGTAAGCTTTATAAGATAAAGACCTTCAGACATACCTGAGTCTGTATAAATTCAACTAGTTCCTGCAGTCTTGAAGCTTGGTGACTGTGGACACCATTGGAGCTTTGATCCTCTGCTGGTAGATTTTCCAGGACAATTTGCAGATAACTCTAAAAATAGAGCATATCACTGAGTCAAAAGTTATATAAATGCAAAATTCCAAGTCACGAAAGAGAATCATGTTTCAAGGCAAAACCTTAGTAGTATATGAACCATCTAGGTTAAGTGTTGAGCCAGCAGCAGCCACCACCTCTTTGTCAACCCCTTTGATCTGTAAGTAAGGACTAGGAGCATCTTGCAGGTGATCGACCTCGATAAGAATCTAGAAAAGAGACAAGAAACGAAATCATAAGCATAAGACTCCTGCAAACTCGTACGAAGAATAAGTCAGTCAAGAGAAATATAACCTTTCCATCTTGGTAGATAAATGCAGATGCTTCAATATAAGCCACTGCCTGGTACCTGGTACCAAATGTGAAAGAGGAAAAAAATTGATTTAACTCAAAACAGCTTCCTTTAACTTGAAACAAAATAAGTTAACAGGAATGGCAGGTGCCATATGCTTACCCAAGATTGAGAAGTCCAGCAACCGTACTAATGCTAATATCAAAATCAACTTTGGGTTGGATGATGAAATTTCCTTCTCTTATAGGCTGCCACAGAGATTAATCAATGAAACCAACCGAATGAAAATACTTCAGAATCAGTTCACTGCGTTGTCAAATACTACTTCAAGCATGGAAAATCAAAAGGAATATTCACACCTCTCGTATCAAGACTGCAAATCTTCCTTCACAAATTCTAACACGTATGCATTCACCCTCAGTCAGCATACCGTTACTTGAAATCCCAGGAAGCTTTAGATATATATCAATGAAACTCTGAATTGAACTGAAGAGCTTTGCAGGATCCAGCACTTTCATAATATCCTGGTAACTGACCTGTCATTTGTTGCAAAGGGATTAAAGGATGTCATCAAATGACTTACAAAGTACACATCTTAGACCGAAGTCACATGTGCACTTACTTGCTTATTACTCTTCAGAACAAACAACGAGCTCTCTGGTGAAAGAACAGGGTCAAAATCATTCCTTATTTTGAGCTGAAATGAGAAAAAAATGTAAAGAGAACATTGTTTATGAGATAGAAAATAGTGAAAATGCCAACTTAATTAGTAGAAACCATGTTACTGAGAAGTAGCATCTTAGGCAAACACAAACAAGCAATAGAATTAAAAGGGAAGTGTGTGTTGTAAACACTAACATGTGCATGAACAAGATGAGGTTCGATATACTGCTGGAACATTGGAAACACTCCCATCATAATCTCATTTTGGGACACAAAACAACCAACTCTGCTTTTGTCCCTTTGAACTCGAGAAATGAGATGCGAATGGACGCCCCCAACCTGGATCCGAAAAAATGTTACACTCTTGTGAGCAATCAAAACTTAACAGGAGAACTCCATGTGGGTTATATGCAAAAAAATGCATCAAGAGTGCTTACAACAGCAATCCACAGGTCGAGCAAGTTCCGAATCTCAGGATGCAAAGCATAGACACCTTCAAATATGATCTGCCAAAAAAGATTTGAAATGAAATTCTGGCTTGTTAGAAATAACATCAGCATAAGAACAGAGAATTCATCCTTCTCCAATCGCGCCCCAAAGAATATAAATAATCAGAAAATGACAAACCACGCCACAATCTTCAGATACTTCAAGTTCTTTGAATCCACTACGAGCACCAGTCTCCAAGTCAAATATAGGTACCGTTGTTTTCCGTCCATTGCTTACATCATCGATATTCTGGATTGAATGACCAACGTTAAACATGCACAAGTTTCTAAATGGATACACAGAGCACAAACAAAGGTTTCAAAATGGATAGTGAACAGAGTATTGTGTCTTATACCTTCAAAAGCAAAGGTACATCAAGACAGTTAAAATCATCATACTTAAAATCTTTCACTTGTTCAGGTATGAAATAGCTTTCAAGCGATACTACTTCACATCCAACAATATTCGCCATTTTATGAGCCAAACTAGTTTTTCCAGACCCACTGGGACCACCTGCAGGGAATCAGTAATAAGAAATGAGGGGAAAGCAGAGATTACAACGAATAAGCATTACAGAGCTTACACAGAAAGGTTATAATAAGATATACCAATTCCAACAATGATTGGGGTACCCTTATTCTCCAGTAAAGCCTGCAATAAATGACAAACAAAGTGTTGAGCTAAAATGATTGCGTGTTTTTTTAACTTTTCCGATTCCCAAATACATGCTTCACGTAAATCAGGAATTTCTACGTCAATAAGCTGCCTTATGTAACAATTTTTACCTGTATCGCTTGAACAGCAAGAAGCAATCCTCTGTCCAAATCATATGAGTCAGGCATTGGAGCAAGCTTCATTGTGTTCCTGAAAGAGGGGGAATCTGTGGTTGCTTCAAGAGAGAAGTCTAAACAAGAAGACGATAGTAATGCCTCAAATCTAGCTAAATCACCTGAGCAACTGGAGCAGAATAGAGAGCAGTTGCTGATTAAAGAAGAGGGACTTACCTACAGCAGCAGACTGACCAGAATGGAGAGGATCACTCGATATGAAATGCCAAGTGGCTACAACAGGTTCCATTTGAGCTTTTGTAGGGGACCGTGTCCATGGCAGAGGTAGATCCTCAAGACGACTAACAAGGTTTGGAGTGGTACGGATAGGCTTTGGTGCAGCAATTGTCCCTTCCTCGCCACTAGTAGTAGGAGTGGCAGATATAAGTGGTGGAGTATTTAGCCGTGGTACTCCTGCAAGTCAAGTCAACTAGTTGGAGAGAACAATAACTTACTGTCTAAGTTGAGGATAACGGTAACAACACTGCCAATACACACACACACACACTAACGCACACACATGAAAATCCATAAACAAGGACTATAAGAAGATGAATCCACCTTTTCTCTCAAGAATCATTTCAAGATATGACTTAGTGATCCAAGGTCCACTGATGCCAATTTTCAGCGCTTCTGCACCAACAGCCTAAGGGGAAAAGAAGAATAAAAAAATCAGAAACAATGAATCATTGATCTTGCCAGTGGAAGCACCCACCAAGATTGTAATAGAAGGAATGATGGGTCCATACTTTCCTATTTGTTCCTCGCAATACGAAGAATGTCTCGTTGAGAGTATCAATTGTCTCCAGTGATATCGAAAGAAAACCATTGGTAACAGATGTAGATGCCCGTTTATAACTCACAACAACATTGTACCCCAAAGCCAGCAATCCGCCAAGTGTCATTCTTCCAACCTATGCAAAGAGATGAAATTAGACATGTAAAAGCTCTTCAAGCCAATAAAATATAAACCGGCGGAAAGCCGGAAATTATTTTCCCTCTGGACAATGATGTAAATAAAGTGATCAGCTTCGCCAAGGGATGGAGCCTATAGTTACCATATCACAAGTAAGTGTTGGGAGACTAGACTGAGATAAATTGAAAAGTCATAACAAAACGTTTCCAAACTATAGCAAGGTGAGGCGGCCATGGTTGAGTATCAGAGAAAAAGTGAAGATAGATCTTAAGATCACAAGTACTAACCTCAAACTCAGCTTTAGGCCGGATAATGAAGTTTTTGTCAACAATCCTCTGATCTCCTAGAGATAAATAGTATCTAATGCCAGATTGTCGCACTTTAATCCAATCATTTACTCGGGCTTCTTCACTAGCAGCGGGAGGCCTAAGGTACATCTCTATAAAGCTACAAGCCAGAGAAGTTTGAAACAGCACAAGTTGCAATGAAAAAGGGTTGAATAGTCAACCTAATAAAAAGCTGCAAATAACCAAGTGCTATGCATAAACACTTACTGGTCCATTTGTGTTTCCGTTCCTTGAAATGCATAAGCAGATCCACCTGATGACTGTAAGAACAAATTATGATTGCAGTAATATCCTAACTTCATGTGCAAATTATTAATCCCAATATCGAGTTATGCATGTCAAGCAATTACAAATATATGGACTAACCTTACTACAGAGTACGAGGTTACTAGAAAGCAGCACTGAGTGAACAAAACACCAATTACAGGACCATTAACAAGCTTGAAAAAGGCTAGATACACAAGTCATAAATTTGGCTTCCAGTTACCAATTAAGAATTTGGCATGGAATATTTTTCATTTCGGTTCTGTAAGTTTCCAAACATGTAATGTAACAAGGTCAAAAGAGCTAATTCTTCCCTAAGTATGTTCAACAATTTTTTATTTGAAGCATCCAAACCATCCATTGAGCGCCAACATATAGCAATTATTTTCTTCATACATCAGTATACGCTCAATTGCACATCTATGTTTGTATATTATGCTAACACTAAAAAGTGAAAAGAAAAGTTCTCAAGCCCATAGAAATAAGTAGTCAGATAAATCATTAGCGCAAATAAAGTATGACACATGAAATCTATATACATGATGAAAACAACCTCGCTTCTGCATTTCAGCTTGTAGATTGCTTCACGGAATGAAGAGACAAAGCTGTTATTTATTCGGATCTGCAGAACAAAAGTAAATCAGAACATGAACAACGCCCATGGCACTAAAGCCACAATTAAGATCTACAAAACATAAGCATGAACCTGTGCATGGTGAAGATCTGGTTCTATATGCTTTCTAAACAGTGGGAAAATGCTATCAATAAGGTAATCCAATGAGCAGGAATCTCCAATATCATAGCGAACTTTGGACAGAAGACTAAAATGAACTCCACCAACCTGATAAAAAACTTTGAACGTGTTGACAAAATAACAAAAATGAATAACCTTTGAAAAGTTACGGTGTACTAGAGACATACCACAGCCACCCGTATATCAAGCAGAGACCGCAATCTTGTATGTAGAGCATACGTACCATCAACTATAACCTAAAAACAAGATGTTAGCTACCAAATTCACAACTTCAGCATCCATTCTTCTCTTTAGTTAGAAGGACTTACAACACCAGAAGAAGCACTCTTTATCGATTTTGACCCGGCCCGCTTCTTTTGTTGATAATCAAATAAAGGTATGAAAGTATCCTTCCCCTGCATCAAATCCTACGTTGAAAACATAAAGAAGTTAAGAAAACTGTGCAAACGGAAACGAGCAGCAACATATGGAGTAATGAATAGATATACACTAGCCATACTTTCATTACAGAAAAAGTTAGAACATAAGCCACTCTTAGCTGAAGCCAAAACAATGATCCTTAAAAGAAAAACTATTTTGTGTGAATTCCTGGCACCCATATAAAATTGCAGACGCCCTAACCAAAACGAAAGATAAAAAGATGAAGCACAAACCTCTAAATTTCGAACTAGTGCATCGAAATCAATCGAATCAGCGTCATTGGAATCATCAACTCCATTCCTATAATTTTCCATAGATATAACTGTACATCCAATAACAGATGCCACCTTCTCTGCCAAACTTTAGCCAACAACAACCGAAAACCATCGAAAATAAAATGTTCAGGAAAAGCTCATCTCAGTTCACAGAACCAATTCTCAATAACTAGCAAGTGAAGCTCGTTCTTCTAAAGCAATGGTGAAGTTAGCTACCTGGTTTTTCCAGAACCACTTGGACCGCCGATGCCAACGATGACAACACCGCCTTTTTTCTCCCGAAGTTCTTGAATTGATTTGACAAGCAGGTAATATCCATGATCAAAGGACTGGAAGTCAAAATGAAGATAAAAAGTTAGAAACTAAGGGAAAGCAAACCAAAATCCTGCTCCCGGAGCTCGAAATTAAGAGAGAGGAGGGAAGTTAAAGCTCGGAAGCGTTACCACGTGGAGAGGGAGGGATTGGAGGATGGACGAAGAAGAGGAAGAAGTGGAAGGAGACTGCTTGAGGAAATCGCGACCTCCTTCTTGGAGAACCCGCTGGACTACCTCGTCGTCCATCTTTTGTTTTCCGGCGACTCCGTGGCGCAGTAATCGCAGGCAGAGACAGTCTTCTTCCGGTCTTCCCTGTGTTTTGAACAACCAGCTAAAGAAAGCACAAATTTTTTCCAACAGTGAAAAGAGCTGAGGGGAATTTGATCCCCGTTAAATTGCTAATTAAGTACCTGAAATTTTATGTTACTTCCATTTAGTTTCTGACTTCTGTCTTGGGAAGAGCTCTCCTACGGGCTGGTTGGGCGGGTCGCGAGTTTGACCGGTCAAAATCTGGGTGGGTTACGGATTGTTGATTGGCTAGTGAAATGAGGTCACGGTGTATGTTGGGTCGGACGGGCTTAGCGAGCTCGTTGGGTCGGGTTAGCATTTTGCTAGCTATCCTTGGCAACGATCGGGTTCGGATATATATTCATGAACTAAAATGAGTCATCATGTGATGTCTCTAATTCCATCTTCGATGATTAACGTAATATACTATGTTCGAAATTTGATGATTCGATTTACTTAGCTCGTCGTACGTTGTACTTTCTATTGTGGTGTTCGTTTAATCTATTACAAATACTTCTTGTTTAGTCGTATACGAAATTCAAGTTGATGTTATTTGTATCAATGATCAATCTATTTTTATTGTCCGATTTCTAACAAACTACAGCACCAACACCAAATCCATATGTTTGGTTTTCTCTTTCTCTTATCTTTCGTGTCCATCTTTTCTTCGATGAATATAAGGGGTGAACTCAACATCATGCTGTTTCCTATTTCTTTCATCTCCTCTTTTACAAGCAAACAGCCCCCACACGTTGCCATGGCCACCAAAACTGCAACCCCTGCAGATTTTGGGTCCTTTGTTCCTCACAAGATTTACAAGGTTAGAAAAGAGACATCTTTGATAAAAATACAACTCTGTTTCTATCTATCATATAAACTTGGAGGGGGTGTGATGGTGGAGCTTTTTTTACATGATCCCCAGTCAGTGCAGTTGTGAAATGGGGTTGGTGGTCTTGGTTGGTGCCCAAAGATCTGCACCATTGCTGTTAGCAACTCCTGCTGTTAAACACACGGGTACGACGCAGAGACCTCTGCTTCTTAAACTGTATTCATCCGATCCCTGATCACAACCGATAACAAAAAATGAGATCTAACACTATCTTGACTTGAAACCTAAAGGGAAAAGCTTGATGATCAAGCAATCTCCTTTTCGTGTAATGGGTGTTCGGAAAGCATGTACATTTTGCTATCCTACACCAGTATAAAAAACTTTCACGATGTTTCGTAACGAAGTACGCCAAATGCTCACCTGCATACGAGGTGGTGGTGTAGTTTGCAGATATGGAGCACTCAACACCTGAAATGGGTCCAAGTTGTCAAAGAAAGAAAGCTTTTAGTCTAACAAACCTGCTGTCTAGACACAAATAACAGTTTCCTAATTGTATAACATTTGTACATAACTTTCTTCCTACTTTCACCACAAGGGGAGAAGGGATACAAGTACAAGGAAAGCAAGTAAATAAAGCTTCGGTACACGGCTGGGTGAAAATAACTGGTTATTTTCATTTCTACGCTTTCATTAACGAAAGATGATCCAAAAGTTTGTATTCGTGGTATTTGGGGATTCCACAAACGATGCCATATCAAAATGGGCAATAAGGTAACAGGAAGGCAGGTCAAGAATGGATGTATAATAAGTTGAGCAGAAAGACAAACCTTAACTTGGTCATGAAGGAAATGAATGTATTCCATCGCCTCCAAAAGGACTGATGCAGTATCTGTCTGTACTCAAACAAAAATGACAAAACATCACCAATGGAAACATACGATAAGCGGATGCACAATGCCAATCTAGGCATGGTGATGCTTAATTCACATATTCGGGCAATAACAGGACATAAATGGTTGTGTACCTTTCCATATGGCGAAACAAGCTGCTGGAGAAGTACAATTCTTTCACCAAACTTCTCTTTACGGTCCTATAGCAGATGCAGAAAGAGAAGGTAAAAATAGTAAACCTTTAATTAGGTAGCGTATTCCAAAAGCAAAGAAATTCAACAACTTGAAAGCGACTGGGCACCCACATTTCATATTCTCAATTCCAGCTAACATAGTTTGATAATTTTCAGTTAGGCATGCAGTTGGTAGTAGAATTATTCAATCTTGATATGGCGGGGAGCAAACCTTCATTGGAACAGAAGGGTCAGCCTTGTGCCTCTTGGTTGATAGTGAAGTGATATTCCCTTGGTCAAGAAAGCAAGGACTTCTTTTGTTTTCCATAATCTCTTTGAGTGTGTATACCTTACTCTCCCCTACATAAAAATGGAGAGAAAGGCCATGGTTGGTAACCACTTAAAGACATAGAAATGAGCTACTGACAGATATCAAGATTCATCCAAATCACTTATGAGTACACGCAATCTCGGAAAATTATAAATCGAAAACCCCATAAAGGAAAAGGAAAGAGGTCAATAGAAAAACACACAAACCTTATCATGCAGCTGTTGTCAAGTAAGTTAAAAGAGAAAAGGTTCATCAAAGGAAAACATACATAAATAGAAAAACTCAGCACCTAAATGTCAGTAAATATACAAGTATATCTCAGAATATAAGATTTGCAGCAAACAAAACCATATTTCCCCTATATCAAGCGAGATAGGGTGCAAACAATCAATGTAACTCAAGATATTGACACTTTCCTAGTTTAACCACAATCGGTCCTTTTCCTGCAAAAAAAAAACCCTTTCCACAGCATGAAAAACACTTTAAAGGGAAAATGCGTTACTTGCATATGTTGCTTTGCATTAAACCAAGGTGAATACTAAAGAATGCAACTCTGAGAGTAAATGCCAACTTCCTCAAGTAGGGTAGTGCTGTCAAGTCTGGTTAGGTTACTCGAAAGGAAATTAAGCATCCACGCGCAAACAAGCAGTAGAAAAACTAGAATTGTACTACTACCAGATCCCGTGTGACCAGTGATGGTGACTTCCCTGAGAAACAGACAATAGTTGTTGACCAGTCCGATCGCGGAATCAATTTCCATCACCAGAAACCAGCCAAAGAAGAGAAAGCAACAACCATGTCATGACCAACTACGGCCAAATTGCCCATAATGGTTCAAAATACTTTACACTCTTAAAAAGGGCCCCTTTCAGTGCAAGCTTCTTGACAATGGAATATATACAGCTGTTAATGTGAAACCTGCCAAATTAAGGTGGGAACTAAAGAAAGAGCACTTGATAGTTTGACCTTTTCCACAATTCCTTAACCTGCTGCATGATTTATTCTTAAATGGAATTTCTTTACCATATAGTTTTCAACGCACCAGTTCTAGTTCAATCCTAGTTGATAAGAGGTCAGAGTAGTTTTTAATATTTAGAACAAAATAGTTTAATACGACCCCATAACAAGGAATATATATTTATAATACATCAGTGTATTTGGTGAAATTTGGTCAAATACTACTGACAAGAAAGAAAAGAAAAGAGCAACGCAAAGGACAGAAATTTCCGATGAAAGTAGACAGAGACATGATTTGATTGGTAGGGTCCCTTAGTATTGAAAATTAGGAATAATTATATATCAACCGATAGAGAAATGCAGAAAAGGGGGAAATTTGAAATAGTAACCTCCAATTATGGAAGTTCAACACTTTATCCTCAACCATCAGTTTAACAGAGGACTCAAAGCCATTACAAGAAGTGTAAGCTTATGGGATCTTTAAGCAACTGAATAAATAAGCATTGTTCGAAAGTGTGTACACTGTGCACTACAAGAAATCATTATGCCGGAACTAAACCTCTCAATCCGTGCAAAATAGAAAGAACTTGCAAAATTCTAACACTAGAACTAGGATAAAATATTTTGCACATTTTATTAGTGGGTTCCTATCTGCTGAATAAAATACACGTACAAACAACAATGATTTTGGGGATAGTGAACTCAATCAGATAAGTAACCCCAATTAAATTAAATTAATCACGAATTGGATTGCTAAATCTTCGGTTGGTGAATCGTCCGTGGCCCGTGGGCCCCACAGGGAGGGGAAAAGGTTCATACCATGCAAACCGAAAAGAATGAACACTGGAATCGCATTCTGGAAAGCTACCCAAACAAAATTCCATAAAAATTAATTAAACAAAAAAAAAAGTTCAAAACCAGTTACCACGACTAGGGATTAAAATTTTCCAGGGGGAAAGAAAAAACAAATAACCAAACAGAGGATAGGACAGGAATCAGGCGTGAAAACGAGGAATATATGATCATCGGGTCAATACGAAATGGAGAGTGTAGAGATTAGAAAGGGGATGTTTCGTTTGGACTCACCGGAGATTTGATCGTTCCCCAAACGATCCGGCGCGGAGAAGTTAGATGACAGTAGTCGTTCCATTAGTTATTCTTCGGCTTCAGCTTCAGCGAAGGAGGACGACAGAAGAAGAAAAAAGAGAGATTTGAAGAGAGTTGGGTTGGGGGGGGGGGGGGGGGGGGGGGAGTTTCTTATTGATTATAAGTGAATGAAGCAGAGAAGAAATGGTGACAAGGAAAGAAGACTACGGTTTTGTCTTGTATTTGCCTGTGCTGCTGCTGCTGCTGCAATACATTTATATTTGTATTTTGTTGTGTGTTGATTGATTGATTGATTTTCAATTGGGAAGAGGAAAATATTTTGACAGCTAATTTCCAGCGGGAGAAGGGGGAATGACGTGTGCAATTTTTTTCTGTTCTTCTATTTTTGGAGGCTTTCATGACGTAGACGAAACCCCTCCACAACATTCATAATTTCTCGTCAATTTTTGGATGCAGAGTTTAGCCAAGGCAGCTCGTAGTTACGTCCCAATGTTGTTTCGATCCAGCACCTCACATACCCAGCTAAGGATTGGTGCTGGTCAGGTCAGCCCGCTTTCGGTGCTGACATGCAAATAATCCATCGTAACAAACAAGTATTGTGCTTTCTCGTGTGTTACCAATGATATTAGTCTGTCGTGACGGAAAAAATGGCATCTGACACCCTAGTAAATTCAAGGGTTTACGCTGTTACGCCGTGTACTCATAAGTAAAGAGCGAGTGGGTCTTGGCATTCAACAATTTCAAATGTAACAAGACCAACTATGGGAATATGATCATATTTTTGGTCATGCAATGTATGAAGAATGTCATAGAGCGCGTATACATTTATTAAAGGCAGAATACTTTTATATCCTTTTCGTTTATCACGAGAATATACATATATTTTTTATATACTTTTTATGTAACGACCTATTGCTCTAGACTACGAAAATAACACGCGGTAAGATTCATCAACCAAACAGTGAAATCAGACTAAACTCATAGAGGGACACAAAGGATAGTGAAAAATAGAGAATCTGATGCAGCCATTAAATTACCAACCCATATAAAAAGACAGTCGGCAATCCCCTCTATTACTGCAGCAGCAGTTCACACTTCATCATTGAAAAATTCACTCTTCCTGTTTGGAGCAAAAGCTGACAAGTAAAATTTATGTCAACCAAGAATCCAGATTGCTTTGCTTTCTTTTCACTTTACCAAGTTCAATAATGGACTAAGTAAACACTACATACAGACACAGAGACCTTTACAGTGAGATCTATCTGTATAAATACAACAAAATCAAACCAAACCCAAACCCAAACCCAAACCAGTCTCTTTTCCAGTTCTCAACACTTGAATAAATGCTTGAAGCACCACCACCTATTCTACCTTTCAGGAAGACAAGGGTGCATTGCCATTTTTTCATATAACAAGGGTGCACGGAACCGCTTCTTCTATCAAGTCCACCCATGCACAGAGGAAACGCACACAACTTACGTATAATGCTTTGTGGAACAGGGCGTGTCAGGCCCAAATCAATTGCTCGTGATTGCTGATAACTTATCGTGCACTATATATTAATGATTCAGTTGCCATCCTGTGTTACAGTGGATAGGGGAGAAGATTGCTGATTGTTGGTCTCTCTGTTACGCGAGGCAATGTACGAGCGAGCCACGTCCAGCATAAGTTCCACCTCTTTCTTGTACTGCACGTCATTAGTCCCACACATCATTCGTTTCCAATATGTTCAAAGAAAGAATGCAGCCATCTAGGTAACCGTTAAATGAAAAACAAACCCCCACCTCATTCACAGCTCCTGTCTTGATTTTCGACTGCATCACACACCATTTCTTGAAATGCGCTCCTGTCGACCCAGAAAAACGCAATTCAGAGAAATTCAAGAAAAATGCAATGGAAGCTGTACAAATTCCAATTTGTCCCTCCTTTACTTAAGAATATGGAAGATTGGAATTGGAGGTTGTTAATATTCAAACAAGGACAAACGGGAACCTACCCACTTTAACATCGATAGTGGAAGAGCTTTCAGCATTAGTCTCAATTTTCCAGCGACCATGAATCTGATGAAGGACACATATATTGTAGAGTTACGCAGTTATTTGACACGAACTAACAGATCACATATGACTCATTAAGTAAAGAGAACAGGCTAGTAATTGAGCTGCTTCAGAATCAAAACATTTATGCATTAAGTACCTCAAAATAAGATCCAAAAGGCACATCGTGAGCCTGTTGCACTGTTTCAAATACCTAGAACGCAACAACATTTAAAATGTCAACAAAAATTTAAAACGAGAAGGAAATATATACTACACACGGGTCAATATTTTATTCTATTTCCCCCCTCCTTATCTTTCTCCCGGGACACCAAAAAAACACAGTTAAATCATAAGGAATTGGCCTGTGTAAAATGGCTTAGTTTCATTGATAACAGGTGTAGCAGCAGCAGCAGTATAAAAAGGAATAGCATAGGAATAGTGAGCAATGAATAAACGTTAAAAGAAAGATGATAAGGACAAACCAGGAATTTCTTATCCGGCGATAAAACAAAATGCTGATACTCTGTCATGGCTGTATCTGGAGGGCACATAGGACTATTACATACGGATCTGAAAGTTAATTCTCTTACTTGACCATCATATTCATCTGCTGGATGCCATGGTCCAATCTGCACAAAACAATCATCAAATTTCAACTGTTGCCATATGACCACATCTGCTAGGCAGCACAAGCTACAAAATCAGTAGCATAAATATCACCATGCGAAGGACGTTCAATTTACATTTAAATTTGTATCCTTTCTAACTGACCGATAGTCATTTAAAAAGGTAGAATCATCGCTCAACAATAGATTTAGGAACTGCTCAGCCGTGCAAGGAAATATTTCCTGAAAGGGAGACAAATAAATCGAGATCTTCAAATTGTAGAAGATACAATCTGCAACTGAATGTTAAAGAAAGGCTAAAAGAAGAGATTCCTCACATTACGTATGCCCATAAGAACCTCTTCTTTGATAAACGGTTGAACTTTCTGAGCTTTCACTATACTGCTTTGAAGAGACGAGGATTCGCCTTTTCTTACTCTGACAGAGCTACTGTGTGCCCGCAATGCTGATTCCGCACTTTCCTATGTATCAAAAGTACAGAATGGTACATGAACAGCCAGCAGAGACGGATGAACACCCACTTCGTGAACAGATGGTAACAAAAAGGAAATTTCAAGGTTATTTTGTGTGTTATAAATTTTCAGAACTTAGAATACTATTTTTATGTTCAGCACACAAAGAAAGTCTATATAAACAACAGCTGTATCCTAACTGATTGAAGCTGAAACCAAGGCATGGGACAGACGTTTTAAAATAAACAAGAAAGGAGAATGATAGAACAAATGTTTCTTTCAAGACAAACACAAAAAAGGTTCGAGCAGCATTCCCATAAAGTGGAAGTCCTATACAAATCCTCAGCAATGTGAGAGAATAGTTACACATTGCACATACTGGTTTAATTATTGTTTATAAGTCAAGAGGCCATGAACTATCTTGATTGCTAAGACTTAATATTTTGATATTTATGTGAAATCAATTTTGCAAGGTTAGTTTTCCACTAACTTATATCACAGTATAATGAAATAAACAACTTCAAATTGATGAATCAACAAGTAGGAGACAGGATAAACTATTTATTACTTGCTTTGATGTAGCAACTACAAAGGAAGAGAGGTCCATTGAACTAGAAAACCAAGGAGGGTTAGTAATTCATGAACAAAACTGCACCTAGGCAGACAGGGCTGCCAAACCCCTCGAGCTTTTTCACACTGTAGCAAATCCAGATAATTCCAATAGAAGCATACAGCTGATTATGCAAGAGACAAAGAGAATCATAATACCTTCTTCTCAGCTTCTAGCATTGCATGGTGATTCTTCGCAAAACGCTGCAGTATTCTTATAGCATGATTCCTGTTCCAAAATGATGCAAATTTATATCTCACTCTACCTGAAAATACCACAAAAAAGGAGCACAACTTAGCCCTAAGTGTAGGTCAAAAGAAAGAATATTGAGTAGTTAGACAGAGACTCCAAGTGATATCGTGTAGTATTAGCATGACGTATGTGAAATACTACATTAGAACGGAACAAGTAAGTAATAGCATACCATCACATGAAGAAACCAGCTACATAACTTATTAAATACCCTGGCATTGGTAGCTACGAGCGCGTAGGATATATTTACACAAGCATGCATAAGTATACAATAATCAACACACAAAAGTGCAAGACTAAAGTGATCTCCAGATCTATCATCAAAATGAAAAAGGTCGTATCCAGATTGTAAACATATGTCATTGAAGACCAACCATCTGGGCTTCCAAGAGGAGGCACACCGTGCCCACCAGCTCCCATCCGCAGGATAATGGTTATCGCAGGATTTATAAAAGCATGCTGACTCCTACGTATCTACAAAACAACCATCAAGGATAAGCCATATGCAACAATCTACTAACTCAGAGAAATATCACCGAGCAAATACCTCATCAATATCTCCAAATGGTATGACCACCTGCCAAACACAAGTGCCAAAAAAAGTCTGTTAATGAACGATCCACAGAAAAGGAATGCACCATGAGTAAAAAAATTACACAAAAGCTTCGTAAATACTAATTAAAATGAAGAGAGTCTATTACATGTTAAAATAGAAACTAACATGCGTTTTAAAAAAAACTAAATATATAAATGACCCAACACTTCATTCAGTACAAGCTGCAAAACTTCACTGCATGTTTCCACATCATTATCATAATGACTTGAGTAACAAGAAAGCAACAGCACAGTGAGTGCTTCAAAAAACCTTGCACCATAGTAAAGCTAGTTGCTTGTCGCAGAAGTGGCTGACAGATTTTCAGTTGCAAAAGTATGAATGCAATGGCAAAATTGGCAATCTTTATAAATTTTCTAGAAAAAACAAAACTGAGAAACTTAATCCTAATGCTGGAAACAAATAACCAAACCACAAAAAGGTGAACATGCTAACCTTCATTTGCTTAGAAAAGACATTTGAGTGGAAGCAAATGTGCCATGCAGAGACGTACATGCGTCCATGATACAGGAACGATCTCTCAAGTGCACATGAATAGCTATGTTCTGCCCCCTAGAAGAAAGGAATTCTTTGTTAAGCTAACATAATATAACGAAATAAAACTTATATTCTGAAAGCACCTCATTACAGCCCTTTATTCAGTTAGAGTTTCTGAGATACGTTCAACTTGCCTCATCTGGAAGGAGATTGAATATTGTCTGCATAGGCCCAGGTTTTTGATGAACCACTGTGGGCCCCTGTTTATCTATTGAAATCCTTCTCCGATTATTAGCTCCAGCATATTCTTTCATAACCCTGATTTTTATTAGTGAGGTGGCGAATGAATTGAATATTACTTTGCAATTTGTACCATTCAAGTTATTGCTATATATTTGTTAATATGCATAGTATGAATATCACCAACATGATTAATGATACTTTATAATGCGTAATTCATTCTTGAAGGAAGAAAAAAAAGGATGATCATAGCAGTTATATAGCTGCATCTTTGAAATTTTAAATTTCTAGATGCACATGTGTAAGAAGAGACCTTGGAATGCAAACTACCACTGGAACAACTTCTAGCAATAGGTATAGAGTATGCATCTCTATTTCTATAGGACGGTAACAAGAATTCAGTTTTGTATCTTAGACAGAACCTAAAAGTGCTATTATTTCTTGAAAATGTTGTATGATGTATAATGAGACGCTTGAAAGTATTTATCATATAAACAATCGTCACTAAAAGACTGTTGGACGATAGTCACTGTAAAACAAAAGAAAGTGAGACATAGGCCTGAAACCCGATATATTACCTCAAAGAATTTCCAGCAATCCTTATAGTCTTTATGTGAAGACAAACCTGTCAAAATATACCGACATAAAGTTATAACAAGTATCCTAGAAAATTGAGAGTATAACATAAATTGGAAGCTAGATACAGCTAGAAAAGCTTACCTGCCCAGATTGGCTATCCAACGTGTACCATAAGGCACCAGTTTGCCCTTCACTTTCAACTGGAACAGTTACAGAACCAAGAACAGTACTTTTCCAAATTATATCCCAGTCATATATCGACACATTAATCTGCTAGGTATGTTAGAAAAGAGATCAGAAAACTGAAAAATCATCCCTCGGGTTACTCAATAAAAGAGACACCGCTAAATTACTAAATTTGATAGCTGCATAAGTATGACAACAGCCTCTGTACTAAACAGAGACGTAATATATCATCCCTCAAGCTTAAAATGAGATGCAAAAATGGTTGAACAGAGAGACCAACACTTATTATTTTTTTACCTGAACAGGTAGCTCATCAACAGAAAAATTGAATTCTTCACCCCACATGGGATTTCGTGAACTGGGGACCATTGAGCTGTGACGGTAAAAGTGAAGTTCTATGAGAACAGTACATGAAACAAGGGTATTTTAAGCAATATGGAGATGAAAGCATCTTGGGTCATGTCACGCATCTTCCTTTTGAAACTAGACAGTCCAATTCAAGTCCTAATGGCTCAGGATTATAGTCCAGCCATTCCTTAACACTATCTCCATCATACTAAACCAAAATGATAAATGACATTGCTAGGCAGGTGACAAAACATATTAGCTTAACCATGGTAGAACTCAGAACATGAGGTCAGTGGAGAATACTTTTACTTCTCACCTCCAAAGTGTATAGCAATACTGTAGTAAATGCAAACCAACATCATGATAAAGTAATCAGTTAGTAAATTCAGCAACCAAACCATCAGGTGGACTAAGTCGAAAAGACTTCTGCTTTAAATTCAAACATAAAGTGGTATGTGATATTAAAGTGGAACCATTGGAAGAATCTCAGATATGGTATTGCAACAGGTACACCCTCATGATTCAAGCATAAGAATAAATAATTTGTTACAAAAGAAAATTCAACATCATAGAACCTCAAAAGATTAAGGAAATGGAAAGATCAATGAGACCTGAATCTCTTCTCAGAACCGCAAGCAATAAGAGCATAAGGATCTGACGTGCCATTCAAATTTGCACCTATTAGATTCTTAGCAGCCAACAATTCCACCTGAAATAAGAAAACATCAGAACCCCCAACGCGCTTGTCAACTGAGAATAGAAATTGACAGACAGAATTGTATTATCTTCCAACTGGCCATATACAAAATCAAGCCTGCTACAAAAGTCAGCTAGAATCAATATCATGAGGTACCTTGATCAGATACCCAGAACCGGCTTGTGCATCAGCTTTCAGAGGGCCATTCTACAAAATAAGTGCAGAACTGCATGTCAAAGAAGTGGAAATTTATTCCAACACGTAACATTATTTTGACCCTTGGCAGAATATTAATCGACCATTGATCATGTAGTGGGCGACATATTCAAATCCATGGGTTTATGCAAAACAAATTTTGAACTTGTTCAGTTTGGGGATAAAAATCAATGAGAATCACAGCTTATGCAAACCAAATTTTAAACTTGTTTAGTTTGGAAATAAGTTTCTTAAGCAATAACGTTCTTAAATGCGAGCATTCAACTTCAAAGCTCAAATCCCTGACGGGAAATGTAGTACATACTGATGAAACCAGTCTGTTCCAGTTCCAACAATCTTGAGATAGAGCGGTTGATCCAAAAAGACAGGATCAAGCCCCACTATTAATTGCCAGCCAGAGATAAATAGAAAGCAGATGATCACGATTTTTCATCCAGTAATGCACTAGCACAAGAGTAAGTCAGGAACCGCATTTCGTATTCCTGATCAATAGATGAGGCAATTAAGTCTCGATAAAATTTCGCAGAGCATTGAAAGACCCAAAAATTCCAAAGAAAGCAAGGTGATAAAGTCCAAGATAACAGACATTCAAACATCCTACGCGTTGACTTTCCTTCTGTTCACCGTAAGGAAATCAATGACGATCAAAGGGATGAACGAATCAACGGTCACATCAACAATTCATTAATTCAAGCAAAAAGAAAAAACGATCGAGATCATCAATGATCAACCAAAGAAGAGTAAGAACCTTATCGTTGATCTCAAAGCCATCTCCGTTGTCACCCAAGCTCTCAGGAAAGGCATCACGAGAATCGAGACTGGTTCCTCCGCAGTGAGCAAAGAACCAGTAGGCAGAGGCCAAGAACACGGCGGCGGCCACAGCGACTTTGATCTCCCACCACGACGGGACCAGAAACACCAACGCTGCCTCCCAGACCATCATCGCCATCATCGTATCGTTTTAGCGATCGGCGAGATCTTTCACTCTCTAATCTGTCTAGGCGGCGGTTGCTTCGTCCGTAGCGAGCGTGAATTACGCGATTCCAACGCGGGGTTTAAGGATGTGGGCGGAGAGAGAGAGGGAAGAAGAGTAAACAAAGGCGAGCCGGACGAGAATCACGACGAACTGGGAGAAGAAGAAGAAGTCGTCCATTTCTAGACAGAGAGCGGGAGAAGGAGAGAGAGAGAGACAACTAGCGGGGTCACGCCCAAATCGGAAAGGGGAAAATGTGCCACTATACTCTTCCATTAAAAAACAAAATGTCAATTTCAGTTCAATTTCAATGAAAGTTAATATTGTCTTGCACAAAAAATTGATTTAAATGTACGGAATCCGAAATAAACACAATCCAAACTCGATCAAACAATCATTTTTTTGTAGTTTGAAAACGTAATTGGAGTTGTTATCTTTTATTCTCGCGGTGGACAACAAAGTAACTATTTTTTTAACAAGGAGATGGCCCAACGACGTATCAAATGAATATAGTATCCGTCTACCAGACAAAAGTAAAAATTTAACCAAAATAAATTTTCGTATAAAAATAACTATATCATTTATTTATAACGAACATTATCATTTTTTATAATTTAGAAATACACATTCATTACTCAACGTATTTAATATATTTCTTTCAATGCTACAAAATAGTCACACAATTTTTATTTTTCATTTAAGTTTGAAACTTGTTATTCATATAGTTGTTTGTTAAAAAATCTATTTTCACACTTAATCAAAAATTTTAATCATAAATATATAATTTTATTATCGAAATAATTTCACTTATACATGCCGTAAAAAATTGGTTAAGATTAAGAATATAGATTTTGATTAACTAGATTTTGTACCCTAGATTATTGCCTTTATTGATTGGAAATTGAAATTCTCCCTTCTCCATCTTTTTTTCCAATAAAATTTCAATTTCAGCCTTAGTGGAATAGAAACGCTGCGTTTCGACGCGGCTTCGTCTTCGTGCTTGAGATAAACGAAATCGAGTGATCCTCCTCTCCTCTTCTCGTCTTCTTCAGTTTGTCCAGGAGGAGAATAAGATTTCCTGAAACCAGAAAAATTTCTTCCCTTGGCGAGCAATAACCAAGGATTTCTATAATGGCGCTGAATTCACAGACAATTTCTGGATTGGCCTTGCACTTACCATCTCCTGCTTCAACTTCATCGACTTCCTCGAGTAACACTCTCTGTATGGTGAAGCGCCCGCCTCTCTGCTCGTCCTTCTTAAATTGCGGAGGTACTCAGCCTCATCCCCGATCTCTACTGATTATTTTCATTTAACCCATAGCTAAATCAGACTGGCATGAATCAGCTCAGTTCCTTCTAATTTTCATTTTTTTTGTTATAATTGAAGCTCTAAAGATGGATAGGATACGGAGTCCTGTTGGTTATTCACGTCGTATGAGGCAAGGCAGAGGAGCTCTAGTTATCCGTATGAATCTCTTTGAACGGTTTGCTAGAGTTGTGAAGGTAAATTCCGTTGGAACTATTGTTTTTCATGTTGGCTAATGGTTGTTGGGGTTGTTTTTTTTTTCCGTGTAATTTTGATAGATGACTCTCTCCTCCTAATTGCAGTCTTATGGAAATGCAATCTTGAGTTCCTTTGAAGACCCGGAGAAGATTTTAGATCAAGCGGTGCTTGAAATGAATGACGACTTGACAAAGATGCGCCAAGCCACAGCACAAGTAAGCATCACTCTCTACTTTGCTACCTTACTTTTGATATTCACTTCTCTTGTTCTTAGTATTGTTTCATTTCTAGTTATTTCCTTTTCCTTTTCCTTTTTCAGTTATCTTCACATGATGGATTTCTATGAAATCATGCGGTCCTTTTCTTAATTTCTCTTGCAATAATTATACCGTCGTTCTTCGAAATTTTGGGGGCTGCATTCTGTTTCGTGTTTCATTTGTAATGGGGAGGATCTTGGTTTTGTTTGTTGTTAGAAGTTGCAAACTTTTCACCAGGATGATTAGATACTTCTTCTTGTCTCGTGGTTTTTTAATGATTTCCTTCCTTTCTATTCAGGTGTTGGCAACTCAAAAACGTATGGAGAATAAGTACAAAGCTGCTCAACAAGCTTCTGAAGAGTGGTAACACATGATTGGAGTGTTATCTTTGACCTGAAATTGCTTTGAGTTAGTTTGATTGACAATAATTTTTTAGACGGTTTCTCCTATTTCTTGAAGGTACCGGAAGGCGCAACTTGCTCTTGGAAAGGGAGAGGAAGATCTTGCACGCGAAGCACTCAAGCGGCGTAAATCTTATGCTGTATGTTACTATGTTATCATCTTTATGAAAACTGTCCATTTTCAACATGTCTCAGCAGGAATTTGTTTCAGTTATAGTCAGCCGTCCAGCAAAACCACGTGTAGTACTTTTATTTCAGTCCTTCAACCATCTGTGAGCTTGGACATCCTGTTTGATGCAGAGGATGCCATGTTTCTAGAACCTTCTCTAATCTATAATCTATGGATCATGCTCTTGCACTATGGAGTAGCATGTGTGTTGCTTTTGGTTGTGATCTTCTCCCCTATGCGTTTTGATACTGTTCATGGATGCATAGAAGTAAGAAAACCTAAAGTTAATGTTGCTGATATAGTCATATTACTGAGCTGATCATCTGCGACATTCAGTTCTTATGATTCAGAACGATTTACTCCTGGAAGGATAATTTGTGGAAAGATAATACTGCACCTTCTGTATTCTCTCCCTTGTGGGACTTTTGCCAAAATACACCAATATTCAGCATATTGCTAGCACTTTGCCTTGTTAGCTGTGTGATGGAGTGCGGTGTGAACTGCTCATATGTAGTTAGGCCAGATTATTTCCAGAAAAGTTATTTTAAGTGGCATTTTTGTTGTTTACTTGTCCAAGTCTCACACTTCGATTCTTGCAGGATAGTGCTAGCTCCTTGAAAGCAAACCTAGATCAACAGAAAAGTGTGGTGGACAATCTTATCTCTAACACTCGGGTATGTGATTTGTGATTCTTACCAATAAAGTATTTGTTCATGGAAAGAATCAAGACACATCAGCTGTAACTTGTGACTTCAACTTCTCTGAGATCGATTTTTCGTCTGATGACCGACCTATGAGATTATTATTTTTTAGCTCTTGGAGAGCAAGATACAAGAGGCAAAGTCAAAGAAGGACACTCTTAAAGCAAGGGCTCAGAGTGCAAGGTTTCTCTCTGACTTCATTGCCCCATTTGACCTGTGTTTTTGTACATGTATGTTTCTGTTCAAAATGTATTTGTTACATTTAGGACGGCAACCAAAGTGAATGAGATGGTAGGAAATGTCAATACCAGCAGTGCTCTTTCAGCTTTTGAAAAGATGGAGGAAAAAGGTATGCCATTCAACACGAATTTTTCATGCACACCAGCATACTATTTTGTGACAGTGACACAAGCAACATGAAAAGTTACCCTAGAAGTATCCAGTAATGTACCAGGAGACTTCTTTGTGCTTTTCTATATGGTACACGTGATCATTACTTGCTGTAGTTCCCCACAAATCGATTTCCACTATGATAGTTAATGTCTGCTTTAACTAGGGACTTTTCTGGAGTATGAATGTGAGCAACTGACAATATTAGGGACTTGTTGCATTTCTGATGATGTTATGGTTGTCTCATTTTAGCCAGCGTGTGATCTTAATGAAGTTTTCCTTTAATCATACCATTAACTTCTGTTACACGTCACTGATATGCAATGAAGTTCTTATCAACCTTAGTTTGGCTAATCCGTTGGAACTGGCTAATATATTACAGTATTCAATTATATATTACAGTATGTAATTGACCTGGATATTTTCATTGCTCCCAATGAACGAGTCACAAAGTTCGCTAGATTCATCTTAGTTAACATTTTAGTTGGGCTAAGGTTGTTTGTTATGGTTGATTGAAAGAAGACGTCAATTCATATCTTCATATAACTACAAGGTGACCAATTGCATGGTGGAAGGGACTTGTAACTTTTTTTGAACAATGATCACAAATAGAAATTAGTTTCCACTTATATAAAGGGAATAGTATATGCATACAGTCCCAGCGACCTTGTCCATGGCTCATAAGTAGAGGGGTTCAGTTGAATGTTCATTAAAAAATTGATTTCCATTACTAACTACATTGCGTGCCGGCTGCAAATCTATATAATTTCCAGGTGATGAGAATTAGTGTCTCATGCAATCAAGTAATGTTATGTTACTCGTCTATAATTATGGTGATAGTCACTTACTGGAAGGTCTCGCGTTCTCCTTTTGCCATACGATTGGACCTAAACTCATGTTTACTTTTTCTTTTGTTTTGAATCCTGATAGTGATGACAATGGAATCCGAGGCAGAAGCTCTTGGGCAGCTGACTTCTGATGAGTTGGATGGGAAGGTATGCAAACTGCCGAATTCATTGACACATGATTTTGTGCTTGTAATTATGATGTATGTATTTATCCGCACATGTTAATAATAGTTTGGCGTATTTTTTTGGTAGTTAGTTAAGGACCCATCGATTCTTCTCTGTAATCATCCACACTAGCAATGCAAAGTAGCTGGCTATCAGTATTTCATTTAGCGGCTGTATGACACGTCATAATTGCATATACGTAGCATGGTTGGATTCATGGATCATGTTTCCTTCAGGCCATCAGTTCAGAATAAAATTTATAAGCTATCATATGTCCAATACAGGAAGTTCATGAAGCAAATTGTAGTTGATCAGACTAGACTATAGTGCAGAGATTTGTGTTGCTGAGCATTAATAATGATCGTTTGTCTTCACTACATGGATGAAGCTCTTCGAGTTCATAAGGCCCCCTCTTATCTGCTTTTTGATACCGTACTTATCCATCTCCAATTTTCATAATGCTGATCCGTATTTTTCCGTCCTTGTTTCTTGTTAAATCCTGGTGTAGTTTTTGGCTCTGGAGACGTCATCAGTGGATGATGATCTAGATCAGTTGAAGAAGCAGCTAGCCGGTAGCAGCACAAAGGTACAATATGGTTTCTTCACGTATATACTTCTGCTGTTTCATCCTTCATCTATGAACTATAAATGGAACTTCACTTCAGCATTATAATAATAATACAGCAATCAGACTTGCTGCTGCGGAATCAACTACAGTAGATGTTATGCTTTTTCTAATTTATCATTTGTGGCTTCAAATCTGCTACCAGAAACAGTTGCCCCCGGGGCAAAGCCTTTTCAGCAGCACAAGAGATCCGGATATTGAGTCGGAGCTGAATGAATTGCGGCAAAAGAGGAAGGAATTTTGAATAATGGTTGTATTGGAGCTGAGTAGTCTGCATATTTTTGTCTTAACTTGTAAGTATTATGTTTGTGTTAATGTGGTCCGAGGGCAATTCGATCCTTGTGAAAACTTACACACCTAAGATAAGATACTGTCCATTTGGGTAGTGTTGAATTGTAAATTGCCCACGATTGGAGTGGATGAAGCCATTAGTTTTCCACTTTTACCTGCTTATCAGACATTTTAGCTGAGCAGTGTTTGTTTGTTTCTTAGGTAGTGGTGCTGTGATAGAAATCAATGTGATTTGCGCTGCTGTTGTTGATATTTTGAAGCTAAAACTGGATATTCGAAGAATACTTGACAATATGACGATGCTGTAGAATATTTTTGTGTGATGCGCATCAAACAGCCCATGAAATATAACAACTCAACTTAGAACTGAGCTGAAAATCCTAGAACCGAGTCTATCTAGTTTATACTTATCGATGCTCATTTTCTTTTGAATAGTGAATATAATTCCATAGTCTATATGCATATTTTCGCTTTGACTTCCGATGTACTTGCGAGTTTAACCCGTGTAAATTATTTTTGAAATTCTCACTTGAATAACTAAACATTACATAAATGTTCGTTTGTAGGGTGCCACTAGATTTAAACCAATATTTCAAAATCGGACACATATAACACCACTAATTGAGCTAATCTACTCCACTTGGACGTTTATATTAAACTGTCTTATTTTATAGATAACAATAGTACAAATAATAGAACATTTTTTTCTTTTTGACAATTAAATTAGCTGAAAACAAATAAATAAATAGTTCTGAATTGAATCCTAATTTAACATGCAAGACTTTCTACAATTTTTTGAATTTTTTTTTATAAATTTCATTTAGAAAGTACAGAATGCCTACAGGAGATATATATTCTATATGCAGAGTTGTATAAAACGCGAATCTCTACATAAACGGCAACCTCATTTCTTGTCCAATTTTATGAAAAATGTATGATTTTTTTTTTTTTTGGTGACATGGTTAATTTTAATTTTTCTATTTATCCTTTCTTTTTATTTTCGGGTTTGTTTTGCAAGGCAAAATGAATGTAGCGAATGCATAATAGTCCAATACCCCGCTTAACCCCTTCATTCCGCTGCTGCTCTCGCCGATTCGCTACGTCTCTTTTTGGTCCCCGCCTTTCCGCCCCACCAAAATCTCCGGTTACCTGAACAAAGCCTTCGCCGACAGCCTCCTCCGGTAAGCTAAACACCATCGCCATCGCACTTCCTTTTTCTTCCTGCAGTGCGTTCGACAATGGAGTCGAAGCGTTGTTCATTCTCCGTTTGATCGGAACTCCGTACCCCTGTTCATTATAGGAAGTACTATGCTCATTCTCCTTGTGCTCCTCCGTTTGATTGTAAGGTTACAGGATAAGCTCCAATGATTTTTAGATTTTTTTATCTGCGGTTTGGTTGTTATGCTTATCTTCATATAACCTGAAGGTTTTGCTGTTTACGAATAGGAGTGAAGTGCGCGTCCACTGTTTGGTTGACATAATTTATTTCTGTCCATTCTTACTCTGTTAGAGCGATCTATACATCTCAGACTCAATCGAGTTTACTTCTGTGTCCTTTCTTTATTTTCATTCGCTTAATTCTCATCCAAAGGAAGGAAATAATGCAATTGAAGACTGTAGTTGTTTTTTGTTTGTTTGTTCATGTATGCAACGATTTGCACCGTATTTGGCATTTCATCAGTTGATTTTGGTCTTCTTTGCTGCTTGATTATGGGAGTATTGGATTTTTTTGACACATGTGTTGGATTTCTGTTTTCCCAGCTTAACCTGGAAGTTTATCAGGGCATGGAAGTGTAACTGTCTGTGTAGAACAAAGCATATGAACAATGGCTTCTAGAGCAATTGTGAGGAGGAACAAATGCGTTTTTGATTACTTCAGTTCTTCTGCTCATTCCAGTTATAATCTCCGCAGTCTGAGGCTAGGAGTTCCAGGATTGGATTCTTGTGGCAATGGTTCTGATGCCAACTGTCAGTCTTCTGACCTTGCGAATGTGAAGGAACCAAATGAAGCTGCTGCTAGAAAACTAGAGCTGTTTGGTGTCTTGGGTGATGGGCACTTTAGGAATAGTTTCTATAGTAGGGCAGTTTTGGGCTCCAGAAATGTGAGAGCAGACTTCTTTCACCCGTTGAGATTGATGTCTACAGCTTCAGGTAATGCATCTACTGCCACAGCTAAACAGCCTGAGTTCGGAAATGATGATGACGGAAATGAAGAATCTGTAGCCAAGAAGAGAAAAGAAGTGTCTCCGGAAGACTGTGATGAAGCTGTTGAAGGCTTGAGTACTGCAAAGGCCAAAGCAAAAGCCAAAAAGTTACAAGAGTCTCAAACTGCTGTTAAATCAGTTTTACAGAAAACATGGGCTGTGCTTCTTGGAATCGGCCCGGCGTTAAGAGCTGTAGCTGCAATGAGCAGGTTAACACCATCACCTTTATGTATTAATTAGTGTATTAATTAGTGATACAGCCTTCTAAAAGATGTTTGATGATGCTTGCGTGCTGTAATGTTTTGCTCAAGTCAAATTTACGCTAACCATTTATTTGCCTGTGTGCTTATCATCTATTAGGGAAGATTGGGCCAATAAACTTACACACTTCAAAAAGGAAATTGTCTCCACTTTGAAGCATTATTGGTTGGGTTTTAAACTGTTGGGAGCTGATGTAAGGATCAGTGTAAGATTGCTATTAAAACTTGCTGAAGGGAAGAGTCTGTCCAGAAGGGAGAGGCAACAGCTAACACGAACAACTGCAGACATTTTTCGTTTAGTTCCTTTCGCAGTTTTCATCATTGTTCCCTTCATGGAATTTCTGCTGCCTGTATTCCTGAAATTGTTCCCCAATATGCTGCCATCAACATTTCAAGACAAGATGAAAGAGCAGGTAAGATATGATGAGGTTATTTGCACTAGCTGGAAAATGAAAAGACTGGCTGAAATATCCAAAAAATGCTTATTCACCTGCAATGAGACCTTACTTTACTAAGCCATATTAGGTATAGTGATGTTTGCATTTGATATGGATGCTTTTCTCATTTATTAAAACAGTTGTGTTGGTTCACCTACTGTGAAATGTGTCAGTCCATCTGTTAATGATGAGTTGACAATGAGGAAGTACTTTTGTACCGACAGCTTTGTACTTGATGTTCAACTTTTATTGAGCATAATGTGGGTATTGAGGCTTAGTTTTTAACTTGTGAAGCTTGTTAACTTCCTGTATGATTGATATTTTGTATTTTTTAATAAGATTGCATGAGAAAAGGGGGTGACAATTTATTCATTTTTTAGTTACCAATGTTTAGATGAAATTCAATATTTGATATTGGTTCTGTTTATTTGGTTAGATATTTGTCTTTACTCTTTTGTCTTGCACAATTTGCATGCGCTAACTCATTGTATTTCTTTTGCGTTCCTTTCGCCTCTAACTAATTTTTTATCAACTACAGGAAGCATTGAAAAGGAAGCTAAATGCGAGAATAGAATATGCCAAGTTTCTTCAGGATACAGTAAAAGAAATGGCAAACGAAGTTCAAAACTCACGAAGTGGTGAAGCTAAGAGAACTGCAGAGGATCTTGATGAATTTTTGAACAAAGTAAGCGCCACATCAGTTCCCTTGTAATGGCTTATGCAATTGTTCTTTCATGTGCATGTCTCACTGCCACCAATTGTTCAGGTTAGGAAAGGTTCTTCCGTTTCCAATGACGAGATTCTAAGCTTTGCCAAGCTATTCAACGATGAGCTAACTTTAGATAATATCAGCAGGTATGTTCTTATCCTGACTGCTTATTTTCTTTGCTTACTTTTGTATCTCCTTGATTCTTTATCTTGCATATTTGTTTCTTTCAGGCCTCGGTTAGTCAGTATGTGCAAGTATATGGGGATCAGTCCTTTTGGAACTGATTCTTATCTTCGATTCATGCTCCGGAAAAGACTTCGAAGGTGAGTCTTATCTCTCATTCTTAAATGGTTGCTGGTGTTTACAAATGGTTGAACATCATTTTCATCGTATTGGAACTTTGTAACATGCGTAGCCTCATAGTGACTACTTGTGTAAACGTAGTAATGCATGAACTGTTTAAAAAATTGTCCATATTAATTTTCACTTTGGAGCCTTGAGTAGCATGGTGTGCTAATGTTTTTTTTATTGCCAGCATAAAAGCTGATGACAAGATGATTCAAGAAGAAGGCATCGAAACGCTTACAGAGGATGAACTTCGCGCAGAATGTAGAGAACGTGGAATGCTTGGGTTACTTTCAGTTGAAGAAATGAGGGAACAGGTTGTCTCCTTGGCTTATTACTCTCGTTCATATTGAAAATATGGCTTCTGGAAATGAGTAGATTTCATATAAATTGAATCAGTTGTTTCCTAGGAAATTAATATGTTTTATGAGCTGTCATCGTTCTTACAATCCTATTTCTGCACTATACAACTAATTATGTTTTAAAATGGTGTGTGGCAGATAGTAGTAACTTATCTTTTGATGGACCAGTCTTTATCCATATGATATGATCATGTACTTTCCCTTTGCTGTTTGGTTTCTGTGTTCGTAAGTTTATCCTTATGTGCTGCTTACGTCGGAGTTTGGGTGTTCTATTTTTTTGTAGCTCCGTGACTGGTTGGATCTCTCTCTCAATCACTCCGTCCCATCTTCTCTGTTAATCCTCTCAAGGTAATATGAAGATTTGTTCGTCAACTTCACCAACTTTTTTTCTTCTTCCCTTCGAGTTTAATGCTTTGTTAGTAACTTCAGACAAGTGATTTTCACATAGAATTACCACCCCTAACTTTCTGATTTTACTATTTTTCACCAATATTTGCAGGGCTTTCACTGTATCTGGTAGAGTGAAACCAGAGGAAGCTGTTCGTGCAACACTATCATCTCTTCCCGACGAAGTTGTGGATACTCTTGCCAGTACTGGTTTGCCATCTGAAGATTCTGTTTCAGAAAGGAGAAGGAAGTTGGAGTTCTTACAGATGGAGGATGAACGTATCAAGGTATTTATTCTGTTATACTCGTGTTAATAATTCAAAGATTGTTGAACTTTTGCAGGTGAACAGTAAAAAGAGAAATTCTTTCTACAGCTTGAATGGTTCAATTATTCTACATTCAATCTTATGATCCTTGTGTGGCTTTAGCCACAAGGGAACGAGCAATAGGCTTTGTTTCTTCAGCTTAGAAGAGTAGGAGGAGAGCAAGTAGTTCAATTCCTTTATTATGGAAAATTCACAACACTTGGTTGAATTTATGCTTCAAGTGGAGTGAGGAAAAAAGCACTTCAACATGTGTTTTAAAGTGTGGTACTTATTTGGAACTAATATTACAGGAAGAGGAAGAGAAAGAAGAGGAAGAACTTGCTAGGATTAAGGAACATAAAGCAAGCGAGGAGGAAGATGTGGCATTGAAAGAGATGACTACACCAACAGCAAGTGAAGCTCAAGAACGGGCCAGGGAACGAACACTGGAGAAACAGGATGAGCTTTGTGAACTCAGTCGTGCATTGGCTGTTTTAGCTTCTGCATCAGTAAGGATCTCCACCATCTGTGTTTTGTTTCTCCATCATTATCGTTTATTTTTCTATATCTTTCTTCATGCTTCCGTTTAAATTTTGGCTCTGTTCATCTTGCAGTCAGTGAGTAGAGAACGTGAACAGTTTCTGAGACTTGTCAACAAGGAGGTTAAATAATTTCTCATTGACATCCCGCATGATTAGCTTCCTTTATATCAAATATTACTCATGGCTATTTCGTGCTGAATAAGTTTCTTCTGTAACTTGTCTTGTGGGGTTGGGCATTCAGATAGAGCTTTATAACAGCATGATAGATAGCGAAGGCATCGAGGATGAGAAGGCGGCGATGAAGGCTTATAGAGCGGCTAAAGACGAAAGTGGGCGTTCAGCTGAAGTGGAAAAGCAAGAAGAAGAGGAAGAAGACGCTGATGAAGTTTCTTCAGCACTTATTGATAGGGTAAGTACCAGACTCCAATCATTTTTCAGCACAAGCCAAACCAGTAAATGATTTAGTTGTTTATTAGCAACTAACGACGTCCCTTAAATTGTCATGAATAAGGTTGACGCCATGCTCCAAAAGCTCGAGAAGGAGATTGATGACGTGGATGCTGAAATTGGGGACCGTTTCCGACTACTTGACAGGTGAAAAAACTATAGTCGGTAATAATGTAATAGTAAGAATTGGAATAAGGAGAACGATGGTTAAAAGGCTGTAACTGGTTAATGTGGAAATAGGGATTCCGATGGGAAAGTGACACCAGACGAGGTGGCAGCAGCAGCTAACTATCTGAAGAACACGCTTGGAAAAGAAGGCATTCAGGAACTCATTAGCAATCTTGCCAAAGACTCAGGTACTTGCTTCTTCAACACTAATACATTGATTGTTTTTATTTTGACACTCAGTCTGATTAACTCGGTTAATAATTGATCGATGAGCGCAGATGGGAAGATTCGGGTGGAAGACATAGTGAAATTGGGTAGCCGGTTGGAAGATGAGTCGGGTGAGGGTGAAGAGGTGGGCGATGAACGAGCCAAGTGAGTTTCAATATGAATTGTGCATATACTATCATAAATCTACTCTTCCTTTTTGGACATTTCGATTCCCCTATGGGTTCGTAGAAGAGCCAAGCCAGCCACGGTTACTGGAGTTTTGGGTCACTGATAGATGATGAACAAACCTAGTATTAAATAAAGATATACAGATTGATTGATTTACAGCCCCAAAATCCAATGTAAGGGAGTAATTAGTTAGTTGGTTTTTGGTTGAGTCTTGATTAGTTTCTGGATCTCTCGTCCTTTTACTTTTACCAAACGGTGGATTAGCGGTTGGAGTTTCTTTAGCTATCCGTGTAGTGTTTGTTTTACGTAAACCAATTTGAGTTCGTTGCAGTTTTCAGTAAGGCATCAGATTGTCTACGATGCAGCAGCAATCGTTGTCTCAGACTGTTAGGATCAATTTTATTTGCGAAGATCGCACACGCCCTATAAGCCAATAGGTCCTGTTCAAATGTCAACTGGCCTATGACGACGGCTGGGGCATGATTGCGATAGATTATACAAGTTATATATCTACAGCTGTGTTCGTGTTCGCCTTCTCCATGTCTATGCCCTCCCGAATGCTCTCATATGTTTTCTCCTTATATACCCACTCTTACTATTCCTTCTTTGATAATTGATACGTCTCGTGAGGAACTGCTTTCGAAGACTCTAAACCCGTACAAGATAAGGTATAATATAGACGGTCGCACAACGTAGAATGTAAAGGAATACTCTCTCTTGCTTATTGTGAAAACAAATGACAGACTAACTATATAGGATATTTGGACCCACTAGACTGCTGTGGACGATCAGAGTAGAATCTCATTGATCTTGGCGTTTGGACAACTTCGAACCTTTTTTTTATCATATTGAAGTATTCGCCCGCCGGTCTAGTTAGGTTGGAGCAGGAGTCAATGGTTGGGCTGGACTGGATGGATGGCCCAATGGACTTGAACGGCAAAACTTTTGAGCGGCAAACCGAAGCGGATAATTGTTTCTGACACCGACGGGCAATCGGTGATCGTCTGACCCATCTGAAAGCTCCGATTTCCCTTCATCCATCAATTCCATTTTTCTGGATCAGTGGCAATGGTGATAGCCCGATAGGGCGGCCTTTTCGTCTCGACTCTCAGGAAAACGAGGATGAGGCTGTGAGAGGCCGAGATTGATCCACGTCGACATTTCCTTCTGCTGGTTATTTTACTTTATTGAAACAAGGAACAACAATCGGAGAGGATAAAGAAGAAACTGCTGTGGAACCAACAACAATGGCAGCAGCCAATTCGTTTTCTCCTTTCCTCCATGGCACTTTCCAATCTAGGAGTTGCTCAAGCAACAACACTAGGAGGAGGCTTTTTCATCCAAGTTACGCATCCAAGACGAATATGGTAAACTGCGAACCCGTAATTCAAAACCTGCGCAAGGAAAGGAAGCCTCATCTTGCTCATGAGCTATTTCTGGAGATGAGAAGCCAAGGTTTCCTCCCGGATAACTCCACTCTTTCTGCTCTAATGCTCTGTTACGCAGATAATGGTCTCTCCCATCTCGCTCAATCAATTTTGGATGAAATGTTGAACAGCTCATTTATACCTAGTATTACTCTTGTTTCTGAGTTGATGGATGCTTACTCCAAATTAGGATTGTACGGCGAGGTAGCTAAGCTAGTTGATCAGCTCAGTAGTTCGAGACATAGCGAAATGTTACCAAAAGTGTATGCTATGGCTATTTCTTGTTATGGCAAGGGAGGACAGCTAGGGTTGATGGAAGATGCGATGAGGGAGATGGTTTCAAAGGGAGTTAAGGTAGGATCATCGGTCGGAAATGCCTTTGTTATATACTACAGCATTCACGGTTCTTTGGCAGAGATGGAGGTTGCTTACGGTCGTGTGAAGAGGTCTAGGGTTCTTATAGAAAAGGAAGCGATCAGGGAAATGTCGTCTGCGTACATAAGGAACCGCAAGTTTTACCAGTTGGGTGAGTTTGTGAGAGACGTTGGCCTTATGAGAAGAAACGTGGGGAATCTTTTGTGGAACCTTTTGCTGGTATCTTACGCGGCAAGATTCAAGATGAAAAGCTTGCAGAGGGAATTCGTCAACTTGGCGGAGTCTGGTTTCTGTCCTGATCTAACGACGTTCAACATCCGAGCTCTTGCGTTTTCTAAGATGTCCTTGGTGTGGGATCTTCATCTTACCCTTGAGCATATGGCGCATGAGAAGGTCGATCCTGATCTGGTGACTTATGGATGCGTGGTCGATGCGTACTTGGAGAGGGGGTTAGGTAGGAATTTGGATTTCGCATTCAGGAAGATGGACCTGGAAGAATCTCCGGTAGTGGAGACGGATCCGTTCGTGTTTGATGTGTTGGGGAAAGGGGAGTTCCATGCTAGCTCAGAGGCGTTTATGGAGTTTACAAAGAAGAAGAGGAGTTGGAGTTACAAAGATCTTGTAGCCATATATGTAAGGAAACGACGTAGAAGTAACCAGATCTTTTGGAACTATTAACCCTAACTGGTGCATTGCAGCAAACATAATACCTGTGTTCTTTCTCTGTATGACTTGCCAATTCTAACTAAAATTTCTGGAATTTAATTCAACTTATTTCCAAGATTTAATCCAAATATAAAAATTCATCATCAAAGTTGAGCATATTGGGGAAGATGGGATTGTGAAGAATTGTGTAGAGCAAAATCCAACCAAGTCTATCTAATCCAAACATCAACTGTAACATAGTTCATACCAAGAGTTGATTTGATAACCATCCTTTTATCACATTTTATACCACTTGTTACTGTAGTATAGCAGCGATGTAGTGCTGGACATGGATTCATGAATAGGCGATGTGGTGTCAACTAAACAAGCATTAGACTTCTGCTCCAGAAGGGTCACCATCAGAAGCTGGTTCACCAACCGATCGATCGGGAAGCTAGTAGCTAACGAGAGATCGATTTCAGTGGTTTGTCATCTCCAGACTAATTCCCAGTGAATGGTGGCATGAGGCATAAACTATTTTGACTTTGTAGAGGCATTCATCTTAAATGAAAGGCAAGGATACTGTAAGGTCATCTTAGCTGCAGTAGGCTATTATTCGAGAACCGGAGGCTTAAGAAAGGTCTGGGTGCTGCTCAGTTGAATCAGTTTGCTGTTGTATGTCTGTATCTACTCTCTCATTTGGTTGTTTGGTGGAGTAGTTTCTTGGCTGGTTTCGTAACACAAGAGTTCCAATAGGATCAGAAAGGCTCTTCCTCAGCATTCCTTTGTGTTTTACTCTCTCCCTTCAGTTTTTTGTCACATTGTATTGATTAACGACGGAGGCTGCACCCTAGTTTGTAACGGATGTTGGCTCGAACAAAGTCGATCTTATATCCTACATCTCTAATACACAAGAGGAAACCCCTGCCTTGGTCACCTTGGACTATGTAGGCCAACTCATACCGTTCTCTCCAACTCACGCAGCCTCGCAGTGAGTACACAGCAAACTATTCTTTTAACTTTTACTAAAGAGTATCGTGTATGCGCCTCTTCTAAGAGGCATACGTATATTTTTGGAGGGTTTTAAAGGAAATTTAAAACCCCAACAATACCTTTAGTTAAAATTTTCTATTTTTGTTCGTGCTTAATCAAAATCTATTATGTGCTGACGCCTCAATCAAACGGCTGAAATTCTTTTTTCACAGATCTAATGGCTTGAAAAATGAGGCAAAATAAGGCCCGGCATTTTTTTTTCATTTAATTCTTCAGTTTGCCTCATTTTCCAAGCCGTATGACAAGGGGTTTTGCCCCATTCACATAGGTTTGTTGATGTTAAGAGGTTGCTAATGTTGTTGCATGATAAATCGATGTCTTCTCAAGTATAAATCCATAGTTATGATCGGGCATAGTAATAAAATCCTAAATCTATATAATGACATTCTATGTTTATTCATTCATGAAACTACAAACTTTTGTGATTCGGAATAAAACGAAAGTGAAATGAATGTATGATCATTCTGTAATAGAATTCTCGGTAGTAAATAATCCAGCCGGTAATTGTCCTATGTGAATGCTATGTTGATACTTTTAATTATTTGATTGGTTTGGTGCGATTTTTTTGTAACAATTGCTTCAATATCATTTTCCGCGTCAAAACGTGAGCTAATTCCAGTATATATAAACCTTAAAAGGAGTGCATATATGTCATGCGGAAAAACACTACAACTAAAGAAACATGCAAAAGAAATTGGAGCAGTAGCCGTTGTAAACATCTACCTAGGAAATGTAGTCTACCGAATATTTCACAAATTTCTAAGTCCAAATGCCAAAATAACAATACAATTATCAAAATAAACAAGATTATGGATGTTTCCCCATAAAAAATGGATTGTTCAAATAGTTAAAATCGGCTAATAAGTTGTACGGATTTTTAGTTACGGTTGTTTCCGATTATACGCTCAGGTAAAACGATACGGATAGCGGATATCTGTATATCTGTCTTTGAGCTAAAATCCGAAATCGCATATGTATCTATTATCCAAACTATATTGATAACGAAGAATATTTACCCTCTTCTTCTTCTTCTTCTTCTACATCCAATCTCCAAATCGTCATTACACCAACAACATCATTGGGTGCTGCAATGTTGTTCAGGTTGATTGCAGTCAGGTGCAGCTGAGCATCAGCATCTTGCGAAACTGTAATCAGCGGGTTTATGCTACTACATCCCAGGGGCAGATCAATCCAAGTTGGAGGTATATCGAGGCAGAATGGATTCAACACACCCACCACGTACTTCAAGGCTGCATCGACGAGTATCAAGGACCTCCAAAACAACTCCACATTGTACCAACATACATTATCATGTCCGAGCATCATAATGCTTATCAATACGAAAAGCCTGAACCATCCATTCACCAGAATCCGAACAAAACACGTCTAGGTTTGTAAACACGCCTGGATGCACAACTTGATACATATACACCACCCGAAAGCGATACTCGGAATAAATAAATGCTTCTACTTCTTGGTCATCTCCTCCTCCTCCTCCTAGATCAAGATTAGTAGAAATACGAGGTTCTCAAGCTAACCTTGCAACTGGTGTGAGGCCAGGATGTTATTATAGCTAGGTGCCAAAGGAAGTGCCAGCCACTCCTTCGTAAACGGATTGCAGATCAAGTACGATCTCATATGTTTCGGATTCTGGCGATCTGCATCCCAAAACCCGCACAAAACCAAGTCCTTGAAGCAATCGAAAACGTGAAGAGTCTCTCCTCCTCCTCCTCCAACTCTATCAGGCATGGAAGGAAGGAAACCCAAAAGACAACTTCGCCCGAACAAAGTTATCTAAGAATGATAGACGTCCTCACAGAAGCAAAACTCGACCAAAGAGATGTCCTTGTCTATTTTCCCACTGAGCTAAAACAAAGTATAATCAAAATCTGCTACTTGTTCATGCTCAAGTAGTAATGAGTCCCAAACAACTAATCAGTACTGCCATTTATCTTGCCACTACTCCGTATTTCAAAGACTCCAACAAGGTTCTATCCACGTTAGACTTCTCAACGCAGACTCTAAATCTGGGACTGCCTGGCTTCTGATCTTAACATTTTTGTCATGAACCCAGTTAGACGATCGAAGGGCATCATGCCTCAAGCATAGACCAAAAAGTCCAGACTTTCTCTGCAACAGAGTCTGCTCTACCAAAAACTCCAGACTTTCGCTGCAACAGAGTCTGCTCTACCCTTCGCATCCAACCACAACAAAAGTTCCCATCTTTGATTGTTTACAACATTAACAAAACTAAACGAAACGCACTTGACTCAGCCAAGGCCCAAGAGAGTAGAGACAGTGATAGAAGATTTCCAGAATTAATTTTAAAGATAACATAGAAGGCAGAAGAGACGACATCAAAGCAATTATAATCTTGTATTGAAAATTGGTGGGGTGCGCCAGGCCCCTTGCAATAGTGCAACGCAGGGGCGACACATGAGAATCCCCTAGGGCAAGCTCTAGTAGCGGGAAACTCCTCCTAAAAAAATAAATTTAATATCGTGTGAGCCAATAGCTCACATATCAGATATTAAACTGATAAGAACAGATACTACACTTGATCTTAGCCAAAAGGCCGAGAAAGGTATGCTTTTTTCCATTGTTGGAGCTGTTGTTTTAAAGCATCGTCCCTGATTTCTTGCTGTAGAAACAGCCAATGTGGTGTATTTGCTCATTCTATTGCTACTAACCCAGGGGAGGGGCGCCTATTGCTGATTGAAAACTACTTACAGAGTTTCTTCAAGGATTCCCTGGTAAATACCTACAGTAGTCTTCCAGTTCTATATTAATGGCGTGTTGATAAAACAGTTCTTAATAAGAGGAAATAGTATAAAGATTAGCCTGTTTGACATTTGAATGCAGTATACTTAGTCTTACAAGTTTTGGCTGGATTAGTCAGCTTTCAGTTCATGAGGTTAGTCGGATTCCTGAGTTTCTCAGGTCGGGTTAGATGAAATTACCAAGACGTAACATATTAAAACCGATTAGAAGATTGGAACTTAAATTCACATATGATGGAAATGAGAGCTGCAAGTCACGGAGTGTACCTGTGTATTAGTTCCTAAATAGAACTGGAGTCGACTAAGTCAGGAAGCTGATGATATATAATGGTGTTGGGTCAACCAGCCTGCCCGGCTATACCTACGACCCTTCAAGTATAGGCACCGAGAGCGGGGGCTTCTCGGTCGAGTAAAAGTTGACAGAGACCTGCATTGTCAAGTGACACATCCCCTTTCCCCATTCAATGAGGAACTATTAATGAAACAGAAAGAAGAAAAGAAGCAGGCAGAACATCAGATTTTTAACAAAGGAAAGGCTGGTATTGAGAGGAACAACCATTCGAAGTTTATTCGAAGTTTGGACAGCTCGGGTATATGTATCGACAGCAGAATCGACCTTGTGGTCATCATAATTATAAACATAGCATTACATCCCCAAAGATGAATGCATAAAGTAACATGACCATGAAGGAAACTGTCAACAAGAACCAGTCGAACAGCTCGAGTGCGGGAATAAACACACAAATCCAATTCAACCCTATCAAAATCAATCAAGTTCCAGAGTAGTAAACGAGTAGTTCCTCCACCAACATCCAACAACAGAAAATTGGTCATATACTTGGGTACAAAAAGAGCCAAAAGGGTATCAATCATACACACTGCTACTTTGTAACCTGGATTTTGGACCAACTAATATGATTTCTGCTTGTGATAAACCATACCTATGGTTTTATGAAGAGAAAAATGAAAAAGGACAAGCTCAAAATTTTCAGAGAAATTTGAACTTGGTTCGTTCTTCCAGCAAAAGGTATGAGCAAAGTCGTTCAGGGAGAGGTTGCAAAAAAAATTTGGACCATTTCTCGATTTATGCGTGTCATCCTTGCGCAGGGGCCATGCTAATCTTCTCTGTATCGTTCCAATTTTATCGGATGTCCCCGAAGGGACAACTACGACTCACAGCAGGAAGGATTATATAAAACATTTTCTTGCAGGCAACAAGCAATGTGGTATTTCTTAATTCTTAATACTTTCCACAATAGAAAATAGAGATAGCCAAAACTAACAGCAGAAAGAAGACATGCAGAGCAGCTGGTTTACTTTACAATGAGTTGCAAGCTTCAAACACATAATCTATTGATATCCATTCACACCATTTCCTAGTTCACAGACTCAAAGCATAATTACTATTCAATCCGGTGCCAACATAACGAATCTGAGACTGCATGATTCGGGAAAGGTAAGAGATATGTACCTCCCGCCCGAATTATGGGATGATCGGATCGATTCCAACTGAGCTTGTAATAATCGAAACCCTCACCACAAATTACCTAATGCTGCCAAAATCGGTGGGGGAAATCGGAATTGATAACAAGGGAAACATCAACAGTTGGTGGGAAATCGGAGTTTTCCAAATGGGTATGCCGACTGCTCCTGCTCCTGCTCCTGCTCCTGCTCCTCGGCGTTAGAAACATTTTATCAAATTATCTCTTCCATCTCTTGTCAACCAACGCTCACAGTCAGATTTTTTTACCTTTTTCAAGAATTTTTTTTAGTTTTTACCGCCCTCGGTTTGCCGCTCAAAAGTTTTACTACCCCGATCCGCTGGGCCATCCATCCAGCCCAGCCCAGCCCAGCCCAGCCCAGCCCAATACACGAATAGTAGTAGTAGGATTGAGAGTGGGGATTGTCTTGTACAATTCGTAAATGTATTTTTATTTCTACCAACAAAATAGATTTGTTGCCTTATTGTTACTCATTTTTGAAAAATAGATTTAATTCTTTCAAACAAATAGATTTGGTGCCTTATTGTTACACAAAACTTCTAGACGCGGCTCAAGACTCGATCGGTCTATCTATTGTTACCCGAGTCCACCCCTTTTTATATGAAGGTGCAAAACAAAAGAGGTCTTCTATTTGAACTCCCGAAAAAACCAGAACTACCAAAACATTAGGTCGAGGAATGCTGATTGTGATATAACTGGTTATAATATGATGGCTATAATAAGATCAATAATTATTACTATGAGTTGGTATGTTATCTTATTATCATCAAGTGTGTACAGGCTAACCTTGGATGCCAAGTTAAGAAATCAAAAGAAAGAAACATAGTAGAAAAGAGCCATTACATCTTTCTTCTTCTGCCCTTTACAATTCTCTTCTTGCAAATTTAATCACTCAAACTTAAATCTTTCCTCGTTCAATCACTATAGGATTCAAACATGGATTGAGACCCTGTTATGCTTTTCTCATTCAAGTTTCCTTCTGACCAATCCTTTGAAGAAGTCAAAACTGTTCAACACCCAAAAAAGGGTTAGATGCATACCCGAAACGAGATTTATATGATCACCCGAAAACGAGACTAACAAATTGCAATCCAAATCACCCCCGAGTCACCTGTTTCCATCTGGATGAAGTTCGTACATTTGATTATCTTCGCCCATGGCCAACAAGTACCCCGACGACGTCAAACCCTGTAACAGGTAAGAACAAGTTATAAGAACACACCAGGTTATATCACAGTGACCCCCAAATCTTTAGGGATTTTGACTTTTACCTGAACTGTTACAACACTCTCCTTAGATTGATTGCTGTCATTTTCTTGAATAATTACTCTTTGCCCGCTACAAATGAAATATAATGTCTTTAACCTAATAAATAACTTCCATCTTTTCCAAAAAAACTACTGAATATGCAATCATCAGACAAATAATAAGCACAAAAAGGTATAGAGGAAGAATCGACGAACGAACCAACTTAACAAAAATGATTGAATAGGCCACATGACTGGTTCATCCAACTTGACAAAAGTTTTGCTAGGCTTTCTCTCTATATGAATTAACATCACAGTCCTAGAGAAAGAAATTTGTGCTTAGAATATAAGCTCACCTGTGCAGCCATGATCCGTAGTAGAGTTTCTCCAGAGGTCCAAATCCTGCGCAGCCATTAAAGCAATTGTATAATCAGACGAGACAAATTTCTATCCTAGTACTTACTTCAGAGCTCATTTAGTCTTATCACGAACTAAGTTGATATCATGAACCTCTACATAAATTTAACTTGAGAAACAATTTGAGATTCAAGATACTCACTCACCTTGGTTTATAAACAAATCGTAAAGCTCCTCGAATTTGTTAAAGAATGAAGCCAAAAGTTCCTCTCGTGTTAAACGACAACCATCATGGGACATTGCTCTTAGGACCGTATTTAAGCATGTTGTTGGTTTATCATTGTCAACATTCAATCCAATACCTGCAACATTTATGAATAAAGCTAGCTAGTATCGCATAACACCCAAAAAAAGTTTCGTAGGAAAAACATCGTCTTACCTGCACTGATATTGAACTTCTTCGATCTGTATGTCGATGTGCACAAGATACCCCCAACTTTGAGACCATTCAAGTAAATGTCATTAGGCCATTTTATTCTAGTGTCAATAAAAGGTAAGCCCTGAAAATGTGGTTTCAAAATGAGAAATGTTTTAAGGATAAAAAACATAGGAAATATCATAATTCATAAGCTCATACGTAAACTATTAAACACTATTTTCAATGATATTACCACAACTAAATATAATGTTATCACCAATTACGAAATATTGGATAAACTAGAGAAAACAGTTTCATCTTGGCAAAGAGATTTTTACATTCTTATTGCAGAGTTCCCTAATTGCCTCTGTAACAGCAAGAGAGACTACATACTGCAACAAAGGCACCGCTCTTCCATCCTCCATTTCGATCGTGAATGAAAACAATAAGCACCCGACAGGAGATTCCCAAACATTCTTTGATCGGCCTATACATAATTTCATTAGCAATGATGAGAATTATCCAATCATTTTCAATCAAATTCAAAACTTATACTGCAGAAAATGTGAATATGTACCTCGTCCTTTACATTGCACGTCTGCAACACAAACTGTGCCAATCGGAAGCTCACTAAAGTTGCTGCCGAAGAACTACAAAGAGCTAAGAATCTCACCGAAACTCACAAAAGAAGCACATGAAAGATCGAAAGTTCACTTACCGGGAAACAACATCATGAGTGGAAGTTAACAAGGGAGACCAAATCAAAAGACGTCCGAATCGCAGTGTTGAAAGGCTATTCATGTAAAGCCCCGCATCAAAAGACTTATCTGGTTCGCACAGCTTATCAGCTTCTGGTTTCAACAACACAGATATGTCACCACTGTCAGGAAGCTTGATAGTATTATTCTTCTTCAGAGACTCAGCGACTTCATTCTCCACCGACGACTTCCCACATAGCACCAACTTGCACACTGAGCTCCCTTCCATAACCAAACCTGAGACAGAAACCAAGTTCCAAAATTTTGAAACTTTTAGCAGGTAATCGTAGGAGTAAGTAGACTACTAAACTATGAGATTAACAATTTATAAGTTTCAAAATCACAAATTTCTTTCAGATTTATAAGCCACCAAAACCAAATTCAACACGGACAAACCTGCTCTATGCGATTGAAGACGCAAGCACTTTGCAACCGGAGAGTCGAGCTTAAGTAGTGAGCTAAAGGTGGAAGTATAGAGTAAACGCATGGATGATGTTGATAAAAGCATTTCCCGAGCTCATCATACTCTGCAAATTTGGACGTATAAGCTTCTTTTCCCCATACAACGATCGAATTATAGGAACAAACACAATAAGAACAAGTTTTAACAAAGATTCACCTAGCTCAACTGAACCATAACGGGATATGATCACGGGATACGATCATTAACCAATTTTTCAAACAAACAGAAGCAAGTATGTAACAAATCTAATTCATATAATTGTTTAATCACCAAACCATGAAACATCCAATAGCATAATGACTAATATAAGCTCAAAAGTATTCTACAAACTGATTCACCATGAATGGGAAGAGGCAGAAGCAGTGTCCATACATGTACCAACAATTACATTGATTGAACCAATCCTTGCAAACTGTATTCTACAAACTGATACGAAAATGTGAAACCAATTCTGTATATACAAAGCTGATTCTCATTAGAATTCAAAAGTCAATTCGTGGTTTCTCCTGCATTAAACAAAGTAAGCGAGACTGGTTAATTGATAAGTTAGAAAGGTTACCTTATGGCTTAGACTCCTATCTCTTGGAGCTGGACTCGAGCGAGAAAAGTTTGCCGCCAAGACTGGAGATTTGAGCGGTCGGGAACTACTCGGCCGACTGAACGAGACTGAGAGTGTCGAGCTGGTTGTTGGTCGCGCTGGAGTCTTAAAGGAGCAAACTTTTCGAAGAAATAATTGGAAACTCAATTGGTGAAATGGAACAGATTGAATTTGACGGCGTCCCCAAAGCTGCAGCAGGAGGGGAGGAGAGTGTAATTCTGACGAAGAAGAAGAGGATTTCGTAGTCCGCCGGGAGGGGAAATATAAATTTCGCCGGCGTGGGGCGTATAGGCTGTGTGGGCTTTAAGTTGTGCAATGAAATTGTTTAACCGCTTAAAGCCCACAGCCTATATACAGGGATGATACATCGAACTTCGAAGCCTCCCGACGACGGATTGTCAATCCGTCCTCTCTTAAACGTCCTATAAGTGTATCGGCTGGATGATCGACTTGAGATATCAGAATGTCATTTTCGAAGGGGACTCGCAAGTTTTGGAAACCTCTCTACAACATCCCCGTATGTAAAGGTGCCTCCTGCTCGGCTCATCGATGTACTTGATTGACACTAGTTGTCGCTGGACTGAGCATCCATTTTCCTTATTTTTGTTAGAAAACCAATCCACAAACCGCCGTGTTCATCATTTAGCATCATACGGGTTTTTATTCGTCGATCTGATTGATCTTCTTTCATTCATGTTATGTTGTTGTTCTTCTCCATTGATCAGATTATCTATTTCTCATGGGTCTTAGATGTCCAGGGTTCAAATCAGTGTAAGTTTTGGTGCAAAGTCATACAAATCCATATAAAAACATACACCAATCCCCAAAAAGCATTGCCTGATAAGTAAAGCCAATGACGACAGTCCGGTCTGTGAGGAATTGTTTGCCAATGTAATTAAGTCTCCAGGCCGATTGAATAATCACTGGAAATTCACCAGAGAGACGATGGTGTAGCAACCAAAGCCAGTCGGGACATGCCAAACAAACTAATTAATCAAACAAAACCTATCAAAATTGGATTGGTTGTTAATGTCGCCATGATATTCAAGCTGTTTCGACAAAATCCTAAGTAAGAAAATGTTAGTTTTATTAGATAGAAGCTAAGCATTGCGCTCCTTGACTGACTCGTCAATCTACGGCCACCTTTCGCGTGTCGTGAGATATGGTAGATAAGAATCAAAAGATACCGGATTTTAGTAAGAAATTTTTGATTCAGCCGGTGAAAAGTTGAATGAAATTTCCGAAAAAAAATAGTATATATCACTCATCAGAGGGCAGACACCACTCAGGAATCAGGATTACCTTTGTTTCATTTCTTTACACCATTCTCTATAACAGTATAGTATCTTTATATCAATGCCTCCCCCTCTCTTTACTTATTGCATATACCTAATTTAGACGTATATATATAGAGCAGGAACAAATGTTTGGGACTGGCTAAGTGACCCCTTCCTAGCCTTTCTATTATTCTTAATCCTTTACACACTATTTAACATAATTACTATCGTTCGAACTATATGTAGCTCTCACCGCCCACTGATGGATTGAGTATTCACCATTGACTTACCAGGCAAGGTTGAAACGCGACTTCCGCTTGAAGTTTTTCTTCGTAACACACCAGGCATCCGGGAAGGAGCTTAACTGTCAGAAAAACAACGGAAAGAGAGATCATTGTTGGGAATCACGTAATGCCCACAAGAATTAAAATCGGGTATATATTAATGATTTTTTCGAACCCGACTCAATGCTATTTTAAATTCGGTTCAAAGCTTGGCTAGGTACTGAACTAGAAGGACACGAGCTAAGGAGAGTCTTGACTCTCTCCTTCTCGGGCGACTGGCATCCGGTACTAATCACAGGTAAACAATGGATGATTTCGTAATTTGTCTCAGTAGTATTTGAGGTTCTACTGGCTTTACTTCTTTGTTAGACCAAGTAATATGTCGAATTTCAACCTATTAATAAGTGATAACCATAAATTCAAATTCAGGGAAGAAGTTCAGCAGTGGCACATTCAAACCTATCTCAACCAAAAAATGATAATAAATAGTTGTTTTTTGTATATTTTAACTTCCTAATAGGTTGAGTAAAATTGATTCGTCAATCTATTTCAAAAAGCAAACCTCGACAGGGGAAAAAAATCAATTCAAATCTGAGTCACTGCAAGTAACATTTGAATGAAGTAAGGCGCCTTACATTGCTGACAAGCTTAGCACCAAACCATGCAGTATCTACACCGTACGGGGGAGGGAGTACTCTAAACCCCTTGCACGCCGAAGGTTGAAGAAGCTGACGAACTTCCTTATCGAGCCTTTCTGCGAAAAGTATTCGATGAAAGAGGTTAAAACGAGGTACATATTCCTCTGCTGGATATCACAACAGCACAGAGAGTTTCGTGGGACAGACCTGCAAGTCCTGGTAAGCAAGCCGTACCACCTGCCAAAACTACTGTTTTGAACCAAGAGTCGTCACCAGCTAACTCCGCATCATGACAATGGTCCATACAAAGTGATACCGCCTGGTGCAATCCCATAGTGCGCCTACATGGCACAACAATCAAACAAACATCTTACCGTCTTAAACAAAATCTTAAAAACCGAAACATTTAAATGGACATTGTTCAATGAATTCAGATTGAGAGCATTGAGCATCAGGATGAACGTCTCACCACACAGGTCGTTATGACTTTCCATAAGAAATTATGTATAACAAGTTATTAATGACCATTGAAACCATCTTAAATCCCACCAAACATAAAAGTCGGCTTTGAGTGTATGAAGTAATACTCTCTAACACTTGACTAGTTTATTCTTTCCTGCTACTAGATATCGTTCCAAAGAGTAGTTCATCAGGGAACTAACAGGTTAATGCTTAAGAAAAGAATATCAGGGTGATAAACAGCTTCACATAAATATGACTTACACTCCTGCAAGTCTTGGTTGGAACAGAATCTCCCCTGTTTTGAACCGTTCTGTTGAAAGTGTAAACTGTCCATCTCCTGGGAGTTCTATAGATGCTCTAGTATCTTTACGTAGCTCAGCTTGATAATCTTCAGCAACATAGCACATGTTCTGGTATTTGAAGAGACAAAGAAACATGAGGTAAATATCACAATAAGTTCCAATGGGTTTAAAAAGTAATAATAAAGCGTGAGGAGCAAGTCCCTGTCAACGATACCCCATTGCTAACAATTCCATGTGATTGGTTGCAACTTACCAACGAGCACAAGCAGAGATGGGTGCTTTTCACCACAGAGTTTCAATTCTAACATTGATTGGAATGTATCATTGCCCATTACCAACTTATTTGGGTTGAGTTACAATGACTAGATCAAATATTTTTCCATCATTTGGTTCAAAGTAAAAAATCATCTTCAGGGAAATTCAATGAGTGTCGGAATACAAGTTTATTGGGTTAGATCAGAATCCAACATGCATATGCCTAGGCTGTTCTCCATGGAGGAAAAAAAGCGATTGAATAATAAAAAACCCCATGCAGCTTCATGACATGGAAGTTCACCTCTTTGAGTGTGCGAATAGTGTATAGAGATTCACAGTTTATGTTGTTCTGTAGCATCTGTTCCTTCAGGAAACCTGTTACTTTTAAAGCACCAATACCAATCACTTCCACCCCTATATTGTGCATTACCTTTCCATTTAAAACTGCAAAAAGTCCCAGTGAAAGGATTCGAGTGAACCGAAGCAAGGAAACACACAAGGTATAGAATGAAATCATATGTTATAAGATAAAGAAGGAACATAACATAGGGGAATGAAGTAAGTTGTATTTACTGTAATATAACTAAAAAATGTCCAAACGCCTGGTGAAATTGAGCAACAGAAATGATGGAAACTTACTTGGGACTACAGAAGTTGATTGGAAACCAACATTAACAACAATTCCTGAAGTTCGGTGGGCTGCATAGAGAGCCAGAACTGCCTGTGGTTATCAACATCAATGAAAAAACTGCATTACAAATTCTATAAAAACTTCCACACAGGCTGAATGCTACAATAGAAAAGAAACATAAAAGAAGAAATGGCATACAAAAGGAAAAGAGAAACAGTGATACTAATTGCAAATCTGAAAAGACGGGACAGAAGCAAAATCTATGAATAGAGTAGCTTTGGTTTAGTCAACCCACCATACAGCTTTGCACATTTCACTTCAAATATGAATGTCAAATTAAAAAAAATTGTTTATGGATGCCTTTTGCAAAAACATAGTACATGGGAAAAGTTAGCAATCCACATACTGATATTCGTTCACTGGCTCATCTGCACTACCAAAGAATTAGTCTTATGCAAGCATTAAGAAAGATTTCTCAGTTTCATTCCTAGCAGGCTACTGCAGTATCACTCTTCACATCTGGCAGAAGTTTTAGATCTCAAGTTTTGTCAGTGATCAAGACAATGATTGATAACACACGATGCAGTTTTTAGAAAAATACTTCAAAGTGGTCAAAGATTAGTCTGAAGCTTGATTTAGGAAATGAAAGACAAGGACTTATGTGTGCAAAAGCAATTGTAATATTAAAAAGACAAGAGAAAATACCGAAACCACTTATTTTACCTGATTAATTGCACATATAGCTGGGACATTCATGTCAAAAAGAGCAGTGTGGATGGCTCCTTTTAGTTGCCGTCTTGATGCTCTGGCAGCTTCTGTATCTAGAAGAAAAGGGAAGACAATGTAAATCGAAACAGTTTCATGAATCATTCAAATGATTATATCATTAATGTATACGATCACATTAACTACAAAATAAAAATTATTGATTCTGCTATTTTCCTATTTCACATCAACACAAATACATTCAAAAAAGTTTAATGCGCATTTGCTTACTACACTATGTCACTACAGGAAAAAACAAAGAGGGTAATAGTTGCTAACCATCATAATGGCAAATTGGGAGGGACAAAACAACTGGCTGAGTAGATGCCTTGACTTGCATCCTGTAGAAATACCATGTTAAACTCATTTAGCATGGAAAGGTAATGATGGATGTAGGAGACATTGATTTACGCTTAAGGAGGGTTCAATAAACTGAATCGAGTTTCACACTCTTTAAAATAGAATTTTGTCCAGAAGGATTGAACACTACTGAAATGAAGTTTCTTTGGAAACCACTTGTTGATACCGACTCAGGTTCACCTTTTCCAAGTTGCCTTTATACAGCAAACCACAAAGCAAGAAACTTTTTCCTGCCCTCATAACATGCTCATCTTTTACAATGGTCTTTTTATCCTAAGCTAGGTTTTAAGCTAAATTTTGAACTTCAAAGTAACTAAAGTTCCTTTTTGCACGTCCTTTCACCACCCCTTTCCCTTTAATTGTGAGTTGAAGTTAGAGAACTGACAATATCTTTTCGAAAATCAACAAAGAACTTAACCTTACATTTCTCACACTTAGAATTAGAACTGAAAACAACACATGCATCTACTAGGAAACATATTATTATACTCTCATTCTTAACAATTATAACTTCATCATTTAGTAACTTGACCACTAAGAGTTTTAGGCTCTAGTGAGCATACAATTCGGGGTGTAAAATTCATTAAGATTTGATAAATTGCCTTACTTTCAAAGGATATGTAAGCCAAAGAACAGGAAAATACAGCACCAACCTGCTATACATAGTAGCAAAAAAGTGCCGTAGCCTCGAGTACATTGGGGATTCGATGTTGCCAAATTCCTGCAAAGTAGTCAACTTCAGCAAGAATCCAGATGAAACAAGGATGAGAGTTTGAAAAGGGTATTTCTGATTGGAGAAGGAAAAACATAAGCCGGAAAATATAAAGGTCAAAAGAATGGAACGAATCATGAGAGTTTTCCCATCTTGAAGCAATCCAGTTCCACAACCCTTTAGGCTTTAGGCCATCAACCCAGACAGATACTTACCAAAAATGTGGCTGACCGCCCTGATGGACTACCATATTTGCTCCACCCAAATTTGCAATAGCCCGACCCACCTATTTCATCAACGTTTTAAATGATACAAGTCACAACAAGTTCAGAGGTTACAAATGATACAAGCATTGTTGTTGAAGCAAATCAAGATCCAGTGCTCGGTAGGATCGGGGTTAACTTGTGACAAGAGGCATATAAGAAATCCTGTAGTTCAATTTTGTCGCATACCTCCTCACATCATGACATCAAGTAATCAGTTCTTATATGCATGTGATGTTACAAAGTGCCTGTCTTTCTGACAAGTTTTGAGTAAAATTAACCTGAGCTAACTGTGTAGCTACTTTGGGCCAGATGGCAACACTCCTGAATAAGTTCTAGCCACCATGTAAGAACTGCTTCTCAGTTCTCACCCCTGGTTATAACAACAAACTATGCCAATAATAATAATTGATTGAATACAACAACGTTCACCGTCAATTATTACGGCTCCTGGTACTTTTCTTCGTTCACCATAGACGCGCATCAGAGAAAGCTCCGTGGCCAAATGGCTGGGGAATGTCCTGCTCAACCGTAAAACGTATATTGATACAAATATCAGCAAAATTTACTAACTAGACAAAATTGAACTCCTGGATTCCAGAGAAAAGAGCAAGTGGCACAGTTAATGCAAGAGAATAGTAGAGACAAGATCGACTTCGAAATTATCACCCAGCAATTGTAGATAGAAGATTGGGAAAAAATAATTTCATGTAGGCAAAACACGTCCGTAATTCATCAATCAAGCTCTCGTCAGGCATTAATAGAATTGCGAGTAAAAAATAATACTTACTGGAGAGGATAGCCGAAGCGGAGATTAACCTCGGCGAAGAAAACAGAGTCCCAAGGCCAAGGCTCGTCACCGTCCTGGAGGAAGAAAATCCAGAGGCGATTATCGGAGACGAGCGATCTCCATGATTTGGAAGCGACAGAGAGACTGGCAGCGCCCTCAGGTCCAACTAGTCTCACAATCTGTACCAAAATGTCAATCGGCAACCGATCGAAGGATCCGAGCGATAGCAACGACGGCGGTGACGATGAAGATGATGAAGAAGAAGAGGAGATAGAGCTCCGGCGAGAGAGGGATTCGAATTTGGAAGCAGCGGGTGAAGGGCTTGGCCTGTTGACGACGGATTCCCAGACCTTTCGGAGTAAGACGGACATGATCGGAGACTTGGCGGCGGGGGAAGTAGAAGTGGTGGTGTCAGCGTGTCGCTACTGTGTCATTCATTCATTCAACGGGGTGGGAAATTTGTGAAAGGAGGGAGTGATGGTATGGCGAGAAATGGAAGAACGTGAGTTTGTTGGTTGATTTGGACCATGGGAGGACGTGTAACTCGCGGGAACACAATAGAAGAAATGGGAAAGGGTGGCAGTAGATGTCGAGTATGATAAATGTCAGAGGGTTACTATTTGATGTTCTAATTTTTTAATAAAAAAATGGCTTAGACTTTGTAAAGAAAATTATTTAAATTTATATACTCTAGATTGTAAAAAAATATAGTTATTAAATCATTTAAAAAGTTTCAAATTATATAATAATTTAAAGTTTTTATTAATCATATAGTATATATAATTTACTTAATTTATTATAAAATGCTACTTTTTAGTATTAATTAGTTGTCATAATGTTTATTATTATCAATTAAATGTATGTTTTAATTAAATTATAAAATTAGTAAAGATGATAATCCCTTAACATTTCTACTTAAAAGACGACGGTTTAAATTTCACTTTCATATTTTTTTAAAATAAAATTGTACTGACAAAAATCAGATCCAACCATTCAAATAATTTCTGTTAAACAAAAAAAATTTGAGCCGACCGGTGATTCCGGCCGAAGCATGTCCTAGCCGGTACATCATTTCCCCTGTGTACTTGCTCTATGATATATTGAATTGGTAGTCCCCCATATTTTAATTAGTGGATATCTAGGCTTCTATATTTTGTTTTTTTTAAGTTTAGCTACTTTATTTTACAAATTTAATTAATTATTTTTTATTTTGAAAGGTGGGTTGAAGGTGTTTATAAGCTTTTATTATACAAATTTAAAAGATTAACTAAAGATAGCCTAATAGACAATGTAGCCTTGGGAAGTATGGTTCTAATACTGATGAAAAATTAGTTGGCAGACTGACAGTAGAGGTTTGGAGGTAGTAGTCGAGGTTCGGCAATGGCGGCGGTGAAAGTACACCGGTGGAAGTTTGGTAATGGTGGTGGAAGTCCAACAACGAGCAGTAATATCAACGATGCAAGTTTGTCGACAGTGGAGGTCCGATAATGGCTGTAAAATTTCAATGGTGGAGGTCTAGCGACGGTAGTGGAAGTCTGGCGACATCGATGGTGGAGATTTGATAGCGGATGTCCAACAATTAAGGTCCGGTAATGGCGGCAAGGTTAGTAGTGACAATACAAATTTGGTGGCAGTGACGATAGTTTGACAATGGAGGTATGATAATGGTGGAAAAGTTCCACCGGTGGAGGTCCAGCAACACCTGTATCGGTCGGTGATGGAGATCCAACAAAGGCGTCGAAAGTCCCATGAAGACTATGGCGGTCAAAAATTTGGCGGCAGTGGTGAAAGTCTATTGGCGGGTGGTGGTTCAACGATGGCAGTAGGAATCTAATGGTGGAGGTCTGGAAATGGTGGCGTAAGTTTGGCGACAACGAGCAGTGGTGGTCCGACAATAAAGATATAAATTCGACGGCGGCAAAGACCCGCTAGCAATAGTGAAATTCCGACAACAGAAGTTTGATGATGCGATGAGAATCTGAAGGCGGAGATCCATCGATAAAGATCCGACGACAATAGTGTAGGTTTGGCGGTTGGGCGCTAGGATGTAGACGGTACATGCTTGTTAACACATGCGCATATGACTTTCCTACTCGTGCACATATATGCTTTATACACGATTACAAAGCCCACATACACAAGTACATACAATGGTATAGTCTTGAGCTTCGAAAATAGAAGTCTGGCTGCCGATAGCGACGATGAAAGTTTCAAGGTAGATGTCCGACGAAGAAAGTCCAGTAGTTGTAGGACCGAAAGCCTAGTGGTAAATGTCCAATAGCCGAAGTTTGGGTGGATTGACTGAGAAGGATAATTGCAGGAATTCTGAAATGGAATTTGAATTCCTAACTTGTAGTTTAGGAATCTCAGTTTCAGTTCCAAAAGGATATCCAATTCCATTTGGATTTCAAATTCACATTCGGAGAAAACTTGGAATTGGACTATTCTCAACTCTCGCATCCAAACGGCCCATACATTATGAAAATAAAAGTTGAGTGATCAAAATGTTATTTAATCTTATTCCAGTAAGAAAAATGTTATAAGCCGTGCAGGAAGGCTAGCTGCTAGTTCTATAAAGGAATCGGGGGCGCTAGCATTGAACAGCTTTTCCGCAGTTGCAAGCAGACGACAGTGCAAGAACGAGAAGAGAAATCGAAGGATTCAGCAATGGCGTCGTCGTCAAGCAGCGGACTAACTTTCAAGCTTCACCCACTAGTGATCGTTAACGTCTCCGATCATTACACACGTGTCAAGTCTCAGGCAAACCCTCCTGCCCTCCCCAGCACAAGCGGCACCAACGGCTGCGGCGGAGACTCCGCTACCGCTTCCGCCACGGCTTCCACTGAACCGCCGCCGAGAGTCTATGGCTGCGTTATAGGTGTTCAGAGGGGACGAACAGTTGAGATCTTCAACAGTTTCGAGCTTCTATATGACCCCGAGACTCACTCCCTTGACCGAGCTTTCCTTGAGAAGAAGCAAGAACTCTGTAATTTACTTATCTTCCCTTCTCTCTTTTTTCTCGTGTGCCGCCGGTTCAGATTGGCTTTGTTCTACTCCTAGGGTTTCTATTCCGTGTATGACGAATTGCTTCGTGAAACGAAACCTGATTTTTTTGGGTTTTCTAATACTTTTGTGTCTGTGGCGAGCAGATAAGAAGGTTTTCCCGCACTACTACGTATTAGGATGGTATTCTACTGGCAGTGATGCGGATGAATCAGATATGATCATACATAAAGCTGTAAATATTTTACTCCTTTCGGCTCCTTTTGTGCGAATGTTTCTGTGACTTCAGCTAACTGGATGTGATGGGTGCTTTATCCTACTTGATCCTCATCCCAGTTGTTATGTCGTATGTTGCATATATTTTTTTGTGTTGAGCTGATTGTTAGTTGACTGTGACATCCAAAGTTTAAATTTCTTCATTATCAGATTTAAAATTGCACTCTCTTAGTCGTAGGGTTTACTTTTTCACTCTCTTGGGGAGAATTTTTGTAGAGATAATACCAGCGGCTTCTATCATATTTAGCCTTTAAACTGCTCCCAGGACTCTCTTACTGTAAGCTGAAAACTTCCATACTACTGGTGTTGCATTGATCAAACGCATATTTGATTTTTTCATCTTATCAGTCGTCGGCTAGTTGTGGGATAGATAATGCAGCTTCCAACTTCTTTACATGGGTTATCTGTCCATACCCATTGAATGTTCTCACTGAAATTGCATAATAGTTAGTAGTTACTTCTAATTCAGAATGTCACTGTTCGTTTCTTATGTTTCATTCTGCATATATAATGTCTGTCCTGAATTCCTGACGAGTAGAACACTGACTGTATTGAGTTGGGGCTTGCCGTTTCTTCCAGTGATTCTTTTGTGAATTTTTTATACAGTTGATGGATATTAATGAAAGCCCTGTCTATGTTCTGCTGAATCCTGGCATAAATCATGCTCAGAAGGATCTTCCAGTGACTATTTTTGAAAGTGGTAAATAGCTGATCTCCCTCATTGTTATCCATCTTGTAATCAATGATCTCAGTATCCTGAATTAGCTATTTTATCTTTAAGGCACAATTTCCATGGTGTTAGGATGAAGCAAATATTGAATCATTGTTCTTTGTAAAAATTTCAGCGTCAAGAATTAGAAAGTTTATCTGTTTGTTTGAACTATTTTCCCAACTCAAGTTCTAAAAGCAAAATAATGGACGAACCAAACATAGCCTTTATGGTCTGATGGTTAATCATTCTTTGTCCTATTCTTCTGTTATTGTCACAGCAAAGTACTCTAGTGTCGGAATCAATGCTTCCTTCTACTGCTCTTAGCCAATGAACTTCTTGCTGATGTTTCCGTTTTGTTGGTGTTACAAATTCAGAGCTGCATGTGATAGAAGGAATTCCACAACTTATTTTTGTCTGCTCAAGCTACACAATTGAGGTTCGTCAAGCTTTATTCTGCGCTATCACACTTCTTCTTAGCAATTGGAGTTTACTAATATGTTCTCTCTGCCTTAAAGACAGTAGAAGCGGAACGGATTTCAGTTGATCATGTTGCTCATCTTAAACCATCTGACGGGGGTTCTGCAGCCACCCAATGCAAGTCTCTTTGCCCATGTCATGTTGTTCTTTTAATTGTAGCTAGTTCTGGTTTCTGATGGAAGGAAAAATAATTTGTATCGTTCATTCTATTTTGTCTGGAAATTCTGCTGATGCACAGGTTTTTTCTATTGCAGTGGCTGCTCATCTTACTGGCATACACAGTGCCATCAAGATGTTAAACAGCAGAATTAAGGTGCTTCATTACTATCTTGTAGAAATGCAGAAAGGTACCCACACGTTACTGTCCTCACTTGATAAATTGATTGGCTTAATTGGTTTCATTTTAGTGATGTCTTAAGAGACATTACAAAATTAGAAAATTAAGAGCATTGGTCAACATGGTTAATATCATCATACAGAACTGGCATTTCTAATTGGAAGTGTGCAAGGTTTATGAGTTGAAGATAGTCGTTCGTAGTAAAAGCATCCAGGGAATAAATCCAGCAAGTGCATAACTGTTATAGTTTCCTGAGAATACCGATATAGGGGCTCGTATAGAAAGGAGTATTTGACGATCTGTGGAGTCAGCTACTCGTTGGATTTATTCATTGCATTGGCATTGTCATCATTTGGCAGCAAGACTGGGAGTTGATAGATCTTATGGTTAATTAAATGCAGGTGTGATTCCCCGCGATAACTCTTTGCTTAGACAAGTATCGAGCCTTCTGAGAAGACTGCCAGCTATTGAATCTGAAAAGTTTCAAGATGATTTCTTAATGGTGAGCTCTTCGTGAATCATTTAGCTGTAGTTAGCTCTTTGTTGCAAGTTAATCTCAAAGTGACTAATCTCACATCATGTGATAGGTGTGTTTACTCCTTTTGCCTTATTTCAAAGCTAGCTACTGGCTCTCTCTCGTTTCTTAGCCATTAGGATAGGAACCTATCTACTTAGTTACTTGAATCCATGTGAACCAAAGTACCGAACCACCTTAACTGGATGGTCCAAGGTCTGGTCTCTCTATGATGCATTCATGAGTTTCTTTTCTTGTGGGATTTACATTGTCAGAGTCATGATTGTTCTGGATGAACAATGAGTAATGAGGAGCAGAAGATGCTTCTTGAGAATGTCTATTGATTTAATGATGATTTTGAGTTTAAACTGCTGCATCGCAGGAATATAATGACACACTATTGATAGCTTACCTGGCCATGATGACCAATTGCTCAAGGTAAGTGAGAGATTGCCGTTTTATCTTATTTAACCGTTCGATGGTACATTTTGATTAAAGGTTGATACTGTTTTGTGTGGGTTTGGCAGTACAATGAACGAGCTGGTCGATAAGTTCAACACCGCATACGATAGGCAGAGTCGAAGGGGCGGCCGAACTGCTTTCATCTAAAAGAGAGATGTTAGTTTACTCTATCAGGCAGCTCAGCCCCTACCAGTTTTCTTTCTCTGCCTGCCACATATTTTGAGTGTTGTTATGCCCTCCGCAGCATATATATATAGTTACAGTGACATTGACGATGAGTGTTGCAAATCTCTCGAACAGTCTTAACATTCCAAAGAGAAGAGAAGAATCATTTTCATGTCCATTTTGTCCTTTCTTTCTCTTCCCACTTACATTAAGGGTCGTTTTATATTTGGATTTCAAATTTTATATGGTTTCTTAGATTTTGGTCCTCTTTTTTAAATCCCTTTCACGAAGATTATTAGATTTTCTAAATCTGTATTGATTTGCATGGACAATAACAAGTTGTCTTACTCTTACCATAAGGGAATAGTATATTAGAAGACTGACATAACGCCATTTCTAAGTAAATAAGTGGGGAGATATTTAAGAGTTTGGCGTGTATTGAAATGGGTAGTTTCATACTTTCATTAGCTGATCGTTTATAGGTGGATCTTGGGAAATGGATTTACTGGTTACAAAGAAGATATGATCCTGATGGATATGAGTCGCGATAGCCTTTAATGGCTACTTGTAAAATCCTAAACGAGAGCATCACAAATAAACATCACGAACTGTCACTAACTCAAATAAAAAAGGATCAGAAGTACCATATAAATATCGCGAACGGCCACTAACTCAAGTAAGAAAGGATCAAAAATACCGAAGTGCGATGAACTTTGTCATATGTTTAAGGCCGGGCTAAGGCGACGTGGGTTTTTGGATCTAATGATTGGGATGCAATTGAGGACATTTTGGCCAGTTGGGCTCCAGATTAAATTCTTTCTATTTCATCACTTAGTTTCGTATCCGGCCCCTTGATGAAGCGAAATTGATCTGGTACTACAAAGCCCCAGAACGTATCCTACGCCAGCAAACATCAGCCATCCATCCATCTCTGATGATCAGAGGGTGTGAACCCAGCGTATAAAAGCAGAGCAATCATCACTCCTCTAAACTCTGAGAAATCCTCTCCACTGTCTTTTTACTACCGTCCTCCTCGCAGGGATCCCGCCGCCCTTAATTTCCGCACCTTTTCCTCCTCCGGCTCCGGCGGAGCAATCTCTCTCTTGCAAGAAACCCTAGATCCTCTCCGCCGCCGTGGAAATCGATCTGAATCCATAATATCCCCGGAAAAAACGAGAAATTTTGAGATACAATACCCCTAATTATGGCACAAGACGGAACTGAATCACCACCGGAAACCCTAGAAAAACCTCACCAGTCCTCTACATCTCCGGTCGATTCCCCTACGGCTGATTCCGCCGATCCTTCACTATCTCGCACTGGATCGTTCAGTAAGCTCAACGCTCGAGCTCCAGAGTTCGTCCCTAGTACTACTGCTCGCCCGCAGCAACCGCCTCCAGCTCCTCCGCCGACGAGGCTTTCTGTGATCCCGCCACCTGCTGCTTCTGCTATGATGCATATGTATCCGCCTGCTAATTCTCCTCCTCCTCCAGCGGTTACTCCGCCGTCTCCTTACCATGTCCAGATTCACAGTCCTGTGCCGGTAGCTCATGTCATCACGGTACAGAATCACCATCACCGTCCGCATCATCATAACCAGCTGCAGCAGCCTCAGCAGCAGTATGTTCCTGTTCGAAATCACAACAATCATCACCACCACCACTTCGCTCAGAACACTCACTATATCCCCGTACAGGCCCACGCCAATCAGAATCATCATTATGGTCCTGTTTCCAAGAAGTTGCAGCAGCAATCGGAGGAAGGAGAGCAAAGCGAAATTCCAGATCACGGACGGTCGAAGAACGACAGGGCCGATAGAAGTGGGTTCTCTGATGACAATATGCAGAAGCTTGTGAATCAAGTGAGTTTGTGAATTCCAGTTCTCCTAATTGATTTTTCCCCCAGGTATTACCAGCATAGATATGATTTACTTGCTAGCTATGTTCTGCATAATTGTAGTGCCATTAAAGTGAATTCCGGTATCTACGCCATAAAATAATAGTTCAATTTTGTGTTTCCCGTTGCACACACGCCTCTCCGGATATGGAAACATAGCCATGATGCGGAACACACCATGATTTTGTCCCTGAAATGTTATTGATGGCGCGTACTGTAGTCGTACAGTTGTCAAGTGCATGTATTAATTTGTTCGTCAGAGGCTTTTGATCCTCTGTTTTCTGGGTTATGATATATGTTAAGATTTCCTTAGCTTAAGGTAGGAGGGGGAGTTAGGACATCAAGTTTATGCAACCGAAGACAGAAAAATTGGTCGCATTTGGTGCTTCAGTGAATCAAATATTTCTCCAGCTTCTTTTGTTTGTATGCTCTTCATTGATATTAACGTGAACAAATTATTATTAACTGGGATTTCCGTTCCCTTAGCTTATAGATGGAAAAACTGCCGTTTTTAATACCTGGTCAACTGCTATCTGCAGGTAGAGTACTATTTCAGCGACTTAAACTTGGCTACTACTGATCATCTGATGAGGTTCATCAGCAAGGATCCTGATGGATATGGTAACTTTTCTATCCTGCACAGCCAGTAGTCTGTTACATGGGGTCTCATATTAGGTAGTTCTGTTGAATAATTGTACGAGATTCAAAGTGTTAATCTCTTAAGCTCACTTGATATGACGTACATAGAGTTAGGTTCCTCTTGGGTAATCCTTGGAGAATGCCATCTGTATTATGCTGCGTGACACATTAAGTAACTTCATGATTAAGAATTCGTCACGGCAGTGGACCGGAAAGGCTTCTGTTTTTTTTTGGATCATCTAATGTAAGCAGATGAAGTTACATGTTGGTACTTGAGTAGTCATAAGTTGATTTTTGTTATTGACGGAACACTTTGGTTCAATCTCCTAAATCCAGTATAGCAGCCTTTTGGTTTCCGTGGACTAATTTACAGATTCAACAGCTGTAACGGTTCTTTTTTTGCCTTCTCATTTTCATACCTTAGATTGTGGTTCCGTCTTCTTAAAATGTTTCACGTTTGTTAGATATTTATTCCTTTCTGAAATGAAACATTTTAGTAAAAATAGGTTAAACCTTTCTATCCACTTACACTAGTATGACTCGGTTAATTCATTAATTCGTTGACAATATTTGCTCCGAAAATCCCAAGAGATTTTCCTATTAGCAGCTAAGCGCAATGCGGGGATGAAACATCACTACACCCTGGTTTGAACTTAGGCCTAGAGCACCTAGGACCTGCAAAAAAGATCCTTTAAAAAAAAAAATCTCAGGGAACATTTGCATGAGAAGGAAATAATATGCAATTTTGATTTTTTTTAATAAAGTTAGTTTTTGTTTTAAATTGAAATAACCAACCGATTTCTTTTTTCCAGTTTCAGTTATCAGAACTTATAAACCAAAATACTCGATAGCTTATCAATTTCATTTTCAGATTAAATATCCAATTTATTGACTCCACATTAGTATTAGTAACTCAGTCTTTAAAAACTAGCTGCACACAACCGTATCTCATCATGCTTTTATGGTACACTAGATTTACTTTTGTGGAGGATGTTTAGTGTCTTCCTGATTTCTTTGTTCGGACTCCTAATTTTGATTTCGTTTCACTCTTCTGGTTCCCACTTTGCTTTATTACAGTGCCGATAAGTGTTGTAGCTTCATTCAAGAAGGTCAAAGCTGCTGTAAATAACAATGTTCAACTTGCCAACATTTTGAAGAACTCTTCGAAGCTTGTAAGTCCTTTGTTTTACTTTGATGGATTACTAGAATGTACTCAGACGTAATATATCAGCTAACCCTTTGGTCCACACTGCAGGCTGTCAGTGAAGATGGGAAAAAAGTCAAACGTCAGCACCCATTTACTGAGCAGGATGTGGAAGATTTGCAAGTAGGTCTATTTACTCTCTTCTTGAATGTTTATCTTATTTTCTTTCCTTTTCAATTTTTTGTTTGATTCCAGTTGCTTTTTACATGATCGTGCCGCTTCACCAACGAAGAATCCTACAAAATCCATCTCTGTTATGGCATGTGTTATGTGTAGTAACTTCTTAGTCCTAATTCTCAATTGATGCTGCCTTTTATTATTTGCAGTCCCGCATCATTGTTGCTGAAAATTTACCGGAGGATCATTGCCACCAAAACCTAATGAAGATTTTCTCATCTGTTGGAAGGTACTTGAAATATCGCTGTTCATTAAAGTATTGTTCATGCATTTGCTGTCTGTCTATGGATCTTTCTAAAGTATTGATCCTTCTATCCTGCCAATTTTCTTTACCAGTGTCAAGACTATTCGCACCTGCCCTCCTCAAAATCCTGCTGGGGCTTCGTCAGCGACTAGATCGACGAAATCTGAAGGAATGTACTTCATTAACAAGGTAACGTCACATTGAAAACCATTACCAGATTACTGGTAGCTGCAAGGATCAGCTTCTACGCCTACCTTACCAACTTGGATGTGATGCTAAAACGGGATAGCTACATGAGAAGAATTATGTTCTTCTAGTTTATGCTATTTTATTCGGTTATTTTTATATGTAATATTTAAAACTCTTTATATTCTGTGCAGTTGCATGCATTTGTGGAGTACGACTCTGTGGAGATAGCTGAGAAAGCAGTAAGTGGTTTTGGGTCTAGGTTTGATTTGTCATTATTCTAATTAGTGATCTTCCTCCGCAGGTCGAGTAATTGCTTTACTATGCTTGTAGGTTATGGAGCTCAATGATGAAGCGAACTGGAGGAATGGTCTTCGGGTTCGACTAATGCTTAAACGTCCAGTATGCCCCTGTACTTATTATTCTTTTTATTCAGCTTCCAGTTCTTTTGATGTGAATTGCGTAGTTTATGATTACACTTCCCCCCGGATTGGACTACCAAATGGACAACCATCTTGGCTGCTTGGTCCATAAAACCCACATATGTCCTGTGTGTTCTTAAAGCCTCTAAATAGAGCCAGTATGCGGATGTTGACATATGGTCTAGGAAAGGTGAATGTATGGATTTTCGTCGAAGCTTGCGTTTTGGAAGGACTTATTTTCGTAGAACGTTACTTGTCTAGGCTTGGCAATCCTGACCGCTTAATCGCTTAACCGACCATAACCTCATCGAGTTTGACGGTTATCAACCGCGTTGACTGGGTATTTTGAGGTTACGATTATAACTGTTAACCGCTAGGAATGTGTAAGGTTAGATTATGGGTTTTGTAGTAACAGCACCATCACTGTAACGATACCCATAACATGTCTAAGTTTGTTTGATTGTATTTGTTAGTAGGAATTTCATCACGATACATTGTTGTATTTATCTCATGATTCAAAATTAGTGGTTTGAGTCGATATCTTCAGAGTTGATTGGGTCTTTGTGATTGATGGTTCTTTCTTTCAACTCTAGTCAAAGACGGCGCGAGGGAAGAATGGTAACGATGGGCCAGAGGAAGAGGAGGTTTCTACCTCTGAGCAGCAGCCAAATGAAAAGCCCGTTGAAGATTTTTCTAGCCAGCAGCATGATGTCCACTTCAATGACTCTTCTGTAAGTGTTAGATCCTTCACTTGATTACTCCGTTCTCATAATTCCACTTTACCGCATCAGTAATCGACTGAAAGTTCAGTTTGGAATGATGTCAAATGAATAGATGATATACTATCAGTAATCATTAAAAAAACGATATGCTATTTGTAAATACATACAGAACAGTGTTTATATGATGTAGCTACAGTTAATATTTCAACATTAGAGAAATCAAAGAGTGAATTTGTATGTCTCTATGCTTATTGTTAGACCTTTCTCTCGCAAATCGAATCGAACTGGCTTTTAACCAGAAGGAAAAAGACGTGTGTAGTATAGTACATTAAGGTGTAAAGTTGCATAAAGTTGTCTGTCCAGTCATTGTTGCTTTCGCTTTGTTACTTGTTGCGTCTTCCTTCTCTTTATCTCGAAATATTTGTGAACTGAACATAGACGACCAGAACTCTAAAACACATTGCAGCCTCATGTACAGAGGGAGGATAATCACAATGAGAAGGAAGGGGTGCAGAGAAAAGGCCGTGGTAGAGGGGGACGGGGAAAGGGACAGGGACGTGGCCGGGGCCATTCTCACCACAACAGCGGCCGAGGAAATCACACCGTTGGGAATCCATCGTCAGGTAACGCTGCAGCCGGTACATCTGAGCAGCAGCCGAGTACATTGAAGCAAGCACCTCCACCAGGGCCCCGAATGCCCGATGGGACCAGAGGTTTCGCAATGGGGCGTGGGAAGCCAATCTCTGTTATTGCGGCATGACACCGGTTTTATTCTTCAGGTACTGTTGGCACAAGTACTATCTTCCACTGGGTGTGTAAACCATACTCAAAAGGAACGAGAGTCGGGTAGACGTGAAGTAAAACTGTGCTCTGCTGGTGTTCTTTATGTTTACGGAGATGTATGTGACATAACAATTGTGGTCGTTTTCCTTGTTCATTTCGGACGGTTGATCTTTTGAACTTATTACATAACATGGGGTGGGGCTGGGAAAGGGGGGTGGAGGCTCATTATATTGTATAACGAAGAATACAGCAAAACCCTAGTTGGGGAGAGGAATGTGCAAATTACAAAATTTGAAGTCTGTCTGGCCGAATTGTGCCCGAATTCAACGTCACTGAAGGGGTTTAGATAAGCAACGATACCAATTCCAACCTCTATCGTTTTCCTATCGAAACTGTTTTTTATCATCATCTATTCGTGTCTCACTATATACGCATTTCTCGTATATACACAAAGGTGCGTACCAAGCTTGTACAACATTGTCTATGCATGTACCGGGTGCTAGTACCTTTGTAGGAAGAAGATCTGGAAAGGCTTGCTCCATGAATTTTTCGATGAATGTAAGGACAACGGTTGAGGCTGGTGTTGTTGAGGAAGACAAGCATTGACAGAGAGAAGTTGGAATGGATCGAAGGGGGCAACAACTTCTCAAGAAAAGGAAGGTGGGCAGCAGATGGGAATCCGGACGGAATATATAATTCCGTTCCATTCCACATGGAATTTAATTCCAGACCAAAGGTGGAATTTAATCCCACGCTGTCACACTCCATCACCATCTATCAGCCTACGCCATCTCTCTCAGTTTCTCCCCCAAAAAAAAGAAAACAGAAAAGGGCTTGCGTTTGCGAATGGGGATTACTATATGACGCCCTAACTTTCGAATTAAATGACGCCCTAAACTTCGTAATGACGAAACTATCCAAATTTACTAATTCGAAAAACTTAGTATCGACAAAACTATCAAAACGTATAATTCGAGAAACTTTGTACCGACGAAACTATCAAAATACTTATTTCGACAACCTCTAACGGTACGTTTTTCGTTAAAATTCGATGAACAGAAGTCGGGATGAATCGAAAAAATCGCCACAAAAAGGGCCCGGCCGGAAGCTCGTTTCGGCCGGAGGGGCCCCGGCCGGCCGGCCATTCCGGCCCGCGGTAATAGCCGGCCGGAACGGCTGGCCGGCCGGGCCCCCTCGGCCGAAACGAGCTTCCGGCCGGGCCTCTTGCGGCCGATTTTTTCGATTAATCCCGATTTGTGTTATTCCGTCGGAACTTTCGTATATGCCGAAATTTTAAAATCCTAAACCCTAAATTCTAAACTCTAAAATCATATAACCCTAAACCCTTAAACTCTAAACCCTAAATTCTAAAACTCAGAACCCTTAACCTTAAAATCCTAAACCGGCAAACCCTAAACCCTAAATTCTAAAACGCTAAACCCTTACTTTAGAACCCTAAATTATCAAACCCTAAATCCTAAATTCGAAACCCTAAACCCTTGATCCTAAAATTCTAAACCATCAAACGCTAAACCCTGAATTTTAAAACCCTTAACCCTAGAATCCTAAACCATCAAACCCTAAACTCTAAATTCTAAAACCCTAAACCATTAACTCTAGAACTCTAAATCATAAAACGGTAAACCCTAAACCCTAAACCCTAGAACTCTAAACCATAAAACGCTTATTCTTAAACTCTAAACGCTAAACCCTAAATTTAGTATCCTAAATCATCAAACCCTAAACCCTAAATTATAAAACCCTAAACCCTTAATCCTCAAATTCTAAACCATCAAACGCTAAACCCTAAATTTTAAAACCCTTAACCCTAGAATCCTAAACAATCAAATCCAAAACTCTAAATTCTAAAACCCTAAACCATTAACACTACAACCCTAAACCATCAAACGCTAAACCCTAAATTTTAAAACAATTAACCCTAGAATCCTAAACCATCAAATCCAAAAGTCTAAATTCTAAAACCCTAAACCATTAACTCTAAAACCATAAATCATAAAACGCTAAACCCTAAATTTTAAAAATCACGTCCGGCGTCGAGGCGTCCCGAAAAATTAGGTATCGGAAGGCTTCGGTGCCTTCCGAAATTTTTTTTTCGGAAGGGAGTGGTCGGGCCGGAAATTTGTTCGGCACGGGGGTCCGGCCGGAATTTTGTTCCGGCCGGGACCACTCCCTTTCGAAACCTAATTTTCGGAAGGGCCGAGGCCTTCCGATACCTAATTTTCGGAAGGACCGAGGCCTTCCGATACCTAATTTCGGAACGGCCGAGGCCTTCCGATACCTAATTTGGGAAGGACCGAGGCCTTCCGATACCTAATTTTCAGAAGGCCCGAGGCCTTCCGACACCTAATTCTCGGAATGCACCGAGGCCTTCCGAAACCTAATGTTCGGGAGGCACCAAGGCCTTCCGAAACCTAATTATCAAACCCTAAACCCTAAATTGTAAAACCCTAAACCCTTAACCCTAGAACTCTAAATCATAAAACGCTTATCCTTAAACTCTAAATGCTAAACCCTAACTTTAGTATTCTAAATAATCAAACCCTAAACCCTTAACCCTAGAACTCTAAATCATAAAACGCTTAACCTTAAACTCTATACGTTAAACCCTAACTTTAGTATCCTAAATAATCAAACCCTAAACCCTAAATTCTAAAACCCTAAACCCTAAACCCTTAGAACCCTAAATCCTAAACCTTAAACTCTAAACTCTAAACCCTTAACTCTCAACCTAAAACCCTAAAACTCCAAACTAAATAAAACCGACAACTCGTAAATACTAAATCCTAAATTCTAACCCCTAAACCTTAGAACCCTAAACCCTATAACCTTAGAACTCCTAAACCATAAAACCCTAAACTCTAAATTCTAAAACTCTAAATCCTAAACGCTAAACCCTACAACTTTAACCTTAAACCCAGTAGTATAGAGAATTTAATATCATAATTTGTATTGTATAAAATATAGTTACTAAATAATTTTTTAAGAAGTTTCAAATTATATAATTGATTTGAAGTTTTTATTGATCAAATAATTGAGATGTAATGTACAATTTATTTAATGTATGATAAGATGCTACTTTTTAGTAGTAATTAGTTGTGATAATGTGTATTATTATCAATTAAATGCATGTTTTATTCAAATTGTGATATTGGTAGAGATGGTAATCACTTAGTCTTTTTCTCGCTTAAAAGACCATGGTTCGAATCCCCCTCCCACAATTTTTGTAAATAAAAAGTATTGTTACAAAAATTGAGTCCAATGTCTAATTAATTTCGGTTGAACCGATTCGGTCTAAACGAAATAATAAAAAAAAAAAATTTGGGCCGATTCCGGCTGAGAACCAACCCGGCCGGCCGCCGGTTCCGGCTGGGAACCAACCCGGCCGGAACCGACGGCCGGCCGGGTTGGTTCCCGGCCGGAACCGGCGGCCGGCCGGGCTGGTTCTCAGCCGAAATTTTTTTTTTCTCGGTATTTTATCTAAATGGAGGTTCGACGGATCTTCGATTTTTACTTCCGATCTTCATTTGTGGGTGTTTGATAGTGTTTGACGGTATTTAGTTCGTCGGTATACACAACTTCTTACATAAATTTTGATTTTACGAATGGATAATAACGTAATTTACTTTATTTAGGGCGTTGTTTAATTCGAAAAGTAGGGCGTCAAATAGGGATTCAGTTGCGAATTCCTTACTCACACATATTGCTTCTTCCACTTTACAACAAGGGCACCGCCGTGGAGCAAACTTACTTCAATCTCCGCTTTCCCGTCTGCTTGCCACCGGATTTTCCTCCTCTCTCTCTCTCGCCTGCTGGTACTTGATCTTCAGCTCATCCCTTTGACTCTCTCTCTCTCTCTCTCTCTCTCTCTCTCTTTCCCCTACCTGTTTTGCAATTTTCTTCAGCTTGCTTTACTTGTTTCCACGAATTAGGTTTAATTTTGAATCAATTCTTAGGATTTGATCTAGCTGTCCAAGTTAATTTGATTCGACAAAGTTTTCCTCATTGGAGCTCGTTATTGTTCTTCTTCTTCGCTTTGTCTTTTTGTCTATTGATCAATATTAGCTAGGAGCCTAGGACTCCGCTTTTTCAGTCATAATTTTGTAGTGGCTGCAAGTATTGGAGTATTCTGTGAATTTATTTTTAATTAATTCTCGGCATTCTCGTGATCTTCCGTTGCTTTGAACCGGCTGAGATTGCCTAAGGTAAGGATCATAGTGCAGCTGAGATTTGGCTGGTGATTAGCGAATGCGTCGACCGCCCAAGCTATATGGTTATAAACTGGGGTGAGTAACTTGTAGGCTTGTAGCTGAATCAATGGACCATGTCTGTGATTAGCAATGGTTAGATAGATAATGGCACTCTATTGCATTTTTTGTGGTCTTCAACATATGGAGTCAGAATCCTATTTATCTCTAGGTAAACAGCTTCCCAGGAACAAGTAATGTCATGTGTTCTAGTCTTCCTGAACCATATCAACTGTAATGACTTGGATGGGGGTCTTTATGGGTTTAGTAAGAAGAGGACTCTTGAAACTCTATTCTGAACGCTGTTTTCTTCATTGGTTACTACCTTATCTAATTGTTCTGCTGATAACCAAAAAGTCCACACTGACATAATATATCAATATAGGACCTCTTTGTTTTATGTTGCTCTTTCAAATTTTCGTCTAACAACCTTATGTACTCAAAACCAAACCAAATCATACGGGGAGTTTGTCTCATCATCTACAAACAACCACACACTTCGTAAGAAGTCAAACTTGTTGATACGCTGCCTCATCAAAGATGTCTGTGTACAGAGAGCCTTGTTTTGGTTTCCCTTCCATAACTGGTGGTTCAAGTCGGGCATTTGTTTACCCTGTGTATTTCTTGTGTGTTGTTTTGGTTCAAGGACTGATTGTTATCTTATTTTGACAGATTAAAGTCGAACTTGGTTTCTACCAATGAGCCAGTTCAACATTGCTAAGCTGTGCTATGACTAGGTAATGAAGGGTTTTCATGAGGAGGCTGATAGTTCAAAAATCTGTTTAGAAACGCCTACTGGGTCGTCAACAAGTACTTCAACATCCGATTGTTTCGAACCAAGACCCAGTAACAGCAAGTTCTCAAGGGAATCATTGTGGTCGAGCTTCTTTTCATCTGCTTTCTCAGCCTTTGAGTCATATCGTGGTTCATCAACTCGTGAAAAAAAGGAGGTTCATATCAAAGGTAATGGTTGGACGTCAGTTGTAAAGAAAGTTGTGGCTGGCAGTTCAATGAGGCGACTTCATGAGCGGGTACTTGGACCAACGAATGTTGGGATACCTACCTCAACAAGTGACATATGGCTGCTGGGTACATGCTATAAGATTTTATGTGATGGTTGCCCTGCAGATGTAGCTATAAGCAATACTTTAGCTGAATTTACCGAGGATTTTTCATCTAGAATCCTAATTACATACAGGAAAGGTTTGTATTAGATTGATCACGGATAAGCATGTACGTAGACAACTAACTGGAATTTGTTGAATTTATGAAGGAACTATTCTTCTCTATGTTATCAGGTTTTGTTGCCATTGGAGATTCAAAGTTTACGAGTGATGTTGGCTGGGGCTGCATGGTTCGAAGCAGCCAGATGTTGATTGCTCAAGTAAATTACAGTCCCATTGGAATCCCTAGTAAATTGTCAGGATATTTGTATATCATCAGAAAGAAAAGTACTCTTGTAAATACCGTGTTGATTGTTTTTTTTATCTCAGGCATTGCTTTGTCACCAGTTCGGTAGATCTTGGAGAAGACCTTTGGCCAAGGTTAACTGTTTTTCTGCTCCCCTTCAATTTTTTTTCTAATTTCTTTTATATGTTGCTGATAAGGAAATCATGATTCATGTATCAAGCACGATAAGCTTGCTAGTCACTTATTTTCACATCTGCAGCCAGTAGAGCAAGATTATATCAATACCTTGCACCTTTTTGGTGATTCAGAGGCATCAGCATTCTCCATCCACAATCTTCTTCTAGCTGGAAAGAGTTACGGCCTTGCAGCTGGATCATGGGTAGGGCCATATGCTATGTGCCGGTCCTGGGAAGCTCTGGTTCACTCAAAGAAAGAGGATACCATCCCTGGGTTCCGGTCATTTCCGATGGCTCTTTACATTGTTTCTGGAGATGAAAATAGGGAACGAGGTGGCGCTCCAGTTGTCTGCATTGAAGATGCCCATAAAAGTTGTTTAGCATTTTCTGATGGACAGAGAGACTGGACTCCGATTCTTCTATTGGTTCCTCTTGTCCTCGGACTTGACAAAGTAAACCCCAGGTTTGTATTCTGATAAGCCTATCTGTTATATTACAGATATCTTAGTTAGCAATTTTGATTTGCTTATTTGTCCCTGCTAATAATCTATGTACTTCAAAAACAATCTGCAAACTCACTAGTCTGATTGTTACTATATGCTTCTACTGCTCGATTATGTGTAACACCGTTTGTTTGTGCAATTAACTATATATTATTCTGTGGCTTCAATGGCTTTGCTTGATGGTGAAATGATATATATAACAGCTAACTCATTCTGGGATGAAAATGTTGTCATGATGCTTTTGGAATTAAAACAGTATGATTTATTTAGGTGGTTTTGAATGAAGTATGAAGTTGGATTCTACTATGCCATCCATCTTTGAACTTCTATATAGGCAGAATTTACAAAATGATGGCTGGCACTTGCTGCTGCAGCAATGTCTGTTACTTGTTGGCTTGTTGCAAGACCCTAAATAATCCTAATTCAGGACGCAAATTTTTTATAAAAGTGGGGAAATATACGCTAGTAATTTTCATCCATGTTAATCAGTTCAAATTTCTTTCGGTTATTATATAATAAATTTTTTACTCGGATATCAGAACATGTGAAGCACCCCGTAGACATGAATTATGGTTGCCACTTTAATATTAGGATTGGGAACACTCTTGGTCTGAATGGAAGTACTTCAAATATGAGGCTCTAAAGAGGTTAACCAGCTGTTAACTTTGATTTATGTCAGGTATATTCCGTCTCTCCAGGCAACATTCACCTTTCCCCAGAGCCTTGGCATTCTAGGTGGAAAACCTGGTGCTTCGACATACATGGTTGGGGTGCAAGATGACAATGCTTTTTATCTTGATCCACACGACGTCCAGCAGGTAATCAAGTACCGAGAATCAAGTTCCTTAAATTCTTTTTTTATAGCTTCGATTGAGAACTGCTCTTTGCATATATATGTTGCACATCATGCCTTCTTTAAAGTTAAACCTTTAGGTCAGATGATTGAATGAATTGTTTTCTGTCAGAAACTTTCTTTTTAACGCTTGAACAACTGAAAGCGATGACTGTATTACTAATTATACTGAAAATGCACCTGGTGTTCTATAGGTAGTCAGCATCCGCAGAGATGATTTGGAGGCTGATACATCATCGTACCATTCCAAGTAAGCTTTACACCCATGATGAGTTGTCATCATCTTTGCATAATGATATCTTTGCTTCGTACTAACAAATGCCTTCCCTTTATTCCAGCGTCATACGACATATTCCCCTGGAATCAATTGATCCCTCACTCGCAATTGGGTTCTACTGCCGAGACAAAGGTTCGTTCCGAAAAACCCGGGCTTGGTCTTGTTCTTGTTCTTTTTAACTTTCTGCCACTTGAATGTGACTGTTGATGGGTTGGCTTATGTTATATATGCTGGACTGGACAGATGACTTTGATGAGTTCTGTTCATTGGCTTCCAAGTTAGCCGAAGAGTCAAACGGCGCACCATTATTTACGGTGGCGCAATCCCTTAAAAGTACATTCGTCGGCAGCAGCGATGGTTACCAGGGAGAAGATGGCGGCGAGGAGGGCCACGATGGGCAGCATGAAGACGAGTGGCAGTTGCTCTAAAGCTAACATCGACTTTGTGTCGAGTTTAATTGTAAGCTCTGTACATTTACTTTGCTTGCTTAGACTTGTGTGTTTATTTACTTATACAAAGGGAGTTGCAGTCCAGCAACTCAGCATTTGTAGTAGTGTAGCCCTACTTTGATGCCTTCTAACTAGAATTGCCCACGTTATTCAACTTGCTGAAACAACTTTGTAGATATACGTCGAACACTTGGAAGTAGATTAAACATCTTTATGGACATAGCTAAGGGTTAGGTTAGACTGATTTTTAGGAGCCCTTTTCGAAACTACTATATCAGAAACCTAGAAGTTGTCGGTTCGAATGTTGTTGGCATGTAACCGACTTCAGTCGATGCAATGTTATGTTCGTCTCCTCGAGTCTCGCCTTTTGATGGGTTTTTTTCCTGCTCGGATTAGTCCTCTTGACCAATATAAGATGGGCAGAAGATGAACATTACATTTTGTCCATTTCTGATATGCAATTGGATCGCACACCTTCGATTAGTAATACACAACGCTACTAACTGAGCCTACTTCATAAACACTATAGTTGATATAATTTGTTTGAAATTGTACTGAGTTTTGAATGCAACACTTATTGCAGAATTAGCCATTGACAACATTTGAACTATGGATAGGGAAACAAATGCCCAAATTTTCTTTTTACAATCAGGAGCAGGGCTTGTTTTTCGGTTTCGATTATTTGATTAAAATTGGTTAAATGCTCGCATTATTAAAAATTAGTTTGTCCGTGAAACGGTTGTTACATTTGGTGAAATCGGGCAATCGGTTAAAACGGTTATACTGTCGGTTAACCAAAAAGTTAATTATCCCCAAATCCTAAGTAAAATTACCCCAAATTTAATGGAAATTGCCCCATTTTTTGGCATTAATTTGTGGGTTAAATTAGTCGGTCGGTTAACCCATAGTTATTTTATTTAACTGCGGCGATCGATTAACCCACAGTTATTTAACCGCGACGGTCGATTAACGGTCCGCTAATTAACCTCCGACCAAGTTCGGTCTGTTAAGGCAGTTAACGACCAATTATGAAATTTTAAATTTAACCGACTGAAACCAACAATTAATAACTTAACTAACCGATTCCAGGCCTAATCACAAGATCTTGACCGAATAGTAATTGTCTGTAATTTTAAGAGTAATTTTTAGAAGTTAGCTTTTCTAATTTATGAAAGAAAACAAAGGACCGAGGGGGAGTATTGGCAAGAAAGTTGGAATTTGTGGGTAGGTGGGGGTGGGTCTGCTCACCAACTTAGCCCCCCACTATCTATGTCATGGCCCATGGGCGTTGGTGGCGAGTTCGCACCCTTTAAAATACTCTGTATTTAATCCATTTGACCCCTTAAAATAAGGCTAGCTTAAATTTTGCATTTCCGGTTGGTATAGGTGCTCCAAAATTCGGGTATTAGATTTGAATTTGGCCGCACTTTATAAATAAATATTTATTTTTTTTCAATTTTATTGTGTATTTTCATAGGGCTCGTCTCGATTAGCGTGGTCCCTAGCAGGTAACGTTGGCTCTTGAGAGATCTGTTTGGTGTTTCCGGTTGGCTATGATAAGTGGATATTAAGAGACTATCCAGTCTATCACAACGAAACACTTACTATGTGACAAATAGTATAGTTATCATAAGTCTTTTGGTTGTTTGGATGAGTTATTTGTAAATATGATATTTTGATGCAAAATAATGTACTATTTAAGAATGTTTTATTTATGCAATACAAAAGACTTATAGTACGAAAATTATCTTATTTTACTAATTCAAATAATAAATTAATTTTCATGTAATATTTGATAAATAAAAATGTATGTGTACTTTATTACCCTCGTAATATACATATGATTGCAAAATGGAGGAAAAAAATAAGGATTAGTTTAGAATTTTTTTTAAAATTAAACGTTATAAAATTTATTATTTCAAATACAACATTTTATGTATTTAAAATATCACTAAAATGAATTGTTTCAAATACATAGCATCAAAATATCATAAATTTTATTTTTAATAACAAACAAAATATTTTTAATCTATTTAATTTACAATAAATTATTTAAATTAAAATATTACATCCAACTCAAATGAATGAGTTTGTTAATAACTTGTGCATTTTCTGGCGCGCGGTTGGTGGAGTTGGAAATCAGAGTACGAGACGATTATTGACAAGTGCGTCTACCAACTCATTCAGCTCCCCTTTATAAAATACCCCACTCAATTCCCACATATTTGCACTCCATACCCTTCCTCCTCATTTCTTATCAGATCCTGAATCTCACTCCTCCCTTCTCCGATTTGTCGGTGAATACTCTGTTTGCTTTCCGCGGAACGTCGACCACCGGAAAGTGACAGAAGGCAAAACGCAATGAAGGTGATAGATAAGATCAGATCAGCTGTCGGCGACTCACCGTCGGCCAATGGCGGGGATGTCTCCGGCAAGAACGTCGTCTTCTCCTTCGAGTTCTTCCCTCCCAAGACCGATGACGGCGTCGAGAACCTCTTCGAGAGGATGGACCGGATGGTGGCTCACAACCCTACCTTCTGCGACATCACCTGGGGAGCTGGAGGCTCCACCGCCGATCTCACCCTCGACATCGCCAAGAGGATGCAGAACTCCGTCTGCGTCGAGACCATGATGCACCTCACCTGCACCAACATGCCTGTCGAGAAGATCGATCACGCGCTCGACACTATCAAATCCAACGGCATTCAGAATGTCCTCGCTCTCCGCGGTGATCCTCCCCATGGCCAGGACAAGTTCGTCCAGATCCAAGGTGGATTCGCTTGTGCTCTCGACCTGGTAAATCCTGCTCTCTCTGTTCTTGATAATTTTCCTTTCATTTGCTTCCTTCAATTGAGCTTCGGAATATGATAATGGAGGAAAAAAGTGACAGTGACGTTACTTTTTCCATAGATCACGAGATTGATTCCATTTCTTTCTGATCTCTGCAGGTGAAGCACATGAGATCCAAGTATGGAGACTACTTCGGCATTACTGTTGCTGGCTATCCAGGTTTGTCTTGCTTCTCTCTAAATTGAGTAGCTATTTGGTTCATATGCGTGGTATGCATAGTGTTTTACTATATTCTGGTGTTAATTTGTTCAGAGGCTCATCCTGATGTGATCGGAAGTGATGGCCTAGCCACGCCAGAAGCTTATCAGAGCGATCTTGCTTATTTGAAGCAGAAGGTCAGCTAATCTGCTTACTTCACTTGCAAGCATAAGTGCTTCTTTTTCCTCACGTTTTCATGTTATCTTTATGGCGGCTGACTATGTGCTTATTCCACAGGTTGATGCTGGAGCGGATCTGATTGTCACTCAACTCTTCTATGATACTGATATTTTCCTTAAATTCGTCAATGACTGCCGCCAAATTGGAATCACTTGCCCAATTGTGCCTGGCATTATGCCTATTAACAACTACAAGGGATTCATCAGAATGACTGGGTTTTGCAAAACTAAGGTATGGTGCTCTTCTCGATAATTTGTTCTAGCATTTTCCTGCTCCACACTGAAGCTTCTGTAACTCGTTTTAATTAACAGATCCTTCCACAGTATTTGATTTGGGATTGCTGTTTTCCTTGTTTAAAGCCGGTGTGATCATTTGTGACGGCATTAAACCATTAATCTTGATGGATAAGAATTGCTATGGGTACCTCATCAAGTGGATTACTGAAGGAGATCTATTGACTGTTGGTTTGTCCTCCTCTTTAATATCTGGAAAATGAGTCTGAACCCACTAAAAGAAGCCGTATTTTAAGATATTTCATGGTAAAAATGCAAGTGGAGTAAAAACGAGTAATCATGCCGCTAGCTTATTAATTCATATGTATGTTTGTCAGCCGTTGAAGTCTGCTTGCCTGACATTCATCTTCTTTTTCTTATATTCAAGATAATTGCTCATTGAAAATTAAGTGAGCCAAGTCTATCTTAGTGCTTTGCGGTCTGATATCTTGTACTTGCATTTTCACATCTAAGATACCAGCTGAGGTCACTGCTGCATTGGAACCCATCAAAGACAACGATGAAGCTGTCAGAGCATATGGAGTTCATCTTGGAGCAGAAATGTGCAAGAAGATCATAGCTCATGGGATTAGTACAGTGCACCTTTACACGCTAAACATGGAGAAGTCAGCACTGGGCATACTATCGGTATAATACCCCTCCCAAACCCTCAATTTACTATGCACAATATTGGATGTACCATGAACTTCTCACTTTATCATGAACTTCTCTTCACAGACTCTTGGTGCGATTGAAGAGTCCAAGATCTCAAGGTCTCTGCCGTGGCGGCGTCCAGCAAATATTCACCGTGTGAAAGAAGATGTCCGCCCAATATTTTGGTACGCACTTGTGTTGCATTTCTCATTATTAATTCGCCTGCAGAAATCAACTTTTGCGTATCTGTTTTGAAGACAATTGCCTTAATTATCTACAGGGCTAACCGTCCAAAGAGCTATTTATCAAGGACAGTTGGCTGGGAGCAATACCCACACGGGAGATGGGGTGATTCTGGTAATCCATCCTACAGTGCTTTGAGTGATCACCAGGTACAAAATTGCTGATGTTTCAGTATTTTTAATTTTGGGTTACATAGTTCAAATATTGCGCCTGGCAAGCGGAAACTCTATCAAAGTCATAGAAATCTTATATCAGATCCCAACCCCCCTCGCTAGTAAAGAACGGAAACAAGACAAGCACTTGAGATTTTTCTGTAATGTAACCAAGGAACTTACTTTGTAGAGTCTGGATATTACTAGATAAAACACTCAATGACTAGTAGTACTACTGTCATAGTTAATAAGTTAATAGTCATCCTTACATAAGATCTTGATTGTTTGAGATTTCTAGTAGGATTCCGCATAGTAATCCAATAAAAGCGTGGGACGCAATTTTTCTTGACAACTGTTGTCTCATTGGTGCATGGACTCACTACTGAAACCTCTAGAAATCCAGCCTAGACCTACAAGAGTTCAGTCCAAGTTGCTGTTTCTTTGAACACTAATCTCCTACAACCTGCAAGTACTAGTGTGGTTGGAAATCGATTATATTGATCACTTGGTAGTAACTTCATAAGGAGGATTATCATTATCTATGTTGTTTGTTTAGTTTCATTCCTTTATTGGCTACTAATGCATATCCATCTTGCTTATAGTTCATGCGTCCACGATCACGCGACAAGAAGCTTCAAGAAGAGTGGGCTATCCAGCTCAGCAGTGTTGAAGATATCTATGAGGTAAGAATTTCCTCCAGTGTAAAACCTGATATGCTAAAGATATTCTCACTATGCAATTCTAATTCGAAATGTGCATATATCAGAGGTTCAAGAATTACTGCCTCGGGACCTCGAAGAGCAGCCCATGGTCAGAATTAGATGGCCTTCAGCCAGAGACAAAGATCATCAATGAAAAACTTGGCAAGATCAACTCCAAGGGATTCTTAACCATCAACAGTCAACCCGCAGTCAACGGGGAGAAGTCTGATTCCCCAATTGTTGGTAATTAACAGCGCTATATCCCGTTTTTCTTCCTTCCCGATTCTCAAAACGCGATCCTAAAAGCTTTACTGATGCCCACCAATTTGCAGGCTGGGGAGGCCCAGGAGGATATGTATACCAAAAGGCATATCTGGAGTTCTTCTGCTCAAAGGAGAAACTCGATAAGTTGGTGGAGAAGTCCAAGGCCTTCCCTCAACTCAGTTACATTGCAGTGAACAAATCGGGGAGTTTGTTCTCGAATGTCGGAGAAGGCGCTGTGAATGCGGTGACATGGGGAGTTTTCCCAGCAAAGGAGATCCTGCAGCCAACAGTGGTGGATCCTGCAAGCTTCTTAGTGTGGAAGGATGAGGCTTTCGAGATCTGGTCGAGAGGCTGGGCTTCCTTGTACCCGGAAGACGATCCTTCCCGAAAATTGCTTAAAGAGGTACGTCTTTCCGTTTTGATTTCGATGTCTGGTCATCTTAGCTTCGATGGAAACTGGAGTGTTATGTGTTGTAACATGTTGGGAATATTAATGCAGGTGGAGAGCAGCTACTATTTGGCGAGTTTGGTAGATAACGACTATGTGAATGGTGATATCTTCTCGGCATTCGACTTGTGATGAGATCAAGATCGAGATCAACGGAAGAATCGAATGAACTTATTCATCACAGAGCTGGAATTACTGCTCATCGCTATAGAGCGTTTGTTTGCTTTGTTTACCTTGCAGCATAAGCTTTCTCAGTATTCTTATTGTTTGTGTTCCCGTACTGATAATAAGCTCTCTCTCTCTCTCTCTCTCTCTTCCAAATTTACCCCAACTTTGCCACTAGCAACAGCTGATGTTGGCGTATTTGTACTATGAATTTCAAATGAATGTGACGATTGTATCAGAATGTTTGATTATTTCTGTTATTTTCTGTGACGATACTAAGTTATTTAAGTTTGAAGTTGTTTTTCTTTTCGCGGTTCAAACTATATCAACTCGGTCACTAAGCTTTTTGCGGTTGCGCCCCCTGTGCGATACTTGATTGCCCAGGCTCAAGCACTTCTAACTGGTGCTCTTGATGGGTTATTCGAAATTTGAACGATTCGGTTGGTGGTGACTTGAAAAAGAATTCGCAATACCTTTCGATATGTCTAATCTTGTACCAACACTTTTAGGTCACTCCATCATAATCTTCTTCTCTCGCTCCAACAGCTTTCATACGTCCAGCCTCGCGCTCAACACCAGCGGTATTACAAGTTTGGGACTTCTAACGGTATTAGCTTACCAACCAAAAAGAAAAGCATGCCCTGTATATTCATTGAACAAACATAAGCTAAACATTCATAATGGTATTGTCATTTTCTTGCCGAACTATGTCGACGCAAAGTGATTGGCTCTGGTTTCAAATGAAACAGTTTACTGCAAAGACAGCTACTTAAATCCATCCTCATATCCACAACTCCTCATCCTATGCAAATTCTCAAACGGGTTTGAAGTTGAACTGCAAGTCAAGTGAGAAGCTTATTCCAATGAGACTCCAACCACATTTTATTCATTCCTAAAATCCAAGAGTCAATCATTCTTACAACTGATTCAGGGTATCCAAGAAAGAAAGGCTGTGACAGGTATAGCAACATTTGTGGAGGCAGACCGACTCGGTTCCACCATACATAGAGCAAGAAGTGGAAGAACATACTGATGATCAAGATATATTTGCATTCAACAGAGACTTGCTCACTACCACACCCGACGATGTCCTCATTTCATGCTCCTCGAGCATAGCTACTCCGGTATTGTTGGTCTTCAGACGAGGTTGCACAGCTTCCCATATCTTCTTCTTTTGAACCTGTTGGCAAAAATATGATGTTTTGTGACTAGAAGAAACCATATAATATGCTACTGCATTCACTAATTCTGTTTGCTTGTTTCTTTGTACGCATCTGCCCTAGAACTAGCAAGAATCTCATCATCATGTGAGGGGTAATAATAGACCAACATCATCTGGTTCTGGAAGGCAGTAATCAGGCAGTAGGATAAATAAAAGACGCAGGGCTTACAGACATAATCAAAGATTCTGACTTCGCTGGATTTTATACATCTAATTCACTTATTCACGTAAAAAAAAGCATGCTGAATGAATATCTCATTCCTTTTATGGTAAAAAACTAAAACTAGAGCACGAAAAACTATTCAGACAGACGACCATCAACTTCCAGGCAGTATTCCGGTGTCAATTAGCATTTGGTTCTTTCATAAATTGGCTGTCTTTGTAAAATTTATAGTCAGAAAATGGGGAAAATAATGACTCGAGATTCTATCGGGAAGAGAGTTTGGAGAGCTATGGAATCTGGACACTGTCCTCCAATTAAGATCAAAGATGTGAGACGTGTGATGCAAAGGTAAGATGATGATTAAAACGAACTTCTTTAGTTATCTTTCAACATACTCCAGATCTTGTCGTTCTCAAACCAAAAGGGGACTAATTAACACAAATATGAACGAAAAATAACATTTAGTTTCTCTTATTATCTTCAATCTTCTGATACTATAAGAAACCATGCGAGAACGGAATAGCTACGTTTTGTTTTCTGTATAGCTTGACGGTAAGTGGACCATTGTTCCTATCATGCATATCATATGTTCTTACCAAAGGGCAGATTGACAAGAAGATGAAGTATGAAAGTTATCAACAAAAGCATAATTGCAGAATGAGTTTCTGAACACAAAAAATAAGTGGGGCAAACCTGGTTAGGAGAGGCTGGGTCAGGTTGGGCATCTTTTTCATCCTCAGAGCCAAACCAGATTCTCTCCCCGGGGATCGAACCTTCCGGCGGCTCGAGAAGCTCAACGTTTTCATGGGCAGCATCAGAAGCAGCCATCAGCATTCCATTTGATTTCACCCCACGCATGTTCCTTGGCTTCAAATTAGCTAGCACCACCACTTTCCTGTCCTGCCAAACCCACCAAACAAAGAAGACGATATATTCAAACTCCTTCCCTTCTTCAAATCTCATCCTCTAACTCTGTTCATCTAATACATACTCCCGTAAGATTTGACATCTAGAATCATATTTCCTAGAAAAGTTGAATTGAAGTCGGTATAAAAGCTTCATAGGAAAGATTAATTTCCACTTTAAGTAGTTTGGGAAACACAATTCTGCTTCGAATCTCTTATATCACTCTATCAACCTTCCTCCTACAACCTCTTCTAACCTCAACTCAACTTTCTTCAACTATACTCAATTCAACTTTCCTAAGAAACACGATTCTAAATGCCAAACCTTAATGCAATTTATACTACTACATATTGAATTCAATTCTATACGGATATGATTGACAGCTAATGAGATTTATCACCTCAAGATGTTGCAGGGGAATGTACTTGACAAGGCCGCTGCAAATTATGCGAGGTTCGGCTTCTCCGACGTCTACCTCCTCCACGTAAAGCGAATCGGCCTCCTCGTGTATCCATGCTTTGATTATCTTCCCCACCCTTAGGTCGAGCAAGTTAGCCGCATCTCTTGTACCGCCGCCCTCTGTCTCTTCTTTCTTCGGATTCTGACCTCCGTCGGCTGCGGCGGCTGGATTTTCTGCCGAGCTCGAGTTGACGCTGGCTGCCTCTGTAGATGTACAGAAAGATACGAAGGGAGGAGTTTCGCGGGAGATTGACGGGAGCGCTCTGCTGTTGGTGAAGGTAGTAGTTGTCAAGGGGCGAAATCGGAAGCGAGAAAGGGAGCAAGAGACTGCATTGGGAGGAGGTGATCGTGGAAGGAGCGGTGGAAGTCTATTGCTGCCTCTGAGAATAGTGGCGGCCGCTGCTGCCGCCGCCGTCTTGGTGGAGTTGGCCGCGGTTGCTGCCAGCGCCATTTCTTTTGTTTGGATAATAGAACCCCAAGCGATCGGACCAAATTTCGAATGTGGGTTTTGAATGGGTAAAAAGTATTTACGCGGTAGGTAGCATTTTTTAGGAGGTGATGATGGAAATTATTTCATTTGAGATGGTTAATTTCAGTCATTAATTTTTTATTTTGTATTATATATTTAGATAATTAATGAATTTATAATTAATATATACTTTTTATTTTTTTACACTTATTGATTATTAAAAAAAATAAAGGTTTTTATTTCATTCTCTTTCTTTACGGATCGCAATTTTAAAAGATTTTTTCCTCCTTTTTTCGATGTATGTACAGTTCGGTTAGTTGAATTAGTACACATGTTTGCTTTACATCTTCACCATTTTCTGAACTAGTTCACTTTCGTGTTAAGGTAGTCTGAACTAGTTCATTATTATTTTATGATGTCTCATCTTCCATGCAGATAAACTAGTACAATGTTTTACTATGCTCGTTTAATACTTATACACTGGTTTCTGAATATTAAACGACTTATACATGGGTTTCTAAAAGTTAAAACATTTTTTTAAAAATACCCATTTATATGAGCGTTGTCTGAACATCATATTAAGCCAAACACAATGACTAAAGTGTAATGAATTCTAGGTTGATGGTTCAACACACATTCTTCTCGCGTTCGTATCCATATACACATACACAACGAGTTTCGAGTTAACACATACGCTAAAAGTACCCTTCAACCCAAACTGTATCTCATTTGACTGGTACGAATATTGGTAGATAACCATTTAAAGTTGTTATCCTAAGATACCCTTGGTACATGTAACATCTATACAAACTTGTTATTCCATGAAAAAAGCAATTTGTAGATGACAACTTCCTTTGGCCAAAGGGTTTTGTTTGCTTTCCTTACAAACTCCCCACATTCTTTTCTTACTACATTCTCTATGAACTTCGCATCTCATCATTTTACATCACCTTATAACATCCTCTCTTGTTCCCCATTCCCTCCCTCCAACCATTGCTTGTAAGCACACAAATCATGTCATTGAGCCCGCCGAGAACCCGACCCTCCGCCACCTCCGACGAGAATGGCAGTACAAGATCCTTTCAGCTCTATTGGTGCTTCCAATGCCATCGCGCAGTCTCCATCGCTACCCCGACCAATGCCACCACATCTCAGCCTGCGACATGTCCTCGATGTTCGGGGCATTTCATTGTCGAGATCAATACCAACAACAACAGCGGTCAGCGAAGGCCTAGGCTGGTGGTCAACTTCACCGAATTCGATCCTTCCCCTGAAGCTCGATTACTCGAGGCTCTGTCTCTGGTCCTGGACCCGCCACTGATGGGAACAACAGCACCACTGGAGACCGGTTTCCCACGAGGTCGAGATACATGGCCACGACGAAGGCCTACCGAGGATGGCATTGGCTCGGATTTGAACGTCCCCAATACAGGGAGGCGGAGGCACCGGAGTTTCGACGATGGAGGGATGTTTCAACCTACGGCGCGGAGGACAAGAGCATGGATCATCCTTCGACCTGTGGGAGACCCGACTGGACCCGCCCGACCAGTTTCAACGACTAACATTTTCCCTCCGAGGAGGGTGGATCCTCAGGACTATTTCACCGGACCTAGCTTGAATGAATTGATCGAGCAGATCACTCAGGACGACCGCCCTGGCCCGGCTCCAGCTGCTGAATCGGCCATCGAGGCGATTCCGAGAGTGGAGATTCAGGAGGCACATTTGGCGGGGAATAATGACTATGATTCATGTCCGGTGTGTAAGGAAGTGTTTAAGGTTGGAGGTGAAGCTAGGGAGTTACCTTGCAAGCACATTTACCATGATGAGTGTATCGTCCCTTGGCTGAGATTGCATAATTCTTGCCCGGTCTGTCGCAAGGAAATTCCGGCTGTGAGCCGCAGCGAGGATGAAGAAGCAGACGACGGTGGAGGAACGTGCTGGAGGTTGAGGAGGCAGCTAGCGTCGATGTGGCCGTTTGGTCGTCCTAGATATGCCAGAGTTATGCCTAATGAGTCTGTTCCTGCTAATGATAATCCTAATCCAAATGCTCCAAGGAGAGGTCGGAATTGATGTGACATCTCGAAACCCTAACTACACAATTATGAAAACATGGATCTGTATGCAATATATGTAACTATCATCTCATTCAATTTATGTATTCAACTAAAATCGTGCCTCCGATTTCAGCAGCTAGCTCACCAAGCTAGACGAGGTTAATCGTGCAATATTCTGCAAGCCAGAAGTAGACGAGGCTTAAACAAATTCCAAATTCTTTCAAAATTCCTGGAACAATATATACAGAGCATTTGCTGCCAATGTTGCAGTTGAATAATTAGTTTGAAACATTCAAGATTGTGAAACAAACTGGTTAATGAGCACAGTAGAAAGCAAATCAAACATAAACAGCATTTAACTAAACCAGACAGTTTGAAACTAATCGTATAGAATATTAAATCGAAACTGGTGACAGACTTCATCAAGCTTTAATGTTCTACGGTTGTTAATCAACCGGACAAATGTTGTTCCCAGATTTCTGTTCGTCTAATTCTAGTTAAAGAGAGCAGAGGCTCATAAACGCTTCGATTGACAGTTACTACCAGCGTAGAACCCTTGTGCATAGGCCGTGTTCTTAAACATTACCTGCAACGGCGATAAGAAACGATTATGGGACTGTATACTTACAGATGCAACCAAAATAACAGACTTTAGTTTGAGCCAATGAAAACTCACAGTGAGATTTTCTAGATCTGGAGTGAGACGCTTTCTGATACTCTCAGCAATGGCTTCTTGCTTTGCGACATCCCCAGTTAGCTGCAGGGGATAAGTTTCATTCAGTTTGAGTTCAAAGGAGTTACGTATCATGTTGAGCATGAGAGAGGTTCGAATAGATACCGTGCTTATTTCGGACAGCATCAGTTCTGCAGTCTTATTCAGTATCTCTTCCACAAATAGATCAGACTGCGTAAAAGCATTCGGTTGAGATGCTGAATTGTACTCTTTGTCCTTTGCATTTTTTTCCGTGCTGCTTGGCTTGGCAGCTTTCACTAAATGAACGGAAAAGAACAAGTTAATCTTACAGAAACCAGCATATAGTTCGAAGATATAAAGAACATATCTACAAATACCTGCAGCAGGCGTACACTTCTTTTCGACCGAGAGGGGCTTCTCTCTCCCTTGTGAAGGGACGCTAGGAGCATCAGGTATATCGAAGGTTCCCGATGGAACAAGAGAAGCTAGATCTGGAGGTTGATCCTTTCCTACCGAGGGGTTAGCCTGGAAAGTAAACAACAGAACTTGATTCAAAAGACGTTGGGAAATTTCTGCGATGACATGACCAAGGGTTCATTTCACCTCACCTCAAGGTCGACGTATGAGGGCTCTCTCCCAATTGATTCAAGAAACTTGTCTAGAGCACTAGCTTTGAGAGCTGCAAAATAAAACAAACATCATTCAACGGCAACCTTAATCTCTACAGCAACATGCATCCACAATAATCATTTTAGCAAACTAAGGAAAAAAGCAGCTTAAAAAGAAAGGAACAGACAAAACCATTCTCACGCTTACATATTGATGTTTCGTTAGATAGCGGATGGAAGAAGCAGTGCTCTTGGCTTTTGAATCCCTTGTCCAACAACAGGGATACATCTCTTAAAAACAGACGAACATCAATTAGAACCCACAGGAGAAAGGATGCACAATAACAAAATACTTCGGACAAAGTAGTCTATACCTTGCTGACTCATTTACAAGTGCAAATGGGGTGACACAACCTAGAGAAACCTGCAAATGAAAAACTGATGGTCAAACTTTAAGACTATAGTCCTACTAACTATATTTTAATGTAGTTAACTGCTTTAATCTACACTGATTCGAGGACATGATCAAGGCACTAAAAGTGGATGACCATTCCATCAATCTTCCAAACAAACGTTGACTAGCCTCATCACTGCTTGGTCCACAAATGCTTGCAAAAAATTTGACAGTTCCAGAAAGTAATGAACTCAATGATCATACTCTGTAATAAAATCATCTTGTAGGATCTCAGAAGTAAAATGCAATGCAAATGTATTAAACTAGACAGAAACATAGAGATCTTCTAATACTATTCCCTGGATAGTGCTTGTACTTTTGATTGTAACACTACAATCTAAAATATTGAGGACCACAGCCAAGTCTAGATGGAAGGCTTCAACGAGAATCATTCAACATGCTGTCACTTATAGCAAATCACATATAACTTGAAGATATAAGCCAGCTAATTTTCTAATTGCTACAAATGAATAAAATTATTTTGCATTATTGATAAGTGAATCTACGGCAACAGCATAATCCCTATACGAAGGATCTTTTTTTCCTGAGGGATATACCTGTAGTATCTGGCCTAGTGCTTCTTCAGGAGCCATTCTTAATCCTCCTTTCCCCAAACCAAGCCTTTGAGACAGAACTGTTTAGTTCGAAGAAAAAAAATCATGGGATTAACAATCATAAAGTAAACATTGATGAGAAAAAAAATTCCACTAATAGATTGCCACAAAAAATTCACCTTTCAGATCTACTTTAGTATTGGCAAGAGCAGAAACAATGTAGAACCTACTTTTCTTGTCCTGTAACACATGAGCATGTCCAGTTCAAATGCAAAACTGGAACGAGGAATAAGACTGTTAAGGCTAGCGAAGTCAGAGAATCTTAACCATCCTTCCCAATTACCTTCAAGAATAGATTTTTACTCAGTCCACCCCCTTTGTCCCCAACATATTTTGCCTGTGGAATGGTTTTATATATAAATCAGCAGATTGGCCTATCGTGTGAATAAGCATAATCAGATATTAAAAAATTAGTTACCTGGGCTTCTACAGTCAAAACAGCAGGATGTTCATACTGCTCAAATTTTATTTCGAGCTCCTGAAAGATCAATCCAAGAGTAAGGCATAAAACAAAGATCATATGAATGAAAACTCTAAGCCATGAATTTTTATTGAATTAAAGGTGCAACCAAGATAACCAGACACAACGATGATCCAGCATACATCACACTACAATCCAGCTGAATATGGAATGTCCAAAAAGGTTACAGCTTTAACAACGAGTTGGAAACTCAAGAAACAAACATCAGCTACTTTCCAGGCATTTGGGTAGATTTCATCAACCAAGGACAAGTAGTAGCGACTGGTGAAACTACTCTAACTAGCCATATTAAAGGAAGATAACCTGGTACGGAATTTTTCTATGAACAGATAAGTAATAAATGCAACACACCGATCACAGATAAATGGATCAAACCTTCAATCGTGCAATCAACTGCTCCTTTGTAACACCCATGTCGCTGTTTACACCTTCAAGCTCGAGAGTTTAGCAGCAGACAGACAAGGTCCCCTCCACAGCAGTGCACTGCTCTACTGCAAACAATAGTATCGTGCTTTAGAATTGAGACTCAGGAGACTAGAGTTGCAGTACAAATCATAGTTTTCAGAGGTAGACCTAGTGAAGTGGAAAAAGGTAACAGGTCCAACAAGTCAACAATCCATCAACTATCTACTTCTATCGTATAACCAATCAAAATTCAGCTCTGATCGACAGCATTGATCAACATCCAATCTGGGTAAAATTGACGAACTCCGATCGACAGAATCAACTAACTGGAGAGTAGTTACCTCTAAGAATGAGTAGCTACAGGACCAAGATCAACTTTTCAGAAACATGCATTTGGTTAACGAAGTTCTTATGCTGCTACTTATTAGTAAAATGAATGCGTACCCACGAGTGGCGTTCTGGTCTCTTACAACCTGAGAAGCTAACGACTGCAGGCGTGAGAACGATTAGGAGCCGCCAATCCGATGCCGGTGACGATAGGGGAGGAGGAGACGCAGAGACTGCTTGCTGCGGATTTCGTTACGGCGAGCTGAATTTAATGCAACTTTGGGCTTTATATATCCGTTTCATCTCGGTTGGTTTGATTGGGCTTTCTAAATTAGATTGAGCCAATAAGAACAGATCAGCTATATTCTTCGGCCCAATTCATATTTTAGCCTGAAAATAAAAGGAAAAATTATCATTATGTCACCAACTATTCAAATATCTCATATATCCATAATTTATTAAAAAGTTTAAGCCTTTCATCAAGTCCCATTTCTTTCCGGATTTTTATGTCACGTCGTCTCATTTTGTTGTCGAACCGCTTGTGTGAACTAGCACAGTTGATAATTTAACAATGACTCATTGTGAAAGCCACATCGTAAAATAAAAATACAAACCAAACATGTTATCATCGATCGATAAGGGTGATGGAAAAACTATAATTAAGAAAATTGAAATTTTGTTAACCCACTAAATCTATCAGGTTTATAAATTATTAACCATTCTAACACTTAATAAGTCTTACAACTTTACATCCGATTATATATCAATTTCGAAACTTTAAAATGTCATAATCTTGAAACTTATCATTTAAAATCACTCTGATCGATCATATTAATAAAATTTGTGACTAACACATACATTTAAAAGTAACAAAATCGACTAAATTAGAATATCAATTAAATATTGGATAAAATTATTAACCGGACCCACCTATATCCCATTCCTAAATAACATCATAAAATTAAATAACAAGCCAACCCTAGAAAATAAATAAATTGATTGAAAGCGAAAGAGGGAAAAGGAAAAAGACGGTGGAAAAAGCGACCGGAGGAGGAGGAAGCCAACCGGAGGGAAAAAGCAGTGGAAGCAAAGCAAGTTATATAGTGAGTAGTCGACAAAGCAATCCAATAGTCGGCGCCTTTTTTTTTTCTCGCCGACCAATACCAAATTCATAATTTTTTTTCTTCTCTCTTCTTTAATTTTCTCCCCCCCCCCCCTCTCTACCCACCTCCACGACGGTCCACCTCCTTCCTCCCGCACAATTTATAACTCCGATCCAATTCTCCACTCCGTTTCTATACCAAACCCGAAAAAACCCAGCCTTTTTAATTCCTGGTTTGTTTGAGGGTATCGAATTTGGAATGATGAAAGGAGGAGCACTGACGAGTGCGGTAGGATCGGTGGTGGTTGAAAGGGTTGAGGATGGATTTGGCGGCGGCGGCAATGAGAAGGAGAGGAAGAGGAATCGGCGCCGATCCAATCGGCCAACCAAGTCGAGTTCTGTTAATCCGCCGCCTGGTAAAGTTCCCGCCTTTATCTCTAGCTCTGTTTTGGATTCAGTTTGACTTCAGTGAAGTGGATAATTTGTTCGTTGATGTGCAATCTTATTTGAAGAGACAGCTCCAACTGTTCTATTCTTCTGAAGTACAAATTTTTACTGTTTGATTTTCTGTCTTCCTTTTTGTCTCTTTGTTGATTCTATTTGGCTACTTTGGTTTGTTTCTTTAATTTCATGTACAGTGATCCTTCGGGTCTTGCAAGTCACTGCAGAATGCTGATTACTTGACCACCATTTTAAATGATTTTACTTTTTTGGATTGCCAATGGTGATTCATCTGTAGTTTACGTCTCTGGGTTTTAAATTTCATGAATTTGTTTGATTACCTTGCTCTCAGTTCACTTTCCTTTTGGCTTGGTTGTTGTAATTTACTGGTTTTGGTTTTTGGTCGTGGGGAAAGGACAGTTTGTAGCTCAGTGAATGAAGTAAAGGAGTTACCATCTCATGCTCATGCATCCAGTGATAACAACAAGAAGAAAATACGCAATGCAGCACAAGATTGCTCTTCGTCGAGGCAAATTGATTCAGAAGCTCCTTCCCCGGGCGAGCAAGTACTCCCCATAGAGTCAAATGTAGTTTTCAACTCTATGCCGATGATGCGTGATCAGAGTGAACACCTTGTGCCAGGTGATATTGGTGAATCATCATCCCTTTCAATGTCATGCCCAGACCCAGTTCATGATGAAGGCATGCGTGCAAATGGTGGTTTGTGTATGACGCACCCCCGATTCGAAGGTCATCCACAAGGAAAAATATACAATCCGTACTGGTCAACGGAGGCTGTTAACGAGGCGTTGGAGGTTAGTGATGTGACAAGTTTGATTTGATATGTGTTTTCTTTGTCATTTGAATGTTTTTTCTCATTCTGCCGTTATTTTTCCAGAGAGGTGATGCGTTCAAATCATTGTTTCGGGTAAATGCACACAATAGGCTCGAGGTAAACATTATTATAATCTGCTTTTCTAGTCTTCTGAAGATCTTCCTGATCGTTTGGCATAATAAGAATCAGTCTCACCTTTTATGATATTTGCAGGCATACTGCAAAGTTGATGGAGTTCCAACAGATATTCTCATAAGTGGATATGCTGCACAGAACCGAGCTGTGAGTGGATTGATCAATTTGCATTGCTCCTCTTTGTGTTATTTACAGTTCAATGGTGACCTGCTTCCTGCATCTAATAATTTTTTATTATGATTTCTCTTTCCAGTTAGAAGGTGATACTGTCGTCATCAAGATTGATCCTTTGTATTCATGGGCCAGGATGAAAGGGTCAAATGGACCCTCTAACAGATGTGAACCGGTTGAAGATTCTAAAATACATCACAGTGATTCAGTTGATGCAATTGGAAAGGGTAAAGCTGAGATGGATGAATTTGGTGCTTCCACGGTTTCTGTTAGCTCGATGCCCTCACAAGAGTTTTCTCGTAATGAAGAGAATGGGTCACTGGCTTGTGACTTTGTTAGTGGCTATAATAGTAGTGTTGAACCTTTTGTTCGACAAAACGGAGTTGAGAACTCTACAATGCAAGTTGAGAATGCATTGGAGAAATTGTGTACGTTCATGAGTTTCTATCCATCAAAACGTCCTACTGGGAAAGTTGTAGCAATCATTGAGAAGTCTCCCCGGCGAGATGCTATTGTGGGTTTCCTCAATTCCAAGCAGTGGTTTTACTACAGGGAAGGATATGGAAAGGACCCTAGAAAGAATACAAGTCCTTTACCCATATATGACAATGAGTACATCCAAGTGACTCCTACCGACCCCAAGTTCCCAAAACTGTCTGTCCGTGTGGAGAGTTTACCTAGTTGCATCAAGAAGAGAATGAAGGAGGGAGATAAAACACTGGACTCTGACTTAGTGGCTGCACATATTGAGAATTGGACTGAAGAAAGCCCTTCTCCACAAGCATGCATTACTCGTGTTTTTGGTCGCGGAAGTGAAATGGAGCCTCAGATTAATGCAATATTATACGAGAATGCAATTTGCGTTTCTGACTTCTCTCCAGAGTCACTTTTGTGCCTTCCTGGGAAGGCATGGGAGATACCAGAAGAGGAAATCCGCAACAGAATGGACCTTAGGCATTTGTGCACTTTCACAATTGATCCTTCAACTGCCACTGATTTAGATGACGCTCTATCAGTTGAAAGTTTAGGTGGTGAAAGTGTTAGAGTAGGGGTTCACATTGCTGATGCATCGTATTTTGTTTCACCCGGCACATCCTTGGATCTGGAAGCTCAAAATCGGTCAACAAGTGTCTATATGGTGCGAGGTAAGATACCAATGTTGCCTCCAGTTTTATCTGAGAATCTTGGCTCCCTCAATCCTGGAGTAAATAGGCTTGCATTCTCAATTTTCTGGGACTTCAACAGTAATGGTGATGTCATTGATCGTTGGATTGGCCGGACTGTCATGAAATCTAGTTGCAAACTGTCATATGAACATGCTCAGAAAATCATTGATGGTGATACTTGGAACAGAAATAGTGAAGGCATGCCACAATTGTACGGTAAATTTGAATGCAACGACATCCTTAAGTCTGTCAAGGCTCTTCACAGACTTTCAAAGGTATTAAGGAAGAGGAGGTTTGATGATGGGGCCCTACAACTGGAAAGTTCCAAGGTTGTCTTTCTATTTGACGAGTATGGCATTCCATATGACTGTACCTTCGGTGAACAAAAGGAATCAAATTCACTTGTGGAGGAGTTCATGCTTTTGGCTAATACGACAGCGGCAGAGATCATAAGTAGAGCTTTCCCCGAAAGCGCATTATTACGAAGACATCCTGAACCAAATCTGCGCAAGCTAAGAGAACTCGAAACATTTTGTAGCAAGCATGGTTTTGTTTTGGATACTTCTTCGTCTGGTAAGCTCCATAGATCACTGGAGTGGATCCGGGAGACACTTAAAGGTGATACAATGTTTATTGATATTCTCGTCACTTATGCTACAAAGTCGATGCAGCTGGCAACCTACTTCTGTAGTGGTGATCTGAGAAACAATGTCAATGACTGGGGTCATTATGCTTTGGCTGTACCTCTATACACTCATTTTACTTCACCGTTACGGCGTTATTCTGACATCATAGTTCATCGTCTGCTGAGTGCTGTGCTCGAAGCTGAAAAATGTTTCTTGGATCGCTGCAAAACGTCACGCGTACTTTTAAGAAATGAGGATATAAGGTGTTTCACTGGGCTTAACTTCGACAGAGATGCAGCTGAATCATTGGAAGGGCGGGAAGCATTGTTATCTGCAGCTCTAAAATATAGAATCCCTTCTGCAGATTTACTTGCAGATCTAGCAGCGCATTGCAACGATAGAAAAATGGCTAGCAGGCATGTCAAAGATTCCTGTAATAAGCTCTACATGTGGATGTTACTGAAGAAAAAGAAGGTGCCATCTTTTTATTCTGTTACTTGGCTGATTGCTTTCTATTTGATCAAGCTACTGGGCGTGCTTGTCATTTGCCATACGGTTCTATTTGGTTACTTATTTGCATGAGGTTTCATTTGTTCTGCAGGTTTTGTTGTCGGAAGCTAGAGTTGTAGGTCTCGGACCAAGGTTCATGTCTGTTTACATTCATAAACTTGCTGTAAGACACCCTACACTTGAATTTGTGTTTCCCTTTCCTTCCACTTTTCCATGCTTGAAAAGTTTACTAAAGTTGTGTTTAAAACATTTTTGTCTTGAAGATGGAACGCCGTATACACTATGATGAAGTCGAGGGGTTGTCAGCAGAATGGCTAGAAGCAACTTCAACCTTGGTGCTTAGCATATGCACCAACAAACGCTCTTCCAGAAGAATAGGTTCCAATTTCAGGAGGTCACTCAGCGAAGTGGCTTGGGTAGTAAATCCTTGTGACACAGAACTAGAACCTGCTCCGGCCTCCCAAAGACTTGATAGCGGTAGGATTTCAAGATTCGAAATTGATCCAGCAGTTTCTCCTCTTACTATACGTATCCTCTCAACAATCCCGGTAGCTCTTCATGCACTCGGTGGTGATGATGGTCCCCTTGACATTGGGGTTAGCTTGTTCATCAGCTCGTATTTTAGCTGAAGTTGATGGTTTCGTTTTCAAGAGCTCTACCATAGAGTTCCCAATCTGAAATAAATTAACCCATGGAGGGAGATGAAAGAGCGGGGGAGGAAGAACAGAGGTTGTTCAAGGAAAATCCGGGAGCTTTGTAGATACATCACGCTAGTGTACAGCTGGAATAAGGTGTTAGATTGCAGAATGATGACAGGATTCTTCATAGTTTGTGGCTCTATTCTGGAAAATGATCCTTTTTTTGTGGGTTGATTTCCTTGGAAGAGATACAATCTTGTGCCGTGGTTCGTGAGAGCGAGCCAGGTCAGATGGTGAATGCAGTTCGGAGACCGAAACTCCTGTTCTTTGGATTCATACTCAAGTCTTTAGTTATTGCTGCTGCAACCCAGTAACGTTTTAATCCATTGGGTTAGTGGTGTTTAATTAGTTTTTGCTTGTGACTTGGATTCCTAACTGGGAACTCTCTTGTCAGCTGTTACTGTTATTTTCCAGTTTTTCTTTGCTATGAACATGTAACCTTGTTCCTTATAATAGAAACTTTGTTTCAGGTTTCTTTTCATTTCAGCATTCTAATGATTGCAAACGACACAATCATATCAAAATATTTTCAGGTTTCTACTTGATCGACAAGTACAAAATTGATCGAGCAAGCTGAAATTGCAGAAAGCTGCTCTGTGATGATATCTGAACCATGAAAAAAGAAAAACACAAACTTGCTATTGAAACTATGTAGGTTGGTTCTCAGAAGCAACGAAATCTTAAAAGCCAATAAAACCGAAGAACAATAGCAAGTAAAACACAGATTAGTGAGTTTCCTGAGATGGAGAGCTGGAAGTATGGAATCTGGTCTTTAGCCCAAGTGAGATTGGGATGGATTTAGCTGCTGCTTTGGCTGAATCTCCTCTCTTGACAAGCTTCTCAAGCTCTGCAGCTTCCTCACGCAGCGAGTAAGCATTCGAGTTTGCGGATCGCACCAATTTGCTTGCAGTTTCAAGACTAGTGCAGAGCTGGCGAAACAGAATCCAAATTCAGAAAACTGAAAGCTGAAACAAAGCTGCTATTCATCGCTGAATTGGAGTGGCTGATGAAATTGATTAACAAAACTTTAGTGTCAAGACTGTCCAATCAGGATCGCTCCCTTCGTTCAACTGCTCGTAGGTTTCCTGCACAATCGACAACCGACGAGAGATTCTCAATCTGATCGAAGGGGAAGAAATTGATTCTTCATCATTTCATCCACAGCGAGGGAATGAACGAACCTGTAAAAGCATGAGGAGGTCGGTCGATGGCAGGAAGGCGGTCGGAGCTGGATCGCAACGTAAAGAGCAAGAAGGTTGTCGTTGTTGAGCTTCGTCTTTCTCGGCGAGATCGCTGAGCAGATCGCCAATGTTAAGCAGCGGCCCTCCAACTCCTTTCATTTCTCTTGCCGTTTAGGGAATACGATGAGGTCTGGCTTCCTGGCGCGCTCCCACAAATGAAGAAGGTTGTTTTGGGGGTAAAAAGCACAATCGATCACTTTTAACTTTGGCGTAGCAACAACAATCACATATCTTTCAAAATATAGCAAAACAGTAACGTAATTTTAGATTACTTAACATCCGTCCACTACCATCCGATTTTCCTGATCATAGTTCAGAAGAGGAACAAGCTAGCTCTGTACAAACACTAACAATAGAATGCTGTTATGAGAGGAACAAAATTTCTTAATATATGATTCAATTATACCTTGGAAATACTACAGAAATCCAAGCGTACAACTTATTTCTTCGACTTTCGGGGCAGACCGCGATCTTGCGGCGTCAGTTGGATCTCAGCAAGCATCTGAGACCAAAGCTGTTCAAACTGACCATGGAAGCTCTTATTAAACCACCCCATTACTTCCCCATGCAATTCCATAGGATGTTCTTTCCAAACCTCTCTCAATCTCTTACAACCGTCTATATTTCTCGCCTTCATTCTAAACAGGAGATTACCTACACGTCGATCCCCTGTTGCTTCCTTCTCGAGAATCGTACTAGGACGCGCAGCCATCATCTTCCTAACCGATCTCAAACACGGCAAGACATGTCCTTCCAGCAAGGCACAAGCAAATACCTTTACCCTATCGGCTTCGCTGCTTATAGGTACTGCCTGCAATGGAAGCTGCCAAAGATGAGGCCCGAAAGTCGGACTCACCCAGTTGAACACTTGGTCGGTTTTTGGGTCGTAGTAAGGCTTTGGATCGTCCACGGTCGAAAAACTGCACATGGATCTAGCGTGCTTGACAAGCCACTCGGGTTTCACGCTCGTTGATCCGTGCATGTATGGCCGCTTAGTCTGTAGCAATTCACTGTACACCAAGAACTCGGGCGATGAACTCGAAAGAGACGAATATCGATGGACAAAGACGGTCTCTTCAACCATGCAAGCTTGGTACCGAGGTGCCGAAACTTTCCAATCTCCTTCCGACGGCCTCGAGTTATGTCGTATCCTTTTGGCAACCCTATCAGCCCAACCAGCACATATAGCTTCACCCAGAAACTCTTCCTCGTTCAGCAAAAGGGGATTCTTATTGGATGGAGTCCTCCAAGCGAGTTCGACTTGTTCCGATGTACCGTGAACCCACGCGAAATCATGATCGGAGGCGAAACTAGCACTCTGGGAGAAAACAAGTTGCAGAAGCTGCTTTCTTAGCTTGCTCATTTCTTCCATTGTCTTAAAATGCAATAAGTATTCACTGCAGAACTTCACAGGAGTTTCCGAGAGTTCGAAGGACTTCAATGCATAAGCTATGGTGAGAGCATCGCTGGTGGGATTAGAGAATTTAGCTCGGGCTGCTTTAGCCATTTCTTTCAGTTGCTTTTTCCGTCGTTTTTCTTCCTTGGACATGTTTCCGTCACCGTTCAAATCACCACCGGATTTGTTATCCTGATCTGTGCCGCTGCTGTTGATTTGATTGGTGCCGAACTGGAACTGAAAAGGATTGGAGACGCTCAATGCTGCAGCTGCTGCAACTGCGTGTGCAAGGACCAGATTTGCTCGGTCGTAGCTTTTCACCTTCCTCATAGTGTTGATAACTGTTAAGAGCATACGAGAATGTCGAGGACTCATGGGATAGCAAGCCATAGCTTTCCCCAACGATGTCAGCCTACCATTGTTCTCAAGTGCTTCCAAAGTTTTCAAACATCGTTCTGCTTCTAGCAGTGCAGTGGTCTCCGGAGGAGTAGGGAATGGAAAATTATGAACCTGGAACATGTCGGATGAGGGAAATAAATTAGTAGAAGAATCGTCGAGTTACCTCACTATAGGTGTAAGCAACCAAGGCAAGACCATATTTAGTCTATTATTAGCACCAGAACAGAGCTCATTAAAAGTTGCCGAATGCTACTAATAGAGCAAGTTTTATGTTGATGTTTGTTACTCAACTGAACATTTTTGTATGGATAGTAGCTTAGCACAGAATAAGAGCAATTGAAAATGATCATATCAAGGAAATATTTGAACCCATTGTAGAGAAAACCAAAGGACCACTAACCTTGTCAATGTTCATTGATTTCAGGATCAGAACAATGCTATCCACCGGCACTTTAGATATTTCGGCACAAGAGAAATCTGGAAGTTTACCAAAGGCTGCTGCTGTGTAGAGACGATAACAGTGTCCAGGTCCAGTTCTTCCAGCTCTTCCTGCACGTTGAGCAGCTGATGCTTTACTTATCCACTGAACTTCATAGGACTCCATGCCGTTAGAAGGGTTGTATGTCTTCACCTTTTCTCGTCCGGTATCAACCACATACTTTATGCCTGGAATGGTTAGAGAAGTTTCGGCAACATTCGTAGCAACGACAATGAGCCGCTCCCCTTCCTTCATCTCCTCGAATATACGGAGCTGTGCTGCCGCAGGAAGCATAGCATAAAGAGGAAGGACACGAACTGGACCAGGCGATGAACTTTTCCCAGGTACCTCTATGGAGTCCCCTGTTGTAGAAACATTCTGTAGTCCTTCAGAATTAGAATCGGACGGAGTCTTTCCGCCCAAAGCTTCAAAAGCAGCTTTTAACGATACAAGACTATTGTCTTCCCTCAGACTATCTATAACGCCATTGTCATTTTGCAGTGATATGTCATCTACTAGATCATCAACTTCAAGGTCACTCTCTGATTCAGAATGAGAAGTAAAATCCGACTCATCCCCACTAAAGTCAGATTGATCCTCATCTGGATTCTCTGGAAAATCAAATGCCTCATTGATGTCCTTTATGTTAATTCCCCCAATGTCAGTTGGCTCGATTTTTCCACTCGTGCTATTTCCTGTGTTCCTTTCCTCCGTCTTCTTCAGCTTCCTGGTTAATTCTCTATTGAATTTCTGACACAAGTATTCGACTTCCCTTTGACCAGTGACAAAGACAAGGATGCCTCCTTGTGGCAGCTTCTGATGGATAGCCTTAACCTTTTTGAAAGCCTGACCGATATAATCAACTTCTTCTGTTCTCTTTGAGAAATGTACGCTCACGGGAAACTGTCTGGTAGGAACTTCTACAACAGGGGGAGGGCTGCGAAACAACCTTTTACCAGAGATAAAGTCCTCTACTCTCATGGTGGCACTCATCAACACAAGTTTAAGAGGAAATACCATACTTTCGGGGCTTATCTTTTGTCCTGAAACAATCATTGCTTGCTGGTCCTGGTATTTCTTCTGCAATTGCAGGATAGTCATCATACAAAAAAGTATCAAAACATCAGCTTCCTCGGTTAAATTGCTGAGAAGGAAGTATTTTGTAATGAAAAGTTCACCTGACGAAGCTGAATGACACGAGACAGCATCCCGATAAGTATGTCAGTATTAACGCTTCTCTCATGAGCCTCGTCCAGTACAAGGACCGAGTAACGCCTCAGTAAGAAATCATTCTACATTCAAGGGAAAAAAGAAGAAGGAACATTAGTAAACTGGATACAAGGTAAAATCTTCTGAGCACCAATCACCTGCAACATAGATAATTAAGCCCAGGAAACGAAAATCCATACAAAGCTCGGAAGAGAGAAAGCATTGAAGAAGGGAGGCAAAGAAGAAAGCAATTGCAAAATAGCAGCCGAAGAGGGCATGACTACGAACAATACACACAAGACAAAAGAAATTAACTAGGGAACCAAGGACAAAGAAAGGGTGAAAGCAATGTTCCAGAAAAGTAAATACTCTCTGGGATTGAAGAAAAAACAACACCTGAACTTCTCGAAGTAAAATTCCGTCAGTCATAAACTTGATAGCAGAACTGTCTCCAATCCTCTTGTCATGTCTAACTTGGAATCCAACCTCTTTACCAAGACGAACACCAAGTTCAAATGCCACACGTCTGGCAGTGGCAAGGACAGCAACACGACGTGGTTGAGTAACACCAATAACACCTCCATGAACAGCAGATTGCTTAGACCCAAAACCTGCTTCATATAGGAACTGACACGTGACAATGAAAAAATCATCAATAGAAAGACCGAGAAGTTATAGTATGCTTCTATCGACATTAAGAAAATGAAAAAGAAAAGGAAACAAGGGCAGAAGGGAATACCTGAGGAACTTGAGTAGTTTTACCACACCCAGTTTCTCCACATATAATAACTGTGAGATTTTCATTGATGGCTTCCATTATCTCCTGCTCCATCATAATAATGGGAAGATCTTTCCTGTTTGCTTCCACTTCATCGGGCCTTTTTACATGCACCACTGTCGGGATAGTATGTTGCCGTTCCGTTGAACAACCATGAAACTTGCTAGAGCTGGCCAATGGAAGAGTAGAGCTTCCTTCTGACTTATTCTGCTGAAAATATTTATCAGCTTCTATTAGCCAATCGAAATATGAAAATGACGATATCCACTTTTGTATAACCACGGTACTTCACACCAATATGACGCATGCATATCATCTCTTGCATGCAGAATTATTAATTAAAAACGGCATCTTGATCTTTCGTCTCGAACCAAGTAAAAATTGGAACTTAATCATGCTACAACAGCAGTTCGTTCTTTTTAATACTTAACAATTCAGCTATAGTTGGCATCTCAACCAAAATAGTGGAGATTGCCACCTTCCTGCCAAATAGCAAGCAGAGTAGCCACTATCACTAAGGGCTCCTCTGCATGAACAAGTACTGTCTATTCTTGCCAGCGTCAACAACAAACTATTATTTAAGGCATACAATGATATGATTTTAATCAAGTGTATAAATCAACACAAAAAGTCAGCATACCATCAATTTGAGGCCCTCTCCCACAGCACCATCATGTTTAGAAGGTGAATAGTCTCTTGCATTTCCAGGAGTTGGCTTCTGGTCATCATCCATTTCAGAATATTTCTCATCAGAAACTTCGGAAACAGGGATAACATCAGTACGAAGTTTATTTCCTTTGACTGTTTGTTGATGAAAAACCAGTGAGACAGACTCGTTACATTTTGGAGCTTCTCCTCCCAAGCCCTTGTTGATGTCATGGGACGACAATTCTTCTGTTGATTCTGTTTCAGAGTCGGATGCAGGATGTTCACCCACCGTCCTAAAAGGTTGAAAAGTATTTGGATCTTCTAAACCTGCTTTCGAAAACTGTACTGCCATTCTACGTTTTTCCTTGGCAGTTTCAGCCTGCAAAGACACACGATTCAATGAGCTAACTTCCCACGACGGGGACAAGAAATAAACAAACTATCAATGAAACGAACCCGACATATGTCTTTTGAAGACCGTAAAAGATCAAATGCTTCCTCGGGGAGCTTGTACTTCCTGAAAATCAAGCGTGGTTGGGGTAAGCTTCATCAAATTCCCAAAGTTGTCTACAGAGCTCACATAGGGAAGGTAAAAAACAAAGGAAGAAATAGGAGTAAAAGCTCAATCGTGCATTACTCCAAGGTCTTCACACTCTCCAAAAGCATACCAGCCCTTTCCTTCTCCTCCTGCGAACATAAGTAAAACGAAGTGAGCCCTAATGAACAAAAAAGGGAAAATTCATTCGTCCAAATAAAAGCAGGCAGAAGGGAATTGCATTAAAATCCACCTCCAACTTCTTCAACTTTCTCTTCTGAGATTTGCTCAACTTGACGGTTTTCGCCCTCTTGGCTGCTTCACTCTCCTAGTGAATTCAAATCATTCAATGTGTTCATGTTCTTCTTACATAACAGTAGCTAAAGGAGAGGAGAGTAATGAAAATAGCATACTAGGGGCAAAACCTTATTCTGGGATTTCCTCTTATTTTTTCGAGCAGGCATGATAAGCGCATTGCTGTCATCGTCCATCTTCATCAATGCTTTCTTGACTAATCCTCTGCTACACAGACTGTAACGGAGGGAGAAATTGACAACGATCAATACAAGCAAATCCGGGGTTGGGTGGAAATTTAATCTCTCAGTCCGAATACAAATTGGGACTTACTGGGTCGTCAAAAATACAACACAATGGAAGATTTGGATAAGTTTTAGCTCCAATAATGAAGCCTAGTGGGGAGGAAGACGAAGCAAAGCCGGCGAGTTCGACCGGCGAAAAATGTTATCCGCGGAGAAGTAAAGAGCAACACTTCGTCGTGATTGGTGAACATAAACCCTAACTGTGAGCCCAAAACCTTCACGCCAGACGTTGCTAACGGAAAGGCCACTAAGCTTTCAACATTTTACATTATGAGTCTGATTTCAATAACGAATCAGTCACTGATCTTCTAAATATTTTCATTATACCCCGAAATTACAAAAAGATACTTACAAGTTCCATATATCCCACTTTGATGAAACTGTAATAAATGATCACTTTCAATTCCGACGGCTTCATTATTTATGAAATCGGACATGCAACAATAGAAGACATACTTTGTGATGCTAAGGGACACAGTTATCAGCATTAAGCAAGAATCTAGGATTTTGCTCGATAATCAGGCTGAGTTGAGAGGAATTGTAATTGGGTTATAAATTGTTTGGGAAAAGGGGTACTATAGAGTATGTTTGCAAAAAAACATGCGTGTTATAGTCCAAATTTTGATGACGGAGAGTGAGATCACACACCAACACTACCCTAAAATTATCCATTTTTTGTAAGGATGATGGATTGAGACCCAATGGTCAAGATGAAACATATCTAACGAGAAGACAACAAAGCTAATCACTACCTAGTTAACCTTAACTGTTTGCAACCATTTGGTGTTCATTCTTCTATTAATTCTAATCTTATATTATCTTATTTTGTTCATTTATATATGACTTGCTTGGTTTATCTGAACATCGTTTGGTTATGAATAAACGATAAATATTGTTGTGTTTAGGTTTACCAAAAAAAAACTCATTCATATCTCATAAACTCAACACTCTAATGGTTTCCTCACTGTCTTTTCGTGTTCATAGATCCATACGGAGCCAGCAACTCTCCATCTCCGAATAAAGTTATTTTCTAGTTAATACTCAATCGAAATGATCAGATTATGTACTGTCGACATAATAACATCACCCCAAATGAGCTAGATGGTTCATTTATTAAAAATTCAACTAGAAAAAATCATTATAAATTATTTTAAAATGTAGAGTGCGTGAAATAACAATTACCTCGCACATTCCGCACTTCAAACTAGCAATGATAACCCATAAAAGTTTTTTCACTAATCAAAACCCAAAGTTGAACAAAATATGTGATGTAACATATGAACACCATGCCATATAATATAATCAATCTCTCAATAACTATAGGTATGGTAGGCGATTATATAATCTGGGGTTGAAATTTAGTATTCTAAAGTGGTCATGTCAACGTGGCTATAGTTCATGAATCACGATCCTAGTTCTAAAAAATGAAAACAATGGAATTCCTCAGTTGACCCACAGCTGTACTTATCCATCTATCCCCCATTAAACAATTCTTGCTGGAAATCCTCAGCAGCAAGATGATGCCATCACCAGATTTTAATAAGCTATTATTCACACCCATCACCAACCCATCTCTGTTCCTCATCTCATAGTCAATCATAATGACCAATTCCACCCTCAACCTCTCGTCAAAACAGTTTAGTCTAGTTTGTGACAGTAGTTGCAGGTGTTTGATCCGGGATTCAGATGACCCTAGTCTGATCTCCGAAACATCCCCTGACCCGACCCTGGGACATGGTTTCACACCAACCAGCGGGTGTGGTTGCAGAAAGACAGCGACATGAATCACAAGTCAACGGTAAAGCCGATTTGAACAGAATTCTTTCTTCTGAGCAGAAAATTCCGAAAATGACATTAGAATTCATTCACTACAGACAATCCCTTAATTTATGGACCTGAACTTCTTCAGAAACCTTTTTCCATTCCAGAAATCTGAATTATTCAAATCAAAATCAATAACCCACCATCATCACTTTGTCTCTTTCCCTCTAATGGGAACTCTTTCACTTTCCTCTGCTTTCCCTCTAATGGGAACTCTTCCACTTTCCTCTGTTTTCCCTCTCTTCTTCTTCTTTCACTGTTCACTTCTCGTCTCTTCAGCTCCTCCTTCCAAGGAGTTCATTTCCCCCAACTTCACAGCAACCAACCTCCGATTTGTCGACAACTCCGGAGCTTTCCTCTTCTCCAAGAATGGCACCTTCAAAGCTGCCATCTTCAACCCTGGCGGTCAACAGTCCAGATTCTACCTCTGCGTCATCCACTCTGCTTCCGGTACCGTCGTCTGGTCGGCGAATCGCGATTCCCCGATCTCCAATTCCGGCACCATGACCCTCACCGGAGACGGAATTACCGTCTCCGACCACCAGGGCCTTCCGAAATGGTCGACTCCGTCCACCATTTCGAAATCATCTGTTTCGGGGTTACACCTGACCGAGTCGGGTAACCTCAGGTTGCTCGACCGGTCGAACGTTTCCGTATGGGAAACGTTCGAAAACCCGACGGATACAATCATCGCCGGACAGTTACTTCGGAGTGGGAAAATGTTGTCCGGCTCTGTTTCTGGGGGCGATTTTTCGACAGGGGACTACCGGCTCGGGTTTGCAGACTCGGACGCCGTGCTCACGTGGCGGAAGAAGACGTACTGGAAGCTGTCGATGGATCCTAAGGCTTACAAAAACTCGAATCACGCTGTGGATTCGATGATGGTGAACGGAACAGGGGTTTTCTTATTCGGCGGGAACGGGTCGAACCTTGTGATTCAGGTGGCTCTGCCTCCGGCAGAGTTTCGAGTCGCGAAGCTGTCCCCGTCAGGACAGCTCGTCGTAAGCAGTTTCTCCAACGGGATGAAGGAGGAGCTCAACGGACCGAGTAACGTCTGTCGAATTCCGTTCATTTGCAGAAAAATGGGATGGTGTTCTGTTTCTTCAGGGGACAATCCGATTTGCCAATGTCCGTCAGGTTTCCGTCCAGCCAACGATGCCAAACGAAGTAGCAATAGTAATTCCAATTCGTTCGGTGGATGCATACCCAGCGACGGTTCGTCGCTGGTACAATCCTGCGAGAATTCGACCTCGAATCCATCGTCATATGTAAGCATCGGGGACAGTACGGATTACTTCGCCCTTGACTTCTCCCAGCCGATGAACTTTGCAGTGAACTTATCAGTCTGTCAGGATTTCTGCACAGAGGATTGTTCTTGCTTGGGGATCTTCTACCACAATTCGTCCGGTTCGTGCTACTCAGTCAAGGATGATCTCGGTTCCGTCATGTCAAATCGGGATCCCCAAAATCATCAAGTAAGATTGCTAAACACACGGTTAGAAACTGAATAAGAATTAGGGTTACGAATCTGATTGAGTCGAAATTTTCATCTACCAGGTGGGATTCATCAAGGTTCTGCAATCAGCCAATACAAAAGGCAATGAAGAATTAGTCAACGAAGGGAAGAAGCATCCGATTCCGTTGACCGCAATCATTCTCTTACCCTGCATTACGTTCATAATCATTTTCCCCACAGCTTTCCTACTATGGAGAAGGAGGAAGGTTTCGAAACAACTGAAACGAAAGCTGAGCGACGCGGAAGATTTGTATTCATCCGAAGAAGAGCTGGATGCATTCTACATCCCAGGGTTACCGCTACGGTTCGATTTCGAGGAGCTCAAGGAAGCAACCGAGAATTTCAAGATTCAGATCGGGTCGGGCGGGTTCGGATCGGTGTACAAGGGAACCCTGCCGGATAAGTCCGATGTTGCGGTGAAGAAGATAACCAATGTTGGGATTCAGGGGAAGAGAGATTTCTGCACTGAGATAGCCATAATAGGGAACGTCCACCATGTCAATTTGGTGAAGCTTAGAGGGTTCTGTGCTCAGGGGAGGCAGAGGCTGCTGGTTTATGAGTACATGAATCGGGGGTCGTTGGACCGGACGCTGTTCGGAAATTCCGGTCCAGCTCTTGAGTGGCGCGAGCGGTGCGAGATTGCGTTGGGGACCGCACGTGGTTTGGCGTACTTGCACGCTGGGTGCGACCATAAGATCATACATTGCGATGTCAAGCCAGAGAATATTTTGTTACACGATCAGTTCCAGGCGAAGATATCCGATTTCGGGTTGTCGAAGTTGCTGGGGCCGGAGCAATCGAGCCTGTTCACGACGATGAGGGGGACACGCGGGTATCTGGCTCCGGAATGGCTGACGAATTCGGCCATCACAGAGAAGACCGACGTGTATAGCTACGGAATGGTGCTGCTGGAGCTCGTCAGCGGGAGGAAGAACTGCTCGATGGTGAGATCTGCCAGCCACAGCATGGACGACAGCAGCGGCGGAGGAGGAGGAGATCAGACCGGCGGTGGAGGACAGCAGTCCTCTACGTCATCGCAGTTCGCGATGATGGTGTACTTCCCACTGTTCGCGCTGGAGATGCACGAACAGGGGAAGTACATGGAGCTGGCGGACCCTAGGTTAGAAGGGCGGGCGGGGAGCGAAGAGGTGGAGAAGTTGGTCCGGATCGCGCTGTGTTGCGTGCACGAGGAGCCCTGTTTAAGGCCCAGTATGGTGACGGTGGTCGGGATGCTTGAAGGAGGGATTCCGCTCGGTCAACCCCGAATGGAATCCCTCAATTTCTTGCGATTTTACGGCCGTAGATTCGCTGAGTCTTCGATGATCGAGGAAGCTGAGGATGGGATCGAGCAGAGGGAAGCTTTACTGAATACAAGGAATGATCAGTATACTTCAACGGGTAGTAACGTTTCGGACTTGGGTTGCGTTCCTCTGTCTTTTATTTCTTCGCAACAGATTTCAGGTCCAAGATAGCACAACTCATCTAGTTACAAAGACTCAGTTTTCCTATAGTTTTATTTTATTTTATCTACGGGAAAAAATAGTGAATACATAAATGTACATCTGCAATTGTCAATTGTGTGTCACAACGGTTACTAGATTTTGTGGCCGCGCGATATTGCAGAGCCTTAAGTCGGAGTTGGTATGGCGTTATTTATCTGTACATGATACGACAAATTGTTCTGGACGTTCGCTGCCTAGATGATTGTACGAGTTCTGCATAAACAACTGAAGGATTTGAAGACGATGAACAGAGATATAATTAATGGTGGACTAAAAGGTAAAATCCTTTGAAGTAATCAGCTATATAGGGTTCCATATGTCAAGAAACTTTTATTATAAGCAACACATCTAAGCACTTGACATGTAAAACAAGCAATTAGCACACATTTTCTATCACTGTGGGAGCTTATTGATCTTGCGGTATCGGTACTCTGCAAAGGTCTTGGTCGGGTACTTTGGAGGGTTCTTTTCGGCATCCATGAGCTCCGGAAGAGGACCGATCACTTTGTCGTGCGGAGGTACCATGAACATGGCCCACGACATCCGTGTTTTCTCTTTGTTCACCGTTGTCCGGTGAAGCACTCCTTTGTACTTGCCGTTGCTCAGGACCTGAAAAAGTCATCAACGTGAAAGTTTTCATCTCACGTTACCGCATTAACTGCCTATTTATATTGTTACCGAACCGAAAGCTAAGTTGTTCATCGATATAGACCCCAAACGAACATATCCAAATTACCATTTCTAGTTAGAACGAAAAAAGTCTCTTGTCACACAGTGAGTCAAAGTGACCGCATCCAAGTTGTCATTCCTAGTCAAATTCGTAATTCCTATTCAATTTCATTTCCGACATGGACCAATACAACACCGCATTTTGTTTCTTACCTCGATTTGGTCTCCGACATGGACAAGGATCGAGCCAGGGAGGTAATCAACGGCAACCCAGTTGCCATTTTTCCACACTTGAAGGCCAGCGACGCCATTGGGGACCAAAAGGGTGAGTGCAGACATATCTGTGTGAGGCTCAACTCCAAGAGCCAGCTCTGGCTGAGGGCAAGGTGGGTAGTAGTTGATCTTCATCTCGGCTTCGATTTCGTCTCCTCCTAAGCTCGATTTCAGAGCTTCGGGATTTAATCCGAGGCCTTCAGATAGTAGCTCGAGTATCTTGTCTGTTAGCTTCAGGATTTCGTTGCTGTACTCTTCTGTTACTTCACTGTTTTGATATTGGAGGAGAGGGAAGTTACACAGTTAAAATGATAAATATATGTTATTATTTTGTCATTTTTGGTTATTTTTGTGAATTGAATTTCAAAATTGTATTATAGAATTTAATTTATATACAATTAAATTAATTACTAACCCTGATATAAAATACTCTGGATCAGTTATATAATTACAATAATTATTCTGGAAATCAAAGGGTACGTATATCCCCTATGTGGCTGCCAACCTACCACCTAAGCAACAATTACGATGGCATCAAGGATGTGGTGCTTTGTTAGCAATGCCACCTAACGCTCTGATATCCGTGGCTGTTGGCATCAACAACGTGACATTCCGTTGACGTTTATGTGAAATCCACATATAAGGTATACGTAACTAGGGGTATCGTAGCACGCCCGCTACATTGGGTATTGTGTCAACCGAATGTATATAAAAAATAGTTTAATGACCAGAGATTTAATCGAGATTAATTTGGTGAAAACAGTTGGTAAAACGACAATATAATTAAGTAGCCTATTTTGTTTAGGGACCATTTTGTAAAATGCTATAGTTAAGTAGCCATTTTACATGGAAACTATAATATAATGACGAAATGATCCATAAATTTGGCATCATTGTGTAAAATGTTTATACTCCACTGACCATTTTGCAAAATCTTTTATTGAACATTTAAACTCAGTTAACTAACCATTTCAAGTGGTTAACCAACCAAATTTAGCCAACCCAATTTGGTAACCTTGTGGCGGTTTTCACAATTCAACCATCTTATCAAATTAGAGTTGATTGTGAGTATATTTTGAGGCGTTCTTATAATCATTAAGTATTGAGGTTGAACTGTCGTATTGAAAACGATAATTAAGTGGTCATATTAAAAGGGATAAAACGGGGATTACCTATAAGATGGAGGATGTTTGGGCCAAAATTGGCGGTTAATCTTAGAACGAGGTGCCGTGAGGTGGAAGAAATAGTCAAGCCACTCGATTTTCTCGTCGGGTTGCTTAAGCATCTTAGTCCCATACCCTTCGAACTTCCCGCTAGCTGCATCGTTCGCATAGGCTTCTTTTTCCTTCAAAGGCAAGGCAAAGAACTCCACCCCGACCTCTTGCAGTCGTTCTATCAATCTTGATGATATTTCGTGATCAGTTACCGCCACAAACCCCCATTCCTCACACGCTTTCGACACCTAATCTCAAAATTCAAACATGATTCACACCTTAATTTCTCTCTATACCAAATCATAATTGATGTATATAAAAAATTGAACGCAGTTACATTGATAGTGTATAGACAAGGGGAAAAAATAGAGATAGACATCATAGTTTACATGATAAAAAGGTAAAAAAATCTGATCCAAAACGGCCAATATCTTAACCAAAATAAGCTAAAAATTAATATTTTCACCGAAATTAGTACAATTGGTTCATAAACTCAAATGTTTTTACCCTTTTCAACATTTAGAAAAATTAACTTTACTAACATATGTATTTGGTCGGTTTAGTTTAATTTTAAGGTCGATCGAATTTCTAATTATATTGGATGTCCTTGAAGAGACTGGAAAACTTTTTTATCACCATAAAATCTCGATTTTGACGACTAAAATTCACCTGATCAACCAGGACATCGTGAGGCTGCGCCAACGACACGACAGGGATGGTGACCCCTTCGATGGCCTTAGTGTTTTCGGGGCGTTCGTGGCTTGGACGGATGAACTGAGGCGGAAGCTGCTTCGCAGTCCCGCCATTGTAGGCTAGGTCTTGGAACTTCTCCACCTCCATTGTTATTAGGGTTCTCCAATGGAGTTAGGTGTAGATTGTAAAGTATCGATTGTGAATGATGGAACTGACTGTGTTGCGGTGTGGGAATTTAAACAGTCGGGAGTTTCGTTCATTTTTTACCTAACCACCAGACTTCATGAATTTTTATGGAAACGTGAAGGTTTAATTTTGTGTATTTTTGGAGTAATGTATGTGCCTTGTAAGTATGTGCCAATGTTTAATTTTGTGCCTTTCTAAGTATTGAATTTAGGTTGGATGGTAGGATTTGATTACGGTTGGTGTATTAAGGTTTGTTCGGTGGGTGGAAAGTTTGATGAGATTTTGAGTATTTTTTTAGTCTGACGGAAAGATATAAATTTTGACGAAATAATCAACTTATGGAAATATGAGGAGGTTAATTTTGTGCATAATTAGAGTAATGTACAGACGTAGACATTGGTCGGTACATTAAGCTGGTTTCCTAATTGAAATGATGCTGAGAATCCTGCACGTCCACATTATGACATTGCGATAATCTATCCAATTAAGTATTTCGGTATCAAAATCAAAATCATCTTTCAAAAACTCGAGTTATTGAGATGTAACGGTTTTTGACATGGTATCAGAACTTTGCATGATCGAGAGGTCTCCATTTCGAATCCCGATAGTCCGCAATTTATGCACATGATTTATCAAAGCCGTGCAACCTCAACTTTTATGAAAGCTTTCGTATAAGGAGGTGTGTATTAGTAAATTATTGAAGGAAGTGCTTGAGATAAATTAGACAAATTACCAAAATGAGAGGATAAATCCACTCCCTTTGACAAGTGGACTGCGTCTTATAGGCAAGTGAAGTGGGCTCTTAGTGGCCCAGTTTGATAGAGAGGTGGGCTTAACAGGTCATAAAAAATGTGGTTTTTTAGGCCCGACATTTTATTATATGTGATCATAAATAAAATTAATACAAAAAAATCTATCTAAAAGTACTATTTAATGAATAATATTTAATTTTTTATAAGAATTTTATTTTGAATTTTGTAATGATTTTATTTTAAACTGACATATCATATTGTATCTATTTTGTAATATTTTTCATTCTTCCATTAATATGTTTTAAATTATTTCACATTTTTATTTTACTAATAATAAAATTATTTGTCATACATTTTCGTAACAAAAAAAAAGTTTATTTATCCCCATTTATTCATTTACGATCCTTTCTGTTCCATATAATTGGGTTTGTCATCGAATTGTTCAAACCTCGGATTTCGGAAGATATTTCTGGTACAAACAGTAACTTTAAAATTATGAGTTTTTTCTTGAGATTCCAAACATAACGGTACACATTGAGAAACAATACATTGGAACGACGTTGTAGAGACACGCAACGCAGAATATACGTAATTTGACATGCACGCACGGCGGCACGGGAGCTCCCATAATATCTCTACTGAGGAATCTTGTTGAGCTTGCAGTAACAGTACTCTCCAAACTTCTTGGTCTTATACTTGGCCAGATTGTTCTCGCTCACCAGCTTCCGGTGAGGGCCCACCACGTGGTCCGTTGGTGGCTCGAAGAACACCGGCCAAGACATCCTTGTCTGGTCCTTGCTCACCGTGGTCCTGTGCAATACGCTCTTGTAGAACCCATTGCTCACTATCTGCCACCAAATACATCGCAACTATCCGTTAGACCATCCATAATGCTAGATTTAAAATTCTCGAAGTCAGATTTATATAATTGTAGCTTTTAAAATCCAAGAAAAGTGGTTCAACTTCTATAGTATTAGGACTTTGACACATACACATACCACATTCATCGACCAGTGATAGATCCATGATGGTTGTATGCGATGGGCCAAATTGTATGAATTTTGAAATGTATGCTGGTCAGCATACGAAAATACATATACTATAATGAACCTTCTGAATGTAAAAAAAATTACCTATCATCGAAATCTTAGACTTAAATATGGGCTAAACCCGTAATATAAGAGAGTTTTCTTTAGATCCGCCGACACCGACAATCGATTCTTCCTACGGAATAATCAAATAGTCTCACAAACTTGAATTTTGTTTAACAGGAGAATTTATTACCCAAACAACTCGGTTGTAATCTTGTGTACGTCTTTGTGGTGTTCGTAAATTGAGGAGCAAAACACCAAATTCATGACAAATTGACCACTTCTTTTGTTTGTTAGTTAGTTAAACCTAACTATTTTGGTTGTTGTACTAGAAAGGGAGTTTCCAGTATTTCAAGGACCACACTAAAACTGTCCCAAAATAAACAATTACATTTACTACCCAAAATTTTCGGTATCGATAATTTCCGAATTTTTTTTGGTTCCAAAATGGCCACAGTATCGATAATGGTTCGGTAATACAATTATCGTACTTTATTTCAAGCCAAAAAAGTAGGGAGAAAGTAATTGGTCAAACTACCCAAATTAAAAAGATGGTACTAGCTAGTTTAACAATTTGTACTATATCATATGGTACTAGTTCTTTTCATTTTATACAGATTCAACAAATGTAGTATATAATATGGTACTAGTTTCTGGTTTGTATTATGATCAAACCAATATTAATTATTCGAAGCGAATTAGGATGATCATGTTATATGGATTCGAAGACCGATGAAATTGAATGGGTTTTGATTGAATTACCTCCATCTGGTCACCAACGTGGACGACAAGGGCGTTGGGGATGTACCTAACATTGTACCACTGTCCATCCTTCGAAGCCTGGAGTCCCTGAACATCGTTGGGGACAAGAAGGGTGAGCGAGGACATGTCGGTGTGGGCCACGACACCAAGGGCTAGATCGGGTCGTGGACACGGCGGGTAGTAGTTGATCTTCATTAGGTAGACCAAATCATCTCCACCAAGTGCTTCTCTAACTTCACCAGCTTCCAAACCTAGCCCTAAGGAGAGGCTATCGTATAGCTTGTTCACCACTCCATGCAGGTGCTTTGTATACTCCTCATTCACCTCCCTACCAAAAAGGAAAATAATTATTGAGTACTATTTTTTGTGAATTTATGGGAATGAAAAAATAGTTATAATTTGGTTCTATTTTCGAGGGAGATATGATCATTTTAATCAAGATACTATCGCGCTCTCCTCTAAGTCTAGAGCTAATTTCATGTACTGTATTTTTCATATTTAGTTAATCTGACTCGGTGCGTTAAACCATCATGAATCTGCGAGATAAGAGAGAATTAATGAACCCTTAATTAGTGATTTGAACATTATAAACTCATGGGAGGATGATAGAATATTGTTTGTGAGGTTATGTATTTAGGTACATTTAGGATCATCCAATCCATAAGAAACAAAAGAATTTTTCAAATTTGGATTTCGAAAATCCATATATGATTCTTTAGACTTCATACCATGTTGTTATGATTTTGGATCAATGAGTTACATATCATAAAAAATGGTAAATTAGCCATAATTCGAGACGGTCGATATCATTTCTCCGGACTCCAACAAAATTAGTAATAAGTTGCATATCAAATTGTTATGTTGGAACAAAACCCTTGATCATCCCACCACCTAAGTATAGATGACAAAATTGAAACCTTCATATCTTCAAGAACTTTGTCCATCTCAACATTATTAAAAACTCATTTGACAATAGCAATTTCTTCTTTTTAAAAAACAATTAATTATGTAAAAAACTTGTTAATTTCAATACTGTTCAAAATTATTACCTGTAGGAAGCTGGATTTCTTGGCCAAAACTTGTAATCAACGGCAGAAGGAGGCCAAACTTTGTGAAACAAATGATCAACCCATCCTTTCTTGCCTTCAACTTCCTTCTGAAGAAGGGTCCCATACCCTTCTATCGAACCGGGCGACTTTGCATAAAGCTCCTTCTCCTCCAATGGCAGCTCGAAGAACCGCCTCCCGACATCCTGGAGCCTGGTAGTGAGCTCCGTAGGGATGTCGTGGTTCACGATCTGGAACATCCCCCATTCTCTGCTGGCTTCCACCACCAGCCTCTGAACCTTTTCCTGGTCAGGGTCGCTCAGGTCGATCGTGGGGACCTCCAGGGTGACCCCACGAACGGTCGTGATTGCTGGCTGCTCGGCCTCGTGCCTCACAAACTCCTCCGGGATCTTCTCCTTCGATTCCAAGGCTATGTCCTGAACCCTTACAATTCCCATTGTTTCTTGGTGTTCTTGGTGTTGGGAATTGAAAGGGGGAGAGGGTTTGTTTGGTTGGATATTTTGAGAAAGGGGAAAAGGACTTTGGGTCCATAGGTTCTTTATATATTGGTGTTTTTTTGGTGTTGTTGTTTTGGTTGTGTGGTTTATGATGCCTTTACCTTACATTGAGATGAGGTGGTAAAATTTTCTGATTAGTAAATGGTTAATTTGTGTAAAAAAAAAAGAATTTATAAATGTTTTTCGATGGAAGATTGAGGATCGAAAGTGACATGTTGCTAAATGAATTATTTTGTTAATAGTATTAGACTGAACCATTGAAATAATACAAAATATGACTAATTAAGAAGTGTCGAGTTAAGACAACGACCCCACGTTAATATGTGGGTTGAACACTAAATAGATTATGCGAGCAACTTAAATGACTCGGTCATCGCTTAAAAATCAGTAAAAGGATCTTTAACAGAGATTCAACAAATAGCATTTCACAGGTTTTTTAGTGGAAAAATAATAAATTTTGAATCTCAAAATGTTGTGTAGTTATGGTTTTGTGGGTCATATGGACTCATGGGGTGACTGGTTAGGTTTAGGGAAAAAGAGGGTAGGTAGCCAAAATATGAAATGTGTGAAGAGCATAAAAGAAGGTGAACATTTAATTTAGCACGATTGGATATGTATACTTTCGATCGCACCTACTCGGTCAATGGTTAAACATGAAGATCGAATACGAAATGTGTCGATTATAAATATGAACGGTGTGTTTACATGACTTGATAATGCACATTTTCCATCTTACGAGTTCACTGCTCTACTTGGTCAAAATTTCCTGAAGTTCCTTCCTATCTCTATACATTTGACACTCATAGCTCTCTTTCCATTCAATCATGGAGCTCGATTATTGTACGATCATTTGGACCAGACCGGGACAGCGTATATCAGGATTCCTAGGGTAAACGAGGCTAGAATCGTTCCGAAAACGTATGCGTAGGCTCTCCACCTTTTGGTACTCTCTACTTCCGTGGCATACCACTCTGCCACGAACATCGACACAGTACTCAAACAACCCAGGAAGCCAAACTGTATAGCGGTTGTGATTATGTCACAGTTCTTAGTATCCACCTGCACATGGTAGGTAAAAAAATCGAGCTTTTTCCATCAAATTGAAAGTGGCAGAGTGAAATCTTTATCAGAATTGTTCAGTGCTGACTGACCTTGTTCTTGACGGTTGCTAGTGCGGCCAAGATACATGATGCGGGGATGTTCGCAATTAGTATACCAAACGGTATCCATCTCAGGACGCTAGATCTCCCCAATCCACGCCCGTTGAGGCTGAGTGCTAAGAACTACCTGATCCATACCCCCAGCGGACCAACTATAAAAGCTATCAATAGCTAATATGCCACTAAGAGTCCATATAAGGCCGAGCATCAATGCTAGAACCGTCATCACGGTCAGGTGGCGGCTGAAACTGTTAACTCTCCATCTGCTACTGTAGTGTCCACAATTTTGCATTTCAAGTCGCTACTCATAGAGTTTGGCAGTCCATACACCGAATTTGATTGCGAATGCTGGAAGGATCAGGTCTGCAAAGACAAGAGTAGCAATAAAACCTTTGCATACAATACATGTGAAAGGAGATGCGGTTCATTTGTCTAGCATCGTTCGTACCTAGTAGAAAGCAAAAAAGAGAGCGGAGCCATTTGCCTTCAGCAGCTAGATCAAGCATTTTCTGACTCCAGCCACTGAAAGTTGTGAGGCTTCCCAAGAAACCGGTCGTTAATCCGGTGGCAAGATGATCAGACACCGTGGCTATGCGTACTTTGAAGACGACGTCTAACCATCCCATCAAGAAAGAGCCGACTTAGATTAAACAATGCTGGTTGAGATCAAAACGTAACTTGTTCGAGAAGCAACCTTAACTGCCGGCAACATGAGTTGTCCTTCTTCTGCACGTTGCAACTGCAGATGAATTAAGATCTTGTCCATTCGAACGTTTCAAATTAAAGTAGTTAACTAGAATGCAGATATCATAAATGAGTTACAACAGAACCATCACTTTTAAGTTACCTCCTTGGAGCCAATCATTGGCTCGGTCGAACGAGGCGCAACATCACTCTCCAAGTCAATGCCAAGGGATCCTTCTCCTGGTTCAGCCATTTCAGCAGATCACAACGGCACAAGCCTGGCAATGAGGGAAGTGAGAAAACAGTGACAAAACCCAACATGAAGAATGTATTGACATAGTTGCAAAAACATGAAGAACGTATCTGAAGCCTTAACAATGGTTGGTTTTTGTTGCTACTGTATAAGCTTTTTCACACGAGACAAAGACAAAAACAAAGACAAACAATTGGCTTCTAGCTAATATATCACCTTAAAAAAGAACAAGCCACAGATTGATCATCCACAAAATACTGCCACTGCCTATCTCCGAACTCGGGAACCGCCGTGACGCAGAGACTTCAATTCGCAAGTACCCTAATTTTCTCGAGTGTCTGTCTGGACTGAATTTGTTTTTGTTGGTTGCATATTTCGGTATTTTGGGATTCCCGAAACCCACCAAAATTCCCGATCCAATTTAAGAATTCAAATTTCCTGTCAGGAATCACCAAATCGGGGATGAAATCTTCCACCGGAAAACGTACTCTAAACATACCAGGGAAACTAGCAAATCACCTTCTCCGGCGGCCGGATATTTCAGGCTCCGTCGACAAGTTATTGAAAAGAACGACGTCAGTGGATTGATTCACTAATGAAGTGAAACTCTTTGAGCTCGGATTAGAACTGAGGAACGGCGGCGGATGATGACTCCCGGTTGTTAATCAAAACCGACCGCGGCTCGGTGAGTGAAGGAATTTTGGGGGCCAAACATCAGAGGCCAATCAAATCAAATAAAGCGCGCAAAATTCAAATCCCCAATCCCCAGTTTCCCTCTTTTTTCTCTTCCTTTCCTCTTTCTTCTCTTCTCTCCATAAATTGTAACAAACGAAGCGCGCAAAGCCAAATCCCAATCCGCAGTCGATCTACTGCCATAGCTATGATCCAGAATTGCAGTTCTTCGGATTGGGACGTGTCGCAAAGTTCACTCTTTGTCCGTTCCGACCGCGGGAATGGCGCGGGATCAATCTGATCGGCAAACTGGGGAACGATGTCCCGGTAGAGATTCTGATTCGTCTCCCGAACCCCAGATACTCCTGCCGCTGCAAAGCCGTCTGCAAGCAGTGGGGATCCCTCATCTCAGATCCCAGCTTCTATCGCCAGTTTATTGCTCATCACCGGAGTAAGTACCAACCACCAGCTCTGTTTCTTCCCGCACACGACCCGTAATCGATCCTCAGCTTTCTCCCCGTTCCTGATCATAAAACCCGACTGAAGTTGAGAGTGTTTGATTGCTTCAAGAACTTGCTCTTATGCGGGTTTGCTGAAAAAATTGGTGAATTGGAAAGAACCTTGTTGATCTGCAATCCGTTGACGAAGCAATGGATCGCCCTTCCTTTGGCACCTCAAACCCCGAAAGCAGAGTATCTGAGGCACTGTTAGTTTGTCAATCCTGTAGTAATTATAATCTTATACCATATTAAAAATTGAGGTTTTATCATATGAATCTATGATTAAAAATTAAAGTTTTATCATGTGAATTTATGACTAAAAATTAAAATTTTATCATATTAACCTCTTTAAATAGTAACTAAATAAAGTTAAAAATATTTTCAACATATTAAAATAATATCAAATAAAATTATTTTAAATTATATTTTATCATTATTTATAAGAATTATCATAATAAAACTTGATTTTTTAAATGCATGTCAAATATTAGGCGATTTGAAAATTTCATATCAAAATGGCTCATTTCCATAAGTTAACCATTTTGGAAATTGAACAATTTTGACATGAAAATTGAAATTTTGCATATTTGGTTAATATTTTACATGCATATTGGGAATGACTAAAAATTGATGTTTTACCGTCTTAAGTCCTATAAATAATGGTTAAATAAAGTTAAAAATTAATTATTTTGTTATATTAGTATTGAAATTCAATGACAGCGGTTACATTCAATGTCACAACTCTTACTCTTGATGTTGTAGTTAACGAGGACTGGCTCTCTGATGCAACCAACTCCTTCCGCATTTGATCAAATGGTCACCGATTTTTAATCAAAAAGTGAATGACGGATCACCGCCATGATCTCCAGTCCAGTTCTTAAAACAGGGTTGAGAAGTGTGAATGTTTATGAAGAAAACAATAATAAGAGTGAAATTCATTCCATTTTATTTCATTTTGATTTAACCAAAATCGGGTTGGGTTTTTAAAATTTGAAAGAAATGGATGGGTGTGTTCATTCGGACTCAAGTGCCAAACCAACACAACAGTTTTTCCCTAGATCCTAAGCGAAAATTTGCTCAATTGTTTTCTTATGAGTGTTAAATTTCATTCATGAAAGCTGCACAAATGCCAGCTTTACAAACTCGCCTTTAAGCTCTACATTGTTGAAAAACAAAAACAACACACATTAACAACTTAAAGTCTATACATCTGCCTCTATCTTGAACATCATAATCTCAGTTTCAAGTAATCAGGCATATTCATTGCCAAAGCAATACCTTCTGATCTGCTTACCAAACTCAGAGACATGCGAAATGCAATCGATACAATCAGTTCCCGGACTACACAGATAGCAGAAAATGTGAGTGCAGTCATAGGTCTCCTTTCAGTCGATCAAGGAGCTCCATTTTTGTACCATCATTTAGACCAAACAGGAACTGCGTATATCAAGATTCCCAGGGTAAACGACGCCAAAATAGTTACCAATCCGTATACATAGGCTCTCCACGGTTTCACACTCTCTTCCATGGCATTATACTCCGCCATGAATGTCGACACGGTACTTAAACAACCAAGGAAACCGAACTGTATACCGGTTGCAATCATGTCACAGTCCTTAGTATCCACCTGCACATGAGAGGTAAAAAAATCAAGCTTTTCACGTCAGATCGAGGAAAAAAAACAGAATTGTTCAGTGCTGACTGACCTTGTTCTTGACGGTTGCAAGTCCTGCCATGATACATGCAGCGGAGATGTTGGCGATTAGCGTACCGAACGGTATCCACTTCAGGACGCCAGATTTCCCCAATCCGCGCCCGTTGAGGCGTGCTAAGAACCACCTGATCCACACCCCTGGTGCAGCAGCTATGCAGCCTATCCATAGTTGCGCCTCGGTGCTACTGTCGTTAAACTCTTTCCTCAGTAATGTGCCGCTAAGAGTCCACAGAAGGCTGAGCATTAATACCAGTACGGTCATCACAGCTAAGTGGCGCCTATAACTGTTCACAGTCCATGTGCTGTTGTAGTGTCCGCAATTTAGGGTTTGAAGTAGCAGTTGGAAGGAATTGGCTGTTCCTACACCGAACTTGATGGAGTATGCTGCAAGGAACAGACCTGCAAAAGACATAGTAACAGTAAACATATGCACAGAAGCAAAGGGTGCAAGTTGAAAGCAATGACGGTTAAGTAAAATGCCCGTTGGATGCTGCATTACCTAGGAGATAGCCAGAAATAGCATAGACCCATTTCCCATCAACAGCCAGATCCAGCATTTTCTGATTCCAGCCACTGAAAGTTGTGAGGCTTCCCAAGTAACCCGTCGATAATCCGATGGCAAGGTGATCAGACACCATGGATATGCGTCCTTTGAAGACAACACCCAACCATCCCATCAGGAAAGAACCGACCTAGATTAAACCATGTTGGTTGAGATCAAAACATAACTCGGTCTAGAAGCAACCTTAACTAAGGGATGCACTTAAATAAGACAATGAAAAGCCAGTGTATACAGTAACAAAGCTTGCAACAATACATTGGAAACTAACTCACCATATTAGAAGGGAGGTCAAGGTATAGAGGGCTGGCATCACTTGTTACATGAGCGATGCTGGGGCCAAAAAGCTTTTGCAGAAAGTACCTTGTTAAAACCTGTAAATACCATATCAGTTGCTTGCAACTAGTATAGATTTCCTCCATAGTTATATCAAACATCACAAATAGAAAGGCAAGAAGATGTACCGACTGCATAACACTATTCGCAGGGAAGAGAGTATATGAGAACATTAAAAAAGGACCACATAGTACAGATTAAATAAAAGCATACAGTAACATACAACTCGTCTCGTGCTACAGTACCCTGCTTTTAGACCCTTCATTCAGACTGCAGAGCATAATTCACTGGTAAGTGCAGGAACGAAACATTCGACTGTAACCTGGAACCTACTTCCCACTACTCATTTGGAGTACGTGGATCAGATTCAGTAAGCATACAAACCACAGAAATCCAGACTTTCTATTTAGCAGTCTAGTTACTCTCATTTGATTGTCACACCGAATAAGGTCCTTCTCATGCAAAGCCACTAATTGGATTCAAAACTTCGAGGTTCGTAGAATTCGAAGCAGAGTTTACGTTAAGATGCACAAGAGATGCAAGTTACTCCAGAAAAGGGGATACGGATTAAGAGTTAAAATCGTTCACAATATAAAGCGTGAAAGGGAAAAAGTGCAGAGGCTGTGCAATTTACACCAAGAATCCCGAAAACAGCCAGATAAAGCAAACATGAGATGTACTCAAACAAAGGCGGCAGTCTCCGCGAGTTGTCCTTCTCCTGCACATTGTAACTGAAGATGAATAAGGGTCTTGTCTACTCTAACATTTCGAAAGAGTTCAGAGAAGCCGGAAAAATGAGTTACAGCAGGACTATAATTTTTACTTACCTCTTTGGAGGCAATCATTGGCTCGGTCGAACGAGGTGCAATGTCTTCCTCTGTCAACGGAGAAGCATGTGTTTTCGCATCTGGACCCTTGTAGTCTTTGGAAAGAGACATCTGCCATCGCAACAAATCATCCTCTGGAATTGGATAGGCAACACCACTCTCCAATGCAATGTCGAGGGACATCCGCCTAACACTACCGCTCTCGCTACGCCTACTGCTACTATGAAGAGCCCTATCCCCAATATCACCAGCTTCCGATACATTATCGCTGTCGGCGCCATGTTCTGTCTGGAAAGACAGTGTACGAGACAGGCTACAAGAACGTCTTCGTAGAGAAGAACCCGCACTACTTGTCTTACCAAACGATCCACTCCTTTCTTCAACCGACCCTTTTCCTGTTTCAGCCATTTCAGCAGATCGCAGAAGCCTCCCCTTAGGTAACTGAAGAGTTTGACAATAAAAGGAACACAGATTAAAAACTGGACTGACAGGTATAGAAGTCAGAGAACAGTGACAAGAAACAGCATGAAAAATGTGTTGACAGAGCTTTAACAACGGCTGGCTTTTGTTGTTATAATATAATCTTTTGACACCAGACAAAGACAAAAACAAAGAGAAGCCACAGCATGATAGCTGATACTAAATGGTTAGCAAAAGAATAGTTTAATATAGCATCGTGACATATGCAAGCTCTAATAATATCACGGACTACCTACTGCAACAGAAAAAGCTCTTCTTTGTTACATCACATGGGGATTCCAATAATTTAACCCCCACCATCAGCCGCATCCAGAAAGGCAAAAGCCATACACAATGGTAAATTAACCAATCCCACTTTACAAATGAGATCAAACAGGGTTTGAAAAGTAGAATTTGATGACATGCAACTAACTAATCCACCTGTGTGTTTCATTCATGTAGTGGCAGATCAAGTGGCACATCCTTTACTTTAACGATATCTTCCACCCAAAACAGGACAATGTTAAGCAACTACTACCACATGAAACCAGATTTTCCAGATTATCAATTTGTTCTATTTGACCTTCTAACAGTAATCGTTGCAGAACCGCCAGTGGAAAAAAAAAGCAAAGTATTCAAAATCTGATGATACAGTAACCATGTAGGATGCATACTTTTCAATGCATCAAAAGCTTTGAACGATTCAATCTTAAGCTTCTTTAGAGGTGGAAATAGAAACACAACATTTTTTTATTTTAAATTGCACCGAACGGAAAAGAGTTTAACAATACAGGGGAACTGGCAAATCACCTTCTCCGACGGTGGCCGGATATTTCAGCCGCCAAGAAGGATCCGGAGAAGGAAGACGTCAGTGGATGCGCGAGAGGCGCCGAACTAGAAATTGCGCTCGCCGGACTGATGAAATCGGCCAACCCAGATACTGTTGAGCTCGAATGAAAACTAAGGGCGGCGGCGGAGGAGGATTCAAACTTTAAGCGGTGGTGGACAACCGGTGAGGGAGAGGCGCGCGGGTGGGAAGGGGGGGTGGTGGGGAGATAAGGCGATCGGAGGAGTTAGACTGGGGGACCTCGCCGGCGGCAGACAGCAGGGGAAGAGAACGAGTGGTCGTCGACCCGTTTCAAAGCAAGACGGCATAAATTAATATACTGACACGTCTTCCAATAAAATCAAACCGACCCGTGTTCTATTGGTCTAAAAGTCACCGGTTTTTTGGTGAGTAAACGTCAACGGTTTTTGTGATAAGTGATAACACCAATTTATATAACTAGGCTCCGACAACCGAAACCGGTGATTTTGGTTCGAACAGTTCATATGACCATAATGTAGTTTTGGGTTCGGATAATAATAGTATATTAATAATAAAAAATTATTTTGTAGCAGTATTTATTTACTTTTGGCAATTTCCAATTATATTCATGGTAAAAATATATTCAATTTAAAGATAAAACTACACAAATTTTATCATTTTCAAACCTCTAATACACAACTCAATCATTTTCACATTTGATAACTATAGAAATTACAATAATTAGCTATTTTGAACACAAAAACTCATTTTAATAATATTTTATAGGAACATGATTGATCGATTCATTTTCAATTCAAATACTTTCATATTTATACTCTATTCCTATACGTAATATCTTGTTATCGTAACGATATAATATTCATCTATACTTAGAATTAATTAATTCATCAAGAAACATTTGGCATTACGTTCACTTCATTTTGATTGTGTAATTCAATTAGTTTGAATTGCAAAAAGACTAATAAACTTCAAACTTGTTCAACATGCAATTATCCGATTAATTTGTTGTTTAAATAACTTTTTACATTATGTTCATAATATCATTAATATATGTAATGTTATGATTTTTTTTGACAAAATATTATCCGTTTTGGATTATAACCTTCAAAAATTTTGTTTTTTTAGGTTGTGACTAGTGACTTAGATTTCTCAAAAGATCATCCACCTCTATGTTTAATTCCAAATGCTTGCAAAAAAACCCTTTTATTACACCCAAAATGTGTGTTGTTATTGGATCTTAAATGTCATCATATTATATCGTTCATCACTAATCCGCTAATATTGAAATTTGTAGCGGTAAAAAAGTCCTTAATTTGTTGGTTGTTGAAGATCATGGTATCGTTGTTATTACTTTTCTGAATCAGTTCGTCTCCCTCTTTCATCATCATCAGACATTTGTGTTGGGTTACTGATGGATGAAAGCCGAGTTAGCGAGCCCCCATATCCTGATTTATACCAAAAGTTATTGGTCGTTCCATTCATGGTTAGGATTATTGCGTCGTCTTCTTAGTAGCACATGAGACTCTATATTATCTAGACACGATGCATCGAACTTTGAACCTTCGTTATTGTATCCTTTCTTAATTTTTACTTTCTATCTTTCGATACCTTTGGTAAATAAAATGTCACCATATTATATCATTCTTATATCTCTCGTGTTTTTTTCGATATGTCATTTACCTAGGTGTTAAACCTCTCTAACTAACTCATTATTCGGTTAATCTAAAAGTTAGTAACTCAACAAATCAGATTAATGATTAATGATAACAATGTTACCATCATCCTCGTCGCTTAGAAAAGTTGTCTTCATAACACGTGACATGCATATATGCTTTGATACGATGTGTTGTGTGGTACATAATATTCGAAAATCTCATCTACTTTTATACTTTAAGATCAAACATTTGAAAATTTCGAAACCAATACAAAACTTAAAACCAAAATGATGGTTTTCTGGGAAGTAACGAACAAACTATCACCACTGAACCTCTTATCTGAAACAATATATAATAAATATAAAAAAGATCCCCACACCTGAAATTCAGTAGTAAAAATTACCTGAAACGGATCACAGCCAGCCTCCTCCAACCGTCGATGCAAAATCCGATCCTCAACACACCATCCAGATCTAGCCACGTGGCGAACCCATCTAACAAACTCCAATATTTTCCGCGTATGCCACTCAAGACTCTGACACAAAGAACGCCACTCAAAAACAAACATTTCTCCGTCCAGATTCTTCAAAATTCCAATCTCATGGCGGCAGCAGCAGAGAGCAAAAGATCCACCGGCACAGTCAAGTGGTTCAGCGCCAGGAAAGGATTCGGATTCGTCGCCCCCGACGACGGCGGCGAGGATCTCTTCGTCCACCAGACCTCCATCCGATCCGAAGGCTTCCGCACCCTCTCCGACGGCCAGCCCGTCGAGTTCTCCGTCGATTACGCCGAGGACGGCCGATCCAAGGCCGTCGACGTCGCCGCCGTCTCCAGATCTCGCGGCGTCGGAGGCAGGGGATTCCGCGGCGGAGGCAGAGGAGGCGGTTACGGTAGAGGTTCTAGAGGCGGCGGTCGGAGCGATGGCGGTGGAGGTTCCGGTGGATACAATTACGACGGCGGATACGGTGGTGGTGGAGGAGGTGGAGGTGGCGCGTGTTATAGCTGTGGCAGATTCGGTCATTTAGCTAGGGATTGTGGCCAAGGCGGAGGCGGTCGAGGAAGTCGGAGATACGGCCGCGGCGGCGGAAGAGGAGGAGGAGAATGTTACAACTGTGGAGAGGAAGGGCATTTCGCCAGAGATTGCGTTAACGTGGATAGAAAATGAGAAAAGAACAGTTTTTTTTCTCCTCCTCTGGCATAAATGTTATTGATTGTTTTGCTTTCTGATCAATATACTTATTCTCCATTGCTGATGATCTCCGCTCCTCTTCCTTAATTTGTCTGTTAATTTTCCTGTTAAATGTGTTGTTCATCAAGCAAAATTGGATCCATTTAATTGCTTAATTAATCACAATTTGGTGTGGATACTCTCGAAGCGACAGTGATAAGCTGCTTTCATATCCACTTCTATACGGATAGAATTTTGTCCCTTTTACAACCATGGGGGATTAATTATTGTGGATGAGAGTTTATTAATTTAAGTCATTGATGAAAACAACTCAACAGAAAGTTAAAGAACACCCGTTGGTTGTGTGTGTTTCAGTGGGTATGGCTGGGTTTCATTTCCTGCTTATCCTTATCCATGGGGGTTGATCTCCTTTGGAAGGTTCAGAACCATGAACCCTAATTAGCCACCCGCTCTTTGGAGGCAGAGGTTTTTATTTTACGCCTAGTCTTATCCCTGGGGAGCCCTCCGCCTTATCTATGTGGTGTGGTTCGATCACGACATGCATGCATGTCTCTGTTTTCGTTGGTCCAGGTTGATGTGACATGGAAGGGTACGTACACAACAAAATTTTGGTATCGAGTGATTCCTTCTTTTCGTTTTCTAATTATATAACCGATTTAATTCAGCTTTTAACATGCAGGTAGCTAAATTCCTTATTGCATGGCACGCACGTAGTTTCTCATGCACGTACTTTGCATGGTTACTTTTCTGCTGTAGAGATAAGACTGGTCTGAGCTGTGGCCAGCCTGCATTCAAGTACTTTTTCGTCCTTAACTATTGTTTATGGTCTTCAAAGTTCAATTAACATCGACGATTTTGAAATAAGTACTGAGAACATATAAAGAATGACATACGAATTTGATTAATAAGAAACACTTGAACACAAGAGTACATTTTACTATTTTAGAGGACGAAAATATGTAATTATAGTAACATCTTGGGTTTTAAAAGTATTGGTGGTCACTTAAGTTTTAGGTATAAGTAACATGTCACCCAAGGTTTTTCTTTGATAAAGTTATGGCTCAAGTTTTTCTTAGGTAACATGTCAATGACAATTTCTGTCACATTTTTCTTAGGTAACATGTCAATGACAAGTTTTTCTTGGGTTCGTTAAGAAAAAAATGAAAGTGTTCGAATTGTTACCTATCTCAAACGACACATACGGGCCATGGCTTTGTTAAAAAATATTAGAGTAATTGAAATGTTATCTATATCAAATTTGAGTGACCGATAATTCTTTTAATCCTTATTGTGTGGGTAAGCAACAAAACTAGAGCAAGATTTTGATGATGAAATTGATTCCTTGTTCAAAGTTTATGTTCTATTATTTTATTTTTTGTTTGTTGCGGTGGTAGAATAGTGTGTTTTGTAATTTGGAAGTTTGGAGAATTAAACATATTCTACAAAATGAACATTAATATATTTACTTTATTTATGTCTTCTATCTTGTATTAATTGAGAATCTCGTTCTATTTTCATAAAAAAAATTGGATGATGGAATTGCTTATATAAATATGCACTGCAACAGCCGTATGAATTCCATTTCCAGATAAATTTCTGCCGCGCTGACTGAAGTTCTGCTTTCGTATAAATGATAATCCGATTCAACCGACTTCTTTCGGAGCTCTCGCAGACCCACCTATCCGCAGCTAGAACCAAGCAGCTACACGCTTTCATCACCAGAACCCACCTAATCCTCGACCCCTTTTTCGCCACCAAGCTTTCGAGGCTCTACTCAAGAAATGGCGACCTCCAGTCTGCACGCCACCTGTTCGACAAAAGTCCGCAACGAAGCATCTACCTCTGGAACTCCATAATCCGAGCTTACGCCCAAGCTCGTTTGTTTGATGATGCATTGTCCCTGTACAGAAGTATGCTCCGAACGGAGACGCAACCTGATAATTTTACTCACGCCTGCGTTCTACGGGCTTGTCATGAAAGCTTTGACGCGGATGGACTGAGGATTGTTCACGGTGAAGTGATTGTTTCTGGGTTTGGATTGGATTCGGTTACCTGTAGCGCATTGGTGACGGGTTATTCGAAAATCGGACTTGTTGGTGAGGCGAGTAAAGTGTTTTATAGGATGGTTGATCCGGATTTGGTTCTGTGGAATGCTATGATTTATGGGTACTGTTGCGAGGGGTTTTGGGATAAAGGATTGCAGTTGTTTAATGAGATGAGGAGAAATGGAGAGCAGGGACCAGATGGTTACACTTTCGTGGGGCTAATCTCGGGGTTTCTGGATTCGAGTTTGTTAGGCGTTGGGCAAGGAATCCATGGTTTGTGCTTGAAGAGTGGGTTTGAAAGTCTTGGTCATGTAAGCAGTTCCCTTGTGACTCTGTACTCTAGGTTTAAGTTCATGAATTCGGCGTATAGTGTGTTTAGTAACTTGCATCAGCCCGATTTCGTAACATGGTCCTCTTTGATAACCGGCTATCTCCAATCCGGAGAGTATGAAAAAGCTGTGATTCATTGTAGGAAGCTGTATGGAGAAGGCAATAAGCTGGATCACGTCTTAATAGCTAGCTTACTGGTAGCTGCTGCACGCTCAGCAGATATTGGACTTGGTACACAAATTCATGGTTATGCTGTTCGACACGGGCTTGAATCGGATGTCATGGTCTCCTCTTCTCTAATAGATGTGTATTCGAAATGTGGGTTTCTCGGACTAGGGATTCAACTCTTTCGAAGTATAACTAACGTGAATATTACTTCTTATAACACTGCAATCTCAAGCCTTGGCTTGAATGGACTTGCCTCACAGGCTTTTCAACTGTTTGAAGAGGCATTGAAGAATGGCTTAGAACCTGATGAGTCTACATTCTCTGCTCTACTTTGCACTTGTTGTCACGCTGGTCATGTTAATCACGGCCGGGAAATTTTCAGGAGGATGCAAGATGAATTCTGCATCCAAGCAAGAACTGAGCACTGTGTTCACTATGTAAAGCTTCTAGGAATGACAGGGTACTTGGACGAGGCATACAATTTTATCTTGTCACTGGGGCAGCCTGTTGATTCAGGTATTTGGGGAGCGCTCTTATCATGCTGTGATGCTTATGGAGATTCAGAGTTGGCAGAGGTTATAGCCCAGCATCTCTTCAGTAAGGAGCCTAGAAATGGTGCTTACCGAGTCATGCTATCCAACATGTATGCTAGTGATGGAAAATGGGAAGATGTTAGGCAGATGAGAAATGGTATGGCAGTTGTTGGAGTGAGTAAAACCCCTGCCCTTAGTATGATTGCAGTTGAAGGGAGTGGCAATTAGCTAGTGCATTCATAAGATCCATGTCCACTTCAGAGACAATTATGAACGAGGCGCTTCATTAGTAATTCATGGTCACTCGTAAGTATGGAGTTCCGAAATAGTCTCTTCAATTCTCTGTGTTCCCGTCAGTTTATATGACAATAGCACATGAGATTACACATGCCAAAATGGGTTGTTATCAAAATAATTAAATTTTGATTTCTGTATATATAGCTTGTTCAATATGTTAAGTGATCTGATGCGTTTGCAGCTGTGCATTTACTCCGGAAAAAGGTTAGAGTAGGGCAAACTAAGTGTATTTGTAAGCTTCAAAAAGATATCCACAAATGATGTTTTGCCTGGTTGATTAACATTCTCTACTGATACTTCAGGAAAATTGGAAGTATTTTAGGGTAACTGAGGCAAGACTGTTAATTATGCATAAAATGTTTTAAGAGCTCTGTATTTATTTCCCCAAACATTATTATAAGTGACAGAGACTCGGAGAGAGCATAATAGTTGAATAGCTATGCTGTTACAAGCGTAGAATTACTTCATAAAATAAGCTGATATTTCAGCTACTACTGTGCTTAGTTATTAAAACCATATAACATAGATATTTATGCTGGTGTGCCTTCATTTGCAGATTGGTTGGGGGGCGTGAAATTCAGTGCAGACATTGGAAGGAACCTTATGTTTGGGATGTGCTTGATCTTGTAATTCTCCTCTCCGCCATCAGGTTTCAGTTTCTCAACAAGTTCATCACGCAGCGGCAACAAATCCAACTGTTTTAGAGTGGTGACGAACTGCAAGCCTTCTTGGAGCATCCTCAGTCGCGAACAGTTGTGGATATGCAAGTATTGTAAGCTTGGGAATGCTCCCTCTTCCACCTCTGTCCATTCTTCAAGCGCATGGGAAGCAGTGCTGAGAACCTCCAATTTTGGGAACCCACCAACCTTGCAGAATTCTTTCCCCAACTGTTTTGCATCATAAGCTTGCCACAGAGTGAGATTCTCCAAATTAGGTAGGAGCTGGAGTACCAATCTCGGGTCCTCTTCTAGATGAGAGAATCCCAATCTTAACTTTATCAGATTGTTCAAGCAGTGAAACCAGTTTGGGAGCTTCTCCAGGCGACCTTCTAAGCGAAGTTTTTGGAGCAGTGGTGGAGGTGAAAAGGACTCTGGGAGTGTGAGCGTTTCCTTACCAGCATGAGATTTTGACTGTAGAGACAAGCTAATAAGACTTTGCAGCCTCATAATTGACGCAAATAGTTGATCTGCGATATCTTCAGTAACATCCATCACTCCCAACCTCCTGAGCTTTCTCAGTTCGCTCAATTGTCCGGGAAAGTCACCACCACCATGTATTCCAGTGAGGGTAAGGAGGTCTGTGAATCGAGCTATGCCTTCTGGCAGCTTCATCCCTATCACACCTATGTTCTTGAACATTTTGATGTGCTTTAATCTAATCAGATTGAGTATCTCACCCTACAGTGATGTCAATCTCCCACACCATCTGATGTCCAGCGTCTCTAAAGCATTTAAGTTGCCGATTGCCGCCGGAAGATCAGTGACATCATTGTGTTTCAAGCCAAGATATGTCAAGTGAAGCAGGTCTCCCAATTCGTCAGGTATGCTCTTGATCGTAGCTCCTTCAAGATCTAGCACCCGAAGAAACTTTGCTCCTGGAAAGCTCAACCAGTTCCCTTCCAAGTGATCCTGTTTCCCAAACGAGAACAATGTCAGCGGCCTAGTATCTTTCAGCGTCTCTGTGATATTTGTCATGTCAGGAGTAAAAACACTACGTGCTCTAGTGGGGATGGTTGAATATGGAGCAGGATGGGTATATACAAATCGCTCACGAACGATTGCTCTATACGAAGATGCAACTGCAATGTTTGTTCTGTGACCAGGGTGTTCATTATTCTTGCAGATCATCTCTCGAGTGATCAGTTCAACGATGTTCTCTTCAGCTAATTCCTCTGGCAATCTTCCAGCCCCTTTCTGAACCAGACCTTCAGCTACTAGTAACCGGATCAACTTCCCCTTGGAAACCCAGTAACCCTCGGGAAATATGCAGCAATACAACAAGCAAGATTGCAGGTAATAAAGCAAGCTAGTGTACATCAACCTGGATTCATCCGAAGTTGCAGTAGAGGTCTGATCTTCCTCGTGAATTTGGGCCTCGACTGTTTCCTGGTATGCTTCTTTTCCAGCTTCATGCCTCTTCGTCTCATTTTCAGGTGGATGATTTCGCTCATGCTTTCTGTTGACCAACTCATCCAAGCAGATTCTTACTTCTGTAGTTCACTCTGAAAGGACTCGGTCAGAAGCTCCTTGCCATCATCACCAGACCCAGCTGCTGATACATCTGAATGATGAACTCGTCGACAAGATCATCCATGTCGAAGCACAAGTCTTGAACTTCGCTCGCCAGGCCACCGGTCCCATCTTCACTCTCGGAACTACTGCCCACGTCTCCCAGGAATCCACCAATCTCCTGGAGTGTACTATGGATTCTTCCAAGTTGAATTTGGACTCCACCTCGAAAAAGGTCAGCTTCAACAGTGACCCCAATTTTTGTGAGAAGAACTTAACCTGAGCTTCTGCCATATCATTCTCTGTTTGGTTTTATGATTTGGAATATAGTTTCAGAGTTTCCATAACGGTGATCATATATATTGAAAATTTTGACCTATCGTGCTGGTTACGTTGATTGGGAGTTTGCATAAATTGACATATACCTTAGTTTTAAACGATTGGCATAGTAAGTACAACATACTCTTGATGCTACTTTCTTGGAAACTTCGTTGGAAATACAGGGCCGAAAGGGATATACTTATGGAAGTGATGTCGGTAGACGAGTTTGTCAAGATGAGTGCACACTAGAAGAAAATATGTGAAATTATCATTAAAAAGTAAAAAAGCTTGTCGTTGAAAATACAGAGCCGAAAGGGATGTTCTTAGGATGTTGGTGGCCGAGTTTGTCAAGATGAGCATTAGAAAATAATATGTAAAATTATCATTAAAAACTAGTGTTAGTATTAGATTACAAAATTATAATATAATAATGATCATCTAACGCAAACGACAATTGGATATAATTCACCTTAGGCTCAACATCACAAGCCTGTGTTTGGGCATAGTTATGCTCAAATGAATCATAAGCAAAGAAAACATGTTGGCTTTACAAGGGCATAGTTACACTTCTTTCAAACTTTCCACTTTTCCTGCTTGTCCATCTTTAAGTTTCCCTAACAGAGTCATCTTTCTGAAAAAAATGTCTTCATCTGTAAAATGGGGACTGAAGTCTGAACAGAGTATATCACTTTGTGTGGGCTCTCTCCTCTTGGTGTTTGGATATGAATATTTTCCCCCGCTACTTCTTCACATTTTTGTTAACTGGATACGAGTCTAGAAATCATTTGACGCACAATCCTTTAGAGTGTGGTATACGTTAACCCCAACTTTCACACTTTTTGTGTACATATAAAATTTCTCCTGAAAAACTTACACTTTGTGGGATCATATTGGTTAAGATATTGTAAATTGTAATTTCTGATGAGTAGTATTAGGTATCCTTACCTTAATTAATAAAGCAACAACTACTGCACTTAGTTCTTAAGTAACATAGATATTTGTGCTGGTGCTCTTTGTTCGTTTGCAGATTGGTTGGGGGCATGAAATTCAATGCAGACACTGGGATGAACTGTATATTTGGACTGTGCTTGATCTTGTAATTCTCCTCCCCACCATCAGGTTTCAGTCTCTCAACAAGTTCATCACGCAGCGGCAGCAAATCCAACTGTTTTAAAGTGGCGACAAACTGCAAGCCTTCTGGGAGCATCCCCAGTTGCGAAGAGTTGCGGATATGTAGGGATTGTAAGCTTGGGAATGCTCCCTCTTACACCTCTGCCCATTCTTCAAGCACATGAGAAGCAATGACGAGAACCTCCGATTTCGGAAATCCACCAGCCTTGCAGAATTCCTTCCCCAACTGTTTTCCACCATAGGCATGCCACAGAGTGAGATTCTGCAAATTAGGCAGTAGCTGGAGTAGCAATGCTGGATCCTCTTCTAGATGAGATAAACCTAATCTCAGCATTTTCAGATTGTTCAAATTTTGAAACCAAGTTGGGATCTTTCCAGTCGACCGTGTAGGCAAAGCCTTTGCAGAAGCGGTGGAGGTGAAAATGACTCCACGAGTGTGAGCTTTCCCTTTCGAGCAGGCGATTTTGCATGTAGCGACAAGCTAATGAGACTCTTCAGCGTCATAATTGATGCATATAGTTGATCTACTATATCTTCAGTAACATCCATCACTCCCAACCTCCTGAGCTTTCTCAGTTTGCTTAATTCTGCGGGGAAATCACCACCACCATGTAATCCAGTGAGGGTAAGGAGGTCAGTGAATCGAGATATCATTTCTGGCATCTTCATTCCCATGTTCTTTAACATTTTGATGTGCTTTAATCTAATCAGATTTGAGTATTTCACCAGATAGTGATGTCAATCTCCCGCAGCAGCAGTCCAACGTCTCCAAAGCATTTAAGTTGCCGATTGTCACCGGAAGATCAGCCATATCATTTTGTTTCAAGCCCAGATAAGTCAAATGAATCAAGTCTCCCAATTCATCAGGTATGCTCTTGATCTCAACTCCTTCAAGATCTAGCGCCCGGAGAAACTTTGCTCCTGGGAAGCTCAACCAGTTCCCTTCGAAACGATACTGTTTCCCAAACGAGAACAATGTTCTCGGCCTAATATCTTTCAGCAACTCTGCTATATTTGTCATGTCAGGAGCTAAAATCCGACGTGCTCTTCTGGGGATGGTTGAATATGGTGCAGGATGGGTAGATACAAATCGTTCGCGAACGATTTCTCGATAAAGAGATGCAATAGTGATGCTTGTTCCATGACCTGGGTGTTCATTCTTCTTGCAGATCATCCCTGGAACGATCAGTTCGTTGATATTCTCTGCAGCTAATTCCTCTGGTAATCTTCCGGCCAATTCCTGGACCAGACCTTCTGCTACTAGCAACCGGATCAACTTCCCCTTGGCGATCAAGTAACCCTCTGGGAATATGCAGCAATATAACAAGCAAGATTGAAGGTAATAAGGCAAGCTAGCATAGATTAACCTGGATTCATCCAAAGTTTCATCCTCGACGGTTCCCTGGTATGGTTCTTTCGCAGCTTGTGTCTCATTTCGTGATGGTTGACTTGGCTCATGCTTTCTGTTGACCATCTCATCCAAGCGAGACTCTGTCTTCTGTAGCTCACACTTGAAAGAGTCGGTCAGAAGTTCGTGATCATCTTGCTGATGCATCTGAATGATGAATTCGTCGATAAGAGCATCCATTTCGAAGCACAAGTCTTGAGCTTGGCTCGACCAGCCACCGATCTCGGAACTACTACCCTTATCTCCCAGGAATCGACCGATCTCCTGGAGTGTGCTTCGGATCCTCCCGATTTGATCTTGGAGTCCACCTCGAAAAAGGTCAGCTTCCTGAACTAGTAATGATCCCAATCTCTGTGAGAATAACTTAACCTGTGCTTCTGTCATTTCCCTTTTCCTTTTGTGTTTCGGAGTTTCGACAATGATGATCATATATGTGTCGAGAAATCGGCTTATCGTGCCGGTTATGTTCATGTAGGGGTATACATAAATTGCCATATATGATATATCCCATAGTAAACAATACAATATCAACTATGTCTTGAAAGCTATTTTCTTGGAGGCTTGTAGTTGGAAATGCAGAGCCGAAAGGGATGTTCTTAGGAAACAGCGAGATATGCTTAAGTTAACCAGTGGTTGAACCGTTAGAGTTACAGGTCAAGGTCAACTGATACTATTGGGCTTGACTGTAAAAGTAGCTGGGCTAGTTGGAGCCCAATGATTTGGCTGTTTGCTTTACAAAGGATCTCTGACCTTCTATCTTTCTGAACAGTTCCTGTTCCTCTGTACGCAGATTGAAAGGTGAAGCTCTACGGTCAAGGAGCAAAAATCATGGGAGAGCAACCAACGCATGTAACGGAGCAGCCAACAGGAAACACTGTGACTCAGGCACAGTTCCTCTCCTGGAAGCGGCGGAAGGTATAATCATCTTTTCTCTTCTAAGATCTCCCTGTTCACCGTCTTACGATTGGCTTCTTTTTTCTTGAAACGAAAACGATTTACCAATTAATATTGAAGAAAGGATGTCATGATGGCATCAACGGAAAACCCTAAAGGCAGAAGCTTTTTTCTTAGATGATGAGGGTAGCATCAGAATCTTGGAGAATGTTATTAATGTGTAATTTTAACTTGTGCCATCTATTTTGTCGTGTCCCTGCTATTCTATATCAGAGATCGTAGAGTGGGAACTTGAATGAGCAATATAATAAGAATTCCTTGCATATTAAGCTGAATTTGATCACGAGTGGTTGTGAAGTAGGAGTCTTATAAACTTGACAGGTTGTGATCTAAATGATAGCAGGTCATATATACAAGGCACTATTTGTTTGTAGATGTCATCATAAACTCTTGTTAGTTATTCATCAGTTTCAGGTTTCTGCTGTGAAGAAATTGATAGATTAAGCATTATGTACATAACAGTTTTTGTTTGCTTCAAATTGGTCTTTATCATGCTTTTTGGGTCTTAAGTTCTCTTCCATTGTGGCATTTTTTATGAGCAATTTAACTGGAACTTTAGGTTCCCCCGAGACGGTGTATATACTAGTGAAGTCTGTAGATTATCTACTCAATCTGTGTGAAATTTCTCATTGGGAAGCTTTAGCCAGTTACCATTGATTTCCACACGACTTTTGACCCATCTACTATAGCTCTATATGTGTGTGTAATTACTATTATTAATGTTTCGCTAGAGCTCTATCAAAGGCAGTGTTGAGAGTGTTTATCGAGTCTGTAACAATATGCTAACATGTCTATATACTGTTAAAAGGATGAGGATGCCTTGGCTACGAGAGAAGCAGCTGCTAGGAAGCGTGCGGAAGATATAGCTGCAGGAATAGTGCAAAGGAATGGGCGTGAACTTTTCATTGATGAACCTTGGGTCTTCGATAACACTCAATACTAGCTCATTTGTGCTTTTGATGTACGACTTACAAGAGTCTAAGCGGTTGTTCAACTTCTCGATACGGTTCTGAAAACCACCAGGTTGATTGGACAAGAACATCACAAGCCTGCAAGATGTCTGGATCTAACTTACAGGTTAACTGATACTCTTGGTTTGGTGTCATTGAACTATTAAAATCATTTGATGAAAGTACAAAGTTTATGATTGATAACGGTGAGAATACGTATATCCTATCACTATTATACCATTAAATTCCAACATCACAGTTTGATCCCTGCTTCTACTAGCATATTGATTGACCATGCTCTGGCTTCATGTGCCTTCCCAACTTGCCCCGTTCAGGATCCTGCTCGATACTGCTCCAACGCACACCATTCATCTTCCTCCGATCCTCTCCGCTGCCTAGAACACCAGATTTGGTGATTCACTGTGATGAGTCGTTTGTTAATGACTCACATAAGACAACTTATGGTGCTATCATAAACAACACTCATAGACATATATGTGATGAAAGGAACGGTACTTTCTTCTGTTCAACGGCTATTGTTGCAGAGACCAAATCAAATAGACTCTCAATTTGGCATCCTTGCGTCGAATCTGGACTCTAATTCACTAGATTGTAATACTCCAACCAACATCCTCTCCAATGACCATCTTCCATGGCCTTGGAATTCGATGGCCACCCGACTACACGGTCCTTTCAAGTCCTAAAACGCATCGTCCTCCATGCAACGAGCCTATGTCTGTTTGTGCATATACACCATTTCTAATGATCAGTGGAAGGTGTCAAAGCGGTTGGATCAGTCGAGGTTCCGAATAAATCCGTTTCACCCATTACAAATACCGCTAAAGAACCCGGAAAGCAACTGAAAAAGGAAACAGTACTCTCAATCCATGGACTCGCATGAACCCACATTACACAACATGATTAGTTTCTGATCGACTTTAGGTTGTGAAAGATGAAAAGCAAATGACTGACAGACTGACTGAAGAAAGAAGAAAGAAGAAAGAAGACTTATTTTCTTGATGTGGTGGACCTGCAAACCCTCTATATGGATAGGAAGAGGGACGACAAAGAGAAAGAGATCCATGTGATACAAGTTAGGAACCAAACTTAATACCTTTGGAAGTGTCTCTTTCGTTTTCTTCTCCACAGTCAAAAAGACATTCTCTGAAACATATCCACACTCTGATAGCTACATCTCATGGGAATCCAAATCCAATGTTCCTCTTCATCATCCACAATAGTATCCCTAAAAGCGACGGATTCAGAACGATTCAGGATCCTATCAGTGATTTAGAGCTAGCTAGATTGCCCGTTTAATAAGCCTACATGCGGATCCATGAGTGATTTTATCATGGTGGGCGGTTGTGGATCTGGAATGATTTAAGATACTGTTGGTGACATCATCCGGATAAGCTCACATGCGGATCCACGACTGATCCAGAATGATTCAAGATACAATTATAGATTTTTTACCTAATGTTGGTGCTATTGCTTGTATAAGCTTGCATGCGGATCCGCAAGTGATTTTATCATAAAGGGTTGTTGCGGATTTGGAATGATTTAAGATACTATTGGAATTTTTAACCTATTGTTGGTGACGTGACGTCGTCTGGATAAGCTCACATGCGGATGTACGACTGATGGAGGTTGGATTTGAAGATGGTAGACATTACATTTAGGTGACATTGACCTTAGTGGCCACTGGCCAATATAGTATGTGGTCTAACGATAAATTAGCTGCGTCATTGTCTTACTATTTGTTGTAAGGATCATTTATAAAATTTCTCATCTTGGTCTTAAATCTTTAGGGGGGATGATTAATTGAACAAGAAATTGTTCATTTTAAGTAGACAATTTATTCCTAACAGTACTTATGTGAATCACTCTGATTCGATGTATTGTAAACCATCGAAATGGTTTAGTATAATTACGGTTCTGATCACATTTCAACTATGATTTATTTTAACAGTTCAAGTGATTACTGCATATCGTTAGACTTGCTAATCCGATGTCGATCCTGAAAATCATGCTTGCAATTACCGAACTATAACTAGATTATTCGGGACTAATTAGTTGCACATTGTTATGGAGAAAAAAGTAGAAGGGGCAAGGATGGCATACAAACCAAGAGCTAGTATAAAAATTAACTCACACAATAAAGAAAAAGTTACAATCAATCTGAGTCTGTCTGTTGGTAAAAAAGATGTTCCATCATCAAGCCAAAAGAAGAAGTTACAAAACATGGAAACATTTTTCATAATCCCGAATTCGGACTTTTAAATGAATAAATACGGAAAAATATATCTTTACATAAAGTATTGTAGAGTAACTATTTTTTCCATCCGTCGAAACAATCAATAAAAGTGATTGTTTCTAAGCCTTGTGAGTCGGAGGAGGACACTGGTAACACTTGGTGAACAATCCGAACGAGTTAATTTGATGTACTAAATTAGTGATGCTAGCCCATCCTCCGAACCCGAATCCAACCACAAACACCCACACCACCACAAAGATGTTGATGCAGAAGTGTCCAACCCACCCTCCCATCACTTTTCCTGGCCTCTCCACTGCATTCTGCTCCAAAAGCAAACATCCAAACCCACATATTAATCAACAAAGTTCCAATTTCACTAGTCAATTTTCAGCAATCATTCAACCTGACTTTTTTCAGTCTTTTTTCAGTGGTAGAGTTAGTAGTACAGATAAGAAACCCCATATCGTACTCGTTGGCCCGACTCTAGCTAGTATGATCTAGATCTTATCTTATATGTTTCCAATATTTTTTCGTAATCGATGTATGAACTAGTACAAAATGCATCTTATCTCGGAGTTTTTATACTACTTTTGGATATCAAAAGAGTTTAGCGATGGACTGACCTCTCAAGCCAACAAAAATGAGAAAGTAACCATACTAGCTATAAACTATTTTGGACTAATCAATAGTACTAGCTACAAATCTTCTTTCAAGTTTTTCTAACATTTTATCATGATTTTCATCAAGGATTTTTAATGATTTAAATATAAAAAAGTGATTGATTGATCTCACTAGTCAACATAGATGAGAAATTAACCATGTGAGTTAAATTATTTTGAACTAAACCGCTAGCTACCAATCTTATTTCGAGTTTTTCTAACACTTTATCATGATGTCCATCACGGGGCTTGGTGACGGAGGACTAACCTCGCGAGCCGACGGAGATGAGAAAGTAACCATGTGAGCCAAAGCTGGGATGATGTAGACGGTGAAGCTAACAAGGAGGGATCCAACGGTTGAGTTGATGGGACCAAAGAAAGGGAAGATGATGGCTAGGAACCATATTGGGATCACCACAGGAAGCCTAGCCAATGCCCTTTTCAGTACACTCTTTGTGTTGTGTACCCTTATGAACTTCTCCCACACAAAGTACAAGGGTGTGCATGCAAACCCAAATGTTATGAACTGCAAAAATTAACACCCACACAACCAAAATCAGAAAAAGGTTGAACCTTTAATTACAGTTGGGTTTGAACCAAATTGGAGAACAAAACCAGAAAAAGGCTGAATCTTTAAGTTGGGTTTGAACCAAATCGGAGTAAAAAACAGAAAAGGTTGAATATTTAGAGTTGGTTTTGAACCAAATCCTAGTAAAAAACCCAGAAAAGGCTGAATCTTTAGAGATGGGTTTGAACCAAATCGGACTAAAAACCAGAAAAAGGCTGAATCTTTGGAGGGTTGAACCAAATCGGAGTAAAAATCAGAAAACGGTTGAATCTTTAGAGTTGGGTTTGAACCAAATCAGAGTAAAAACCAGATAAGGCTGAATCTATAATCTTTAGAGTTGGGTTTGAACCTAATCAAAGTAAAAACGAGAAAAGGTTGAATCTTTAGAGTTGAGTTTGAACCATATTGGAGTAAGTGATTATGTAAGTGTTGATGAATAATGAAAAATCAATTTTGAATCTTATTTAACAATTTGAATTATTGGAATGTAATGGTTCATTAACGAGCGATAAGTACCTGATGGATGAGCATGAGGATAACAGCAGTGTCTCTGAACCCATCCCTTGGGAGCAAAGAGATAGCATTAGAATGAGTGAGCAATTGGTCACCAAATGCCCAATAAACAGCAGAAGCTGATGGGATCGTCAAGGTGAACACATAAAGTGTTGCTATTAAGTATATCGACTTGAACTTCTGTGGCTTCCACATTGCATGCATAATCTCCCTGCGAAACGAGTTACAGGCCAATCAGATCACAACTTTCGCCTCCGAAAAAACTCGAAAACCGAGCTTCGAGTTAAAGTTCCATAGATTCTTACACAGTGACAGCATGCCCACCAAAGGTGTACAGAATGTTGGTGGCCCCAGTAAAGTAGAGGACCATTGTGGTTGGACCAGAGTGCTTCACTCCCTCAGCCTTTTGGTCCAAGAAAGTCAAACGTTATTATAAAATGAAAATGGTTCACTAATTAAAGTTGAATTAAAGGCTAATTAAGTAGGGTTAATTTTAATTACCTGGCCATGAGTAATTGAAGCAATAGTGAGATACCAAGCAGTGTAAGTGGTCATGATGAGGCCTAAAAAGGACCAAATTCTGTAGTTGTGGAAAGATGGGATGAACACTGTTGTTGCACAACATGCTCCAAAGATGTAGGTCCATGTTCTCTTGTCTAGATTGTCATTTATGTAGTAGATGTTGCTGCAAAAACATCATGGAGTCATACTTAGTTGAATTCGAAAAATTTAATCAAACCCGATCTCGATACTAATATTATATAGTACGATTCATAAATATTATGTAAATCATCATGAAAGTCTTCCAACAGCTCGATTTATTGGCACGAACAAGTCCTTTAATAGGATGTGCTAGGGACACTGCCACAGTGGTGGACTGGTAGAGCCACTTTGTTGATTACAGGTTCAGTCAAACCTCCTTGGCCAGTCAAAAAAAGTTCCACTTTATAGATAGCCATAACTCGATCACAAAATAAAATTCAAGATCTTTTCTTTATCAACATCAACTAATATCATTTTGTGACAAGCGACTTTGTCTAAAATTTATTCAATCACATACCTGCATGTATGTACAATTTCATCGTAATTTGTCATACACACACTGTCTATCTTAGGTATTAAATTGTTGACATTTACTCTTTTAATTTCGTTTATGGTTGACTTTTTTATAATGTTTTTTTATTTTTTGACGGTATGAAATCAAAACCCCTTTAACTAATTTTTTACTCTATTAGAGATCGTTATTATTGGGATGAAGTAATTCTCGACAGATAAAAGTCAAAATAAGTAGTACCTTGCGCAGGCAATTAGCTGAATGACAGATCCAAAGAGCAGAAAAGTGCAGTTGAAAATCAACCCCAAGTTCCTCCAATGCTTTCCCAGCAACCCATCAAGAACTTCAAACCACTGAATGACATGGTTTCTGAAATCAACCTTCTCCCTTTCTTTTCTGGTTCTGTACTCAACATAGAGAACACTAATAAGATAAGCAGTCCAGCTTCCCATCAAGCCATAGAAGATCTGGAAAAGGACCCCTGATAGCATCCCCAGTTGGGAGAATGAGTACGGAAGTGTCAGCAACACTTGTGCCACCTGTCAATAAACAAAACCATCGATTTATCGAAGTGATGATTTCGTTGATTATAACATAGTATCAGAGCTTTTGAACGAAAAAGTTGATTGTTTTGGATGTCAGTGGACTTATAGAAACTACGCAAACTTCAAACTATGTCTAGAGCATTTCGTTTGAAGGGCAGGGTATGTTAATTAATAAATAATATTACATCAAAACAGGCAAAACTTATAACTTTTTCTCAACAACTTGAGTTATTGGCACTCAATAGTTCATAGTATGGCATCCGAGCCCACAAAAGGTCATCATTTCGGATCCCAGTGGCCCGCAATCCGTTGCACAAGACCAGGGACGAATCCAAGATGTAAATATTTTTAAAATATTGCTGGATCAAACTTGAAAATTCATCAAAATTATAAGAAAAATATAACTAATTGTAAAGAACTAGATCCGGATAACAGGACATTGTGGCTCAGGACAATCACCCCCTATATCCGCCATTGCATAAGACTTAGCCTCTTTTTAGAGTCAGAGTGTGTTAATGAATAATATAACATCAAATTTCAAACATTTTCCTAACAATTCGAATGATTGGGACACAGTGATTCGTAATAGATACGTGCATGACAATTTTTTGTTACCTGGTTGGAAGCACAGCTGAACCAGGCGTCATAGGCAGAGCCACCATGCCAGAAGAAAGTTGAGAACTTGGACTTAGTGGAGAGTTCTTTAGAGCTAGTTCCATCTCCGTGATCTGTTTCTGCTGCTGATGCACTCTCCATTTCCAGGTAGTTCCCTGCAATCACTGTCTCCACTTTCTCTGAAGCCATTAATGTTGCCTAATGAATGAAGCTTATGCTTTGGTAGAGTTTGGTTCCAATGTGTGTGTATAAATATAAGTGGGAAAAAAGAGCTTGTTTCAATTTGTTTTGGTTGTTCATTCATTCTTTCATGTGGTTACAGACTTTATGGAAAAGAGGAACATTGATGCAATTATTGAATTCATCTCCCTATTGTGGGGACCTTTGGTCTATATATGGTTATCACTCTCAACCCCCCTCCATCCGATGCATTTGAACATGTTGGTTCGGTTCGGTTTGGTCTGATTTGGGGGGAATTGAGTGGGTTGTTACCAAACCGGTCGTTAAGCATTTCGGTTTAGCGTGCTCGCCTAGAGTAAGCACAGTGACAATGCGTAACTGATGCAGGTAGCCACGTTAGAGATTCGAAATTGTTGAAGAAAAGGAAAGAACAAGATGTTTCTTTTGTCGCTTTGAGAAGAGCGGAAAAGAAAAAAAATAATATATCTATTCAAGATGATGAAAAGGGAAGCGGTCTATATGCATGGCTATCAATCTCAACCCCCTCCATCTGGTGCATTTGAACAAGTTAGTTCACTTGGGAGAAACTAAGCGTGTTGTTACTAGACCAGTTCTTTATGGAGTTTGGTTTAATGAGCTAGCATGTTTACGGTAATCGATGTTAAGTTGGCATGTCTTAACTTAAGCGGAGGATGTTTCAAATTTTTAATCGTACTGGTTTAATCGGGTTTTAATTTTAATCATATCGGTTTGGTCAGTGGACCATGCTAATTAGCTAAACAAAGGATTTCTATTGGTTTGGGAGCTCACCCAACTTTCTATGTTTGCTTCATCTTCTTTCTTCATCTTCTTTTTCCTTTCCACTTTCTACAAAAGGGGTTATTCATCTTTTCTCTGCCCATTTCTTTCTTTTCTTGTTACTCTAACTCAATAATTAATTGAATAATTATCAATAACTCTTGCTATTAAATGAACAATATAATGGACTAGCTAGCAAAAATTGTAAAAAAGACAATATTATATAATGTAAAAAAATTAATATCGTGAATTGTTCTCATTTGCAAAGAAGGTTTAAATGATAAAAATGGACCCAACCTGTCTTAATATCATTGAAACCGATATATTTATTTTAGTTTTATGTAAATGAAACTTAATATGTAATCAGACGTTTATCAATTGTTGTATTTATTATGACGATGAATATACGTTATTGCTATTATTGACTTTAACTTTTAGTTTGTATGCTCTTTTTTTTATTGGATTTTTGCTGAATATTATTTTGAAATTCGAAATTGACGACTTAAATATACTATGAAAGCGATGTGAAATAATTAAAAATTGAATTCTTTTCAAGTGTAAGAAATTAAGTTAATAGTCTTATCATTAGTTTGGTGTGATGTGGGCATATATGACTCAATTATTTTGATGAAAAGTTTTGAGTCAAAATTGATCGATGATGAGTTAGCTAAGAATATTATTATTGGTTAAAAGTAAATTACTGATTTAAAATAATATGTATATATTTTTTCGATGATATAATTTTTTTAAAAGTAGATGAATAAAAAATAAATAAATAATATCTTGCGCATTTTCGGTTTTGTTTAGTCGCTTTTTGATGGGCTGTGGCTTTTTTCCCTCGAAAATGGGCTTAAAACTCGGGTAGGGGCCCGTCCTTTGCACGAACGGGTGGGCCGCTCTGATTTTATTGCTTCAAATTTGATTTGATATATTTTTTCTTATATTTGATTTGATTTGATATCATTTACTTGTCCCCAATTCCTCATTACATATAAAAAGTTCACTTCTCCTCGTTTAAATTCAGCAATAACCATTTTATGGTTAATTGTAGTTGTAATTTACTCCTTGAAATTAATGTCTTGTTGTATACAATCATTGAAAATTCATATATAAATATGAGTTTGATTCGACCGTGAAAAGTTGAATATAATTTAAACTATTTTTCTGTTCAAATGGAAATTTAGACTCTGAAAAAATTATTATAAAGCACGATGTTTTTCCTTGTCATGTAAGTTTCATTCGTTGAAAAACATAATAATTTCCTATGTAATTTAACACAAGTATACAACATTTCAAAATTTATATAGCTACTTAGCTAGTTAATTAGATACATATCCTTTTTAGAAGTGGAGCAAAGGCAATCAAGTGTGTGGGGAGGGATAATCCAATGGAGTTGATGATTGCATTATGGGGTGGCTTTTGGTGCTAATCATGATTACCGCCACACGTGTGCCAACTGGCTTTGCTTTCCCATCATAACTAACTACTTTGCCATTTTTTTTCTTTTTTCTTTTTTTTCCTTCTCACCCATTTGTCTATTTGAAAGTTGAAACTCACCAAACCAAGAACCACTGAAAAAAATAAATAAACCAAAAATTAGATCCAAAATAATTATGGATGGAACAAATTAAGTTCCACATTTAATATATCAAAATGATACTTTTAAGATTGTACTATTTTATCGGTATTTTTCAGAATCGAACCATATATGAGTTTATTAAAAGTTCACTTGTAAAGAACCTTTCAGATTGACGTAATCTCCAAAACAAATTTAGAGGTTCACCCCACTCATTTAAGGTTCACTAACTCAACCCGAAAACTTATGTATGAGCCATGAAATGAAATCTTTAGTTTATAAGCTCGCGATCCTTAACTATCTCATTCGTCCGGTTGATATCTGATCTGATTCTAACAATGTTGTCATTTCATATCGAACCTCTTCAGCTCTCTTCAACACCACCCTACCAGATGTAACTCCAACTCTCCAAGTTAACAGCAAAAGTTGGATTGGGCCGGTCTACTTTTATATGGTAGCCCATTAATTTTGAAGGTCCGAGCCTGCAAGTACCCTAAGGAAGTCTTTCCCTTTGTTTAGGCTTGACAATGGGTACGGGCTGGCGCGGATGATAGAGCTCCGATACCAGCCCATGAACAGTATCGGGCATAAAAACCCCGGCCATGGAGTCCAAACAGGCGGAAAATGAAGCTCAACCCCGAACCCGCGGATGGCCGGGTTATCGGGTGAAACCCGTCAGAAAATTATCTAATTTTTTGAAAGAGATAAAGATTTTAGGAGAGATAAGGATTCTAGTTCCTGACTCCGATTAATAATTATTTTTTATTTTTTATAACTAATGCTGGGTATCCGGGACGGATAATTGATTACCGGAACCCTGCCCAAGCCGGGCTATTTCGGGTTGCGGGTTTACCCGTACCTGGCTACTATCCGGTCAAACGGATAAAATCCCGTCAATATCGGGCGGTTCGGGCGGGTACCTTGTTTAGCGGATTTAAATGTCAAGCCTAACGGTGAGTCCACTACATTTGCAAGGGTGAACCAAAATTCAATCCTCCGCAACAACATTAAAAGAGGAATAAAACCTTAACTATAGGACCATCCTCGACTAGATTAATCGGCCAACGGTTGTATGGCATCATTTAAAAAAACTATTTTGTGACTCATATTTGAATCATCTTGCTTCACTGTGGTAATTGGTGACAATTGAGGAGACAACGTACACGTCATATAGACTACGTCTCCGGCAGTAGTAGTCTGGCTGATTTGGTCGTAGCGTACATGGGAACCACATAAGCGAAAACAATAATATTAAAAATAAAAGAAAAAGGTGGGCATGCATGCAGAATCTGAGCAAACTTGCATGGAGGGGCTGAGGGAAAGAATCACAAACTTAGCTTTGCCCTCAAGTCAGCTGCAGCAAAGCCCTTTAACCTCTTAGGCTAGCTACCTCTGAAAAAACACAAGTGAAATTACGATCATTGGCTGTCTCTTGATCCCATTTCACACGTATTCTCCATCTCCATATCCTTATAATGCCTTAAGTTTCCCTCCCCATCAGAGTGATCACCGGATAATCGAAATGGCAATTCATTCCAACTACGTCCTTTCTCCGGCCGGCGGCGGACGTCTGTTTCCGTTATTCCTTCTTATTGTCCTCTTGTCACCAGGTACGTACTTTAAACTTCCATTCAGCTTTACGAGTAGCTAACTAGTATTGATCTTTGCTAATCAATTATTTAATTACTTCATGTGTGTGTCTACGTGGCTGCCTCAGGAGCCAAAGAAACCGTGGAGTCGGCCAGGATATTCACGATAATAAACGACTGCCAAGAAACAATATGGCCGGCCGTAACCCCAGGCGACAACTTCAACGGCGGCGGCTTCCCCTTAAAGCCCCATCAATCCATTGTCTTCACTGCCCCCGTCGGCTGGTCGGGCCGGATTTGGGGTCGAACCGGTTGCAACTTCGACAAGGACGGCAATGGCACGTGCCAGACCGGAGGCTGCGGTTCCTCCCTCAAATGCAAGGCCTCAGGTAAATAGTGACTCTGCCACGTTTGATCAAGTGGTATCAGATCCTCCTCACACAATATTCATCATGTGCATCATATAACTCAAATACAAATTCAACAGATTCAAAATGATTCAAATTAATACACTAGGTTGAATGGTATGAATTTTAGTTGTAAGCCGAACATAGAAAAATTACTAATAAACCTTTATATATATATATATATGAAAGTTACATGTTATAATTCGAGTTCTAGACCCGAAAGTGGCATGAGAATGCAGTGGCTAGAGGAGCTCGACTCCAAACTAACATTGCGATTTGCGACTCCTCCCTTCGCCACATTTGATCAAGTGAGGTTTTGACAATTTTTTTATAACTCGCATACAAATTCGACGACGGATCCATAATGAATTTACATGCTAGATCAAATTGTATAAGTAGACTAATAAACCTCTAAATATACAAAAAAAACTCATATTACTGGAGTTTGAAAGTGTGTAAAATAACTAACTTAAACTATGACTTAATTTTGAACAATTAATATGATACATTTATACATATCTTGTCACGTTCTCAATTTTGCTACAATTAAAAAAATCATGCTATTACTCGCAAATTGACTCCAATACTTAACTACATTTCTGGTTACGCCACTGCAGGTAAACCCCCGGCTTCCCTAGCCGAATTCTCCCTCGCTTCAATCGACTACTACGACGTGAGCCTGGTCGATGGGTTCAATCTCCCGATGGTCGTGACCCCAATCAACGGGCGCGGAAACTGCAGCGTGACCGGCTGCGACGGAGACCTGAGGCCGTCGTGCCCGTCGGAGCTGTCAGTGAAAGGAGGAGGCGGGAAGGTGGTGGGATGTAGGAGCGCGTGCGACGTGTTCGACACCGACGAGTACTGCTGCCGTGGGGTATACGGAAACCCCGTGGTTTGCCAGCCGACGTATTACTCGAAGAAGTTTAAAGATGCTTGCCCTACTGCTTATAGTTATGCCTACGATGATCCCACTAGCATTTTCACTTGCTCCGGCACCGATTATGTCGTTACCTTTTGTTCTTCCAGGTTTGCTAGCTCTATATGATTAATAATGAAGCATTTTTCGTAATCTCCCGATTCGTTATTCGTCTGAATTTTAACTAGCTAGTCAAACAGAATAAACTCCGACCTAACATGATATTTTTAAGGTATGTGTAAACTCGAAAGTGGATCATTACGAGTATTTCTAGGTTATAGATATTGAAATAGGTGAACAGAATCCGAACATGTCAACTTAATTTTTATAAAAATATTTTAATAATGAAACATTTTATGTTCATAAATCCTATTTATTTTAATTTTTGTAGTCAAAATAATAAAATATTTGAGATATGTAATTTGGCAACGCTTCTTTGTGGGATTTTGTACTTACTGTTTAAAGTTTGACGATTACAGTTATAATTGAAAATTGAAGAGTATGGATACTACACTACAAATTCCATTACATTAAATTCGAAACTACCATAGATAAAGGACAAGTGTCAATATTCGAACCGGATCGAATTGTTATCAAGTTTAAATAATAATAATTTGGTATGATAAGGATATTTCTGAGCTCGAAACAATGATCTGAATATGTCATAATATTCTTTAATGTGAGTTATTTCACATGTTTCTTTCGATTAAGAGAGTAGCGCACGAGTTTACTCGGTCCGCCTGTAGTTTAACATCGAACCTTTTAAGGGAGACTTCTCTTAACAAATTTGATGGAATTGTAAACGATGTTGATTTTGACGTAATTAATCGTTAATAATAACTATATCATTAGTTTGGAAAATAATAATTTGGTATTATATTGCAGGAAACAACCGGTGTGCACGTATCATGATAACAGGCTGGTGTGCGGAGGATCGGACGGTCTGAAATCACTGATGCGGAAATGGTGGCTTTTGATCGTCCTTGTTGTTCCCTTCATAATTTCGGCCACTTCTTGACTTCCTTTTTCCTTCCTTTTTTATTATTGTTTTTTCTCTTTTGGCTTGCTATTATTTACTCTCTTTTTTTCCACAACAATGTCAAGTGTGTCAAATGATGAATGTGAATATGGATTGATGAGTAATTATTCCGATCGTAGAGTTGCGTGTATTTAAAGATTTTGCGTTAAAATCCAACATATTCTACGAAATGAATATCAATGTTATTTATTTTATGTTATTTATTTTGTATTGATTGAAAATATCTATGTGTATATTTTTCTTGAAAATGAAAATTTGATTACGGTTATGTGGTTAAAATTTATTAATCAACTGGGTTCGATTGATGAACGACAACCGAATAATAGCTTACTACCCAAATCCAAAATCCATAAGGCCAATCATAACCTATATCTGTGTTTGGAAAATGGGCTTTAGCCCATCAGGAGGAGAAGACCACATCTGAGTCCGTAACGGATTGGGCCTAATATAAAAAGCTTGGCTGACTTGACAGTGAACGAGATTTCCGCTCGCCACATCAGCATCTGATCGGAGTGTCAAAATCGAATTTCGATCGGACTCTCAGGAAGCGTGAAGAAATGGCGAGCGGCGGCGGCGGAAAAGTCTCCTTCAAAGTCATTCTCAACTCCGATCCTAAGCTTCCTTTCAAAGTGTAAGCCCCTATGCACGTCTTCAAATTTTGTAGCGGTCTTAGTCCAGCTCTTGCGTCGACTGAGTTCGATCGCTCAGCTGATTTTGATTGTTTCTGCAGGTTTAGCGTGCCGGAGGCTGCCCCGTTCACTGCCGTTATGAGATTCGTAGCTGAGGAATTCAAAGTGCCTCATCAGACAAGCGCGATCATCACCAACGGTGAGGGAATATTTGTATTCTGATTCGTTCTGTTACGATCCAAGTCGGGCTTAGCTGAATTGCTAGATGTGATTTGTTTGGGGCTATTATTGATTTACACTTGGGGTTCAGTTTTGATGGACTCATTTGCTACGACTCTTGCATTGTCTGAACATCTGAATCTCCTATTGCGTTTTTCTGCAAATTTTGCATTCGATCCTAATCATACACTGTTCTGCCCAAACACACGTCACCATGAATGCTTGTCTGGATCATTCAGCCTTGCTGTTATCTGTTTCGCTTCCTTCATCAAGATCGTTTATTTATTCAATTTGTTACAGCCTGGAGATGATTGTGATCAGTTACTACGTTAGTGTTTAGGGGAGTCCTGCAGATCAGATAGGTGTAGAATAGAATCAACCTGAAAATGGATAATATGCTCAGTTTCTGTCCTAGATCAAGTTGATCAACTGCAAATTGGTGATACCCAGTTAAAGCACAGATTTAGGCTGTATAAAAGCTTTACTCTTTCCAGGGGTTGTGGTGTCGGTTGAACAGATTGCCTTTATACCTCTACAGGGTTGTGCAGACCTAATCCGATCGAGTTGTAAACAATTTGTACATCTTTCTTGAGATTGGAAGTTCATAAAATACTTATATTAAATCTGCGTTGTGTTTGTTTTCTTACCACTGCAGATGGAGTGGGCATCAATCCTCAACAAAGTGCAGGTTCGCTTCTCCTCCTTCACTTAACCGATATTTACCAGTTCATGTGCCTGTGGTTTCTGTGTTTATCCATTTCGTGGCACCGTGATTGCAATGCTGATCTTGCTGAACTGAACAACAGGCAATGTCTTCCTCATGCATGGGTCTGTACTGCGCCTGATACCCCGCGATAGAGTCGGAGCCTCCACCGAGAATTGAATGGATCATCGATCAACTATCATGATGTTTTCTCTGTTGTGTTATCTCTCTTTGGTTGATGAGAAGTTAATTAGTCGGCTGCTCGTGTACCATTGTACAAGACTGACAGACTGTAGGAAGGAAGGTCATCATCGACGTCGACCACATATCTCTTTTCCGAATCTGAACTCGAATGAGATTGAATTTTTTGCGATCTCCAATCTAGCTAGCATCTAAATCAGTATAGGGTAAGCCAAGGAAATCAAACTATACGATTCCCAGGACAAAGAAAATCCATCTCACTGGATCCACACATCACGTGACATGATTCTATTCAATATTTCCATAGATATTCATCGGCCACAATAACCCCATCAATATACTTTCATTAGCTTTGTTCAAAGACTTATGGGGTGTGGTGGCCGCCAAAGTCTCCTGCTAATGAACAAATAATGATATAGCGAGGCAATTAGGGTTTACTAAAACAAGACCCACATCTCAATTAACGGCTTTCGTAACCCCAACGTTCTAGGCCGAAGTGTATAGAAGTTAAAAATTGATTGGACCGTACATAGAAAATTTGTCAATCAATCTATAAATACAAGGAAAATTATACAGTATCAAAGTTTAAAATGAAAAAGGGCTAAATTGGGGGTCGGGGGAGGCCCTTATATCCGCCAATGGCTTTCTGGCAGTTTTTCAATAATAAGTACTAAAAATTACACATTTAATTTGGTTGGTTCGGATAATCAAACGGGTCGTCAAATGGTTGTAAGGTTGATCTAGCTAGTGATGGCTGTATTTTATCAACCTAATTAAGAACCGACATCATTAGCCTGGATCAATAATCTGGGTTGAGTTAGAGATTATTGTGGCGTGACTTAAAATAGTTTAGGTGAAACGTAACAGAGAATATGGATACAACTTGATTGTTGTTGTTTAGTCGGTTAGTTTGATACACCGAGAGAATGAGAGGCCACCGGTAATCAGTTGTTACGGATCATATTTATGTCCGAATTGATGTAGATGATTACGGTGAGAAATCGAGTTCATTCATCCATGTTATAGAAAGCAATTGAGCAGTTGTCTTGCTACTATTGGACATGGGTGATAAGAGAGATAGTGGCAAGTAATAGGATATTAATTAATTAAGTAATCAAAAGAATGTTAGTAACTAATTACGTAGGCTAAACAAACCTCACTAACCAACAACATAAGAGAAAAGGTGCACCTAGTATGAGTTGTGTCTTGTCAACATGGTCAGAGTGTACGTCCACCCATTTTTTATCTTCCTATAGTGTTGTCATGGTCAACAAATTAAAATGATTTAATTAATAATACAATGAAGAATATACCAAAGTTAGGGCCGATGAACCTATCCAATTCGAGAGATCGGTCTCATTATCATGATTTTAGAGATATATAAAAACTGGTCATTCAATCAATTATGTTAGCATCTGGTTGGACCATCACTTGGAAAAAAACACAAACAAACTTGCCTCGAAAGCCAATACTTATACGATGACTATACGCAATCTACCACTCCATCGTAGTAGCCTGCAAGAAAGGATCAGCTCCACCACTCCTCAATATCTACTTGCCAAATCTCTCACAAAAAATAGATTTCTAGAATGTTGGGAAAACAACCCAACAAGGATCACAAAACTAGGAGAAGTTTGTCTAGTTTAACAGAGTCAACCAACCAAATTAGTACGAGGCCTTTTGTGACGAAGAAATTCAGAAACAAATCCATGCAGACTTGGCCCAAAGCACACAATATTTTTTATTTATATATATATATATATATACTAGTCGGAACATTTGGTGGGTTGACGATCCCAACATAGAGAACCAACATGACCTGTTAGAGGCCATGATGCCAAGCTCGTACGAGAACAGTTGGTGGGTTGACGATCCCAACATAGAGAACCAACACGACCTGTTAGATGCCACGATGCCAAGCTCGTATGAGAAAATCCGAAGGCAGCTCTACCAACTAAACTAGGTAGCGGGCGGATGAGTGGGGCGTGTGCGTGTGTATAGGTATTGGGTGTACTGCCGACCCACGTTTATATTCTAAAAACAAGCCGATATGGGGAGGGCCAGAAATGGCCGACGAGTGGAAATGGAGAGAGCTAGCTAGCGAGCGTGCATTCATTTTCGCCTGTGATGCTGAGTGGCCACTATTGAGACATCCACTTATAAGTTCAGTTCATCCTGCATCCTCCACTACAAACCCAGCACTGATTATTAGGACCATGTACCCAAATTCCAGTTTTGAACATGACTGAGAGGTGCTTATTCATGCACAAATATTATATTTTTAATTAAATTATTATTTATTCACGCATATAACCTGTTTTTTCACACAGTTTATAAAAAACGCATGAACATTTTGATTGGTTAGTAAGAAAGAGAAAATAACATTTATTCGTAATAAATATCTATAAAAAATATATATATGTGCATGTGAATAATTGATAAACAACTAAGTAAGAATAACCCGAATAAGCAAAGGAGTTACAAAATTAGCCACAAAATATATTTACATGTTGTTTATCAATTATCGTTGGTCAAATAGAGAAAAATATACATAGTTAACAAATAATTTCCAAACGAAATGAAGATTAACAAAATCACATGGTATGACGTTGTGCAGATAGCGCGACGCTACCGAACCAACACGACGTCTCGAATTATTTAGTATTATTCTGAGCAAGCATTATTCGATAAGGCAGCTCTGAGCTCTTTTGGTTTTGTAGGCTACCGACTGCCTAATGAAAACGAAGAATGCCGCATGTTAGTACTGGGTGGCCGCCGTGTTACGTTTGGATTTTTGCACCTCGTCGCCGCACGAAACTTCGTCGTTTTGCTCTGTTGCTTTCATATGTGCATTACGACTCGTATCTTTCACTGGACAAAAGTGTGTTGGGATACTAACGGGATTTTTCTCCAATGTCATTTTCGAACTCACTATTATTTATAAATTATTTAATTAATAAATACGACGATCAAAACCTTGAAGCCCGAACAATCTCGGTACCAATTATCGTCCGACCCAGGCGATTAGGGATGAACAGACACACATGTTTATTTTTAGATATTTTTGTAATAAATTTAAGTGGGATATGAAACTCTAAAACAATGTTAAGACCTATATATTTAACCTTTAGAACAGCCACTGTGACTACTACAACTGTTGTGAGCCTCAGAACAACAATCACGATATTAAAGCAACTGTTGTGGGAATCGTGTTGGGTTGTCGTGTGTCGTCGGCTCGTTGTTGATTTGGTTCGGAACGAAGCTCAACCCTTGATGATGGAAGACCGACCTTGTTTGAGCCTTTAGCCATATTGTTCACTCGGTTCATTGGATGATGGATTGAGTTGAGTGGTTCGTTATTTTATTATTGTTGGTATGTGTTGAAATGTATTGTAAAATTATTTTGGTTTTAGCAAAATTTTGTATGTTCAAAGTTAACAAAACGGAATTCATGTAACGGCGGCTTAACACCTATAAAGTAAGCCAATTTGAAAAAATTTAACGCTAACAAAACATCAAGTAAAATTGACTTCTAACTTCAATTGATCATTATTTATAGGCATTATTATAGTGAAACTTTATTTTTTAGTTATTTTTAAAATGGATGTCAAATTTTAGTCGATGTGAAGATTTTGAAATTTTCATGTCAAAATGGCTCATTTCTATAGGTTTTAACTTCTTTGGAAATTGACCAATTTTCAAATTGGTTAATATTTGACACACATAGAGCGATGGCTAAAAATCAACATTTCAGCATGTTAACCTTTTAAATATTAATCAAAATGAAATGAAATCATAATTATTTTTATTTTTTTATTATTATTATAAATGAAAATATATATACTTTCAACTATAAAAATTTTAAATTTCTTCCACCAATCGGCAATTTAGTAACTGAGTATTCTTATCTGAACCGGGCAATTTTGTAAAAGCTAAGCTAAAAATCAATAAGTATGATGGAAAAGGAAAGGTGGTTGGAAATAATAATAACAGTTACTAACAAGGAGAGAAGAATTATGGTGGTGGGACGATCGATGAGCTAAGCAGCCAGCAGCAGCAGCAGCAGCAGCGGCTAATAAACAACACACTGTAGTGTTTTCTGTACTCACATCTGTTCAACAAGGCCCAGTCAATTGACACCGCAGCAACTTATCAATTTATTATTACAAAATGAAACTGCACATTCAAATTTCCCAGGTTTGTTTGGAGAACATTTCAATTATTGGCCTCTTTGCCCCCACGATGATGCACAGGAACTAACTAGATCCTAACAGGTTGATTTTAAAAAACATGTTACAGCTAAGCTACAAGGGGTTTGGATCTTCGGATTAATAGAACTATACTGCCTCGTTGGAGAACTAGTGGTCGACTGGGTTGGGGAGCTATATGCTTTCGAATTTACGTTCATCAGTTTGAGTTCACATGTTGTTAGTTGTGTTCAGAAAGCTGAACATTGTTCTTGCCGATCGATCTATATTTATTTATCATTGTCATTGCGCAGAAATTGATCGTTTACCTCAAGAATGAGAGTTAGTTTAATTTTCCGCTATATATTTGTTTTATTTACTTCCAACATTTTGGACGTAAGATTATAATTTCGAGTTTGATAATGAGTTAGTTTTTAGTTACAATAAAAGATGAGTATCAAGTCGAGATCCTTTACTTAACGGTAGCACCCTAATGTACTTTTCTTGCAAACGAAAAACTAGATTAACAAAATCTTTATGTTCTATGTTCGTTTTCATCAATAATTACATTTCATTCTCTAAGTCACAATTTTGATCTATTGTTTGATTAGATACAACCTTACATGTGTTTTCAGATGCAATGTTTTGTTTGTAGAAATATACCTTACAAATACTATACCTCTAGATCCATCCAAGTATAACTTAGTATCTGTATATATCCAGGTATAATTTTTGTATATTTATACGTAAGGGTCAAAAGGTTGACTTTTGAGTAAGTAAGACCTTGAGAGCACGTGATGAACAGCTGACATGACGAATGATTATGTAATTACTGCTTCAATTCAAACCCATAATAACTTAACTACACTACATATGTAACACGAGAATTAATATAAAAATGAGTATACGATCAGTTAAATAACGGCGTTAAACAGTGGTGGAAATGAACATTCCCACTTCCAACGGTTATCATCCACTGGGCTAGTTATGACTTTTTTGATCGGATCGAAAAGGCTAGGGAATAAATTAACGTTAACGGAAACTGCGGGGAAAAGTATGTTTGTGTTAATTAAAGATAAGCACGGTCCATTTAATTAATTAGCAATTTGATTGGTTTTTATTTTCCGCTGCATATGGGTTGCTTGTACTTCTTGTCACCATGTGTATATTTTATTGTTGGTCTCTCCATTACTCTTCGATTAATTGTTAATTACTAATCCAAACTAAGTCTTTGGTTTGACAGATCGAACCGGGATTTGGACGAAAATAAAAAAATTAGTTTTCAAAATATTATATTTTATTGGGATTTATATTTTTCATTCGAATGAAAAAATGATTAAGATTTTTTATCTCGCATCCCACTTACCAAACGGAGTGATGAATCAATTGAGGGTGATCCAATGTATCGGCTTTATAGAATGAAAATATAACGGATTACAAATGATCGACAAATATAATAATTTATTTTTAGATATACAAACAAATAAATATTGTTAAGAGTTTTGGATTTAGAAGTGGGAGGATTGTGACTCAAACAAGTTCACCATCAAATCCAATAGTGTAAATGATAGAATGAGTACATTTATGTCTCTATACCTTTTCGATGCTATAATAAACTCATCAATCACGAATGTATAATAGTCGTAGATGTGGTTCGAGGCGTATAAGTTATATTTGACCTCTTTAAAGTAGTGTTGTGGGTTTACGGGGATGCCCATCTAGATAGTGTATACTTCGATTTAAATATGTCTGATTAAAATCGTTACGTATCATTTACATTTATCGTATCTCTTAATAAAGATTTTTAAGTAACCTACTCAAAGAAGGAGAGAAATAAGTTATTGGAATATTCCATTTTATATCTAGAATGGTAAATTATATGTTAATATAATATTCTTGATGAAGAATAAAATCAACAATACATACAAGAGAACTCATTAATTGTCTACGTTTATTTTAAGCCTGGCATGGATACTTATCTATATCCATTTTCTTCTTTTGACATAAGATTGCCCAATATTGAAGCTACATACAAATACTAATTTCAAGGAATCTTTAGCAAGATATTGAAAATTATGCCGTATGTGGTTTGTGTTTTATTTCGTGTCGTTTGAATAATATTTATATTGTGTTCATATATAAATTGCACTTCATAATTTATGAGCGAGATTGCATGAGAATATGAATTGTGTTAGTAAAATGTACACATCGTTGAGAATAGACTTGTCAAACTTGTCATTACAAAAGAAAGGAAACAAAAAAAAAAATACTAAATAGATGTCCATATATAGAGTGTATTGGATTCAAAACTAAAACCTTTTAAATTACCGGTACATATCGCAATCAATCGCGTTACTCCACAAGGTTGATGGTATTACGTCACAAAACAGACTTTTTGAAGTAAAACTTGGCTATTTTAACAAATATTAATTAATTACTTAATTAGAGTTTTGATGTTTAAGTTTTAACACCCTTATAACTGTAAGTTCAATAAACAATACTAATTAACAAAAGGCTTGAATTAAAATTCCACAAATTTGCAGACATTTTTTGACTGGTTATGAAGGAATAATAAATGTTGATGAATTGATGGTAACTGTTTTTTGGAATAAAGAAACCCAACCGAAAAGAACCCTCCCTTCAGTGTTTTTTTCCGTATGAAAAAGACTTATTAAATATGATTTTTTGTTGGCTCGGCTTTTCCTCCGACTCGGCTGAGGGATCTTTGACTATTCAGCTCGGCTCCTATTTCACTAAAAACTATTCAGCTCTTGAAATGCTCATCACTAAAACTAAATACTTAATATTTTAGAAGAATTATTTTTATTATTTTTTTGTTAAAGTTTAGTAGTATTCAACATAAAAGTTTGTGTTTTAGCCTTTTTTTAAATAAAAGTATAGTCATAATTCGCAAAACTATTATTTATATAAAATAACTTATTAAATGAGTCTATTTTGGAACGGATAAAAAATTTAACAATATTTAAATTCAAAATATTCTATTATAATTTTAGAGAGAGTTTATTGATTTGTTTCGTTCTTATGAATAGATTTATCACTATGAAAAAGGTTGCAGATTGTCCATTACTTTTGACATTTCTTGTGTACTGTATAATGTTGGTATTGATTCCTAATCTAATCTATTTGTTGCGTATTAGTTCACAAATGCTCTTCTTGAAGCACTCCTTCTTACCTTATGCAGTAGGACATAGTGGGAACTTTACTTGTAGTTGGCCGTGCATGCGGGATTGTTATGGTCACACTTTTGTTGTCGAAGCAAAGCTATCTACTTCTCACTAATGGTGGTCAGTCAGGCTTGGCGTGGGCGACGTCGTCGAACGTAACAATAGCAAACATTTATAAGCGACTAGCACTTATAACATATTCAAGCATATTATGTCAACAAGACAATATTGAATTTGTAGATTCCCTTTCTTTTTTCTTATTTGGATTGTTTGAATGGCTTTCCAATTGTTTTGGGTGTTGATTATGGTGTATTAGTTAGGGGATACTTTTTTATTGAGCGAGAGAGCAGACCGATGTACATTATCTTTTCAACTTATATCAGGCCATATGATTTGATAATTGAGAAGATGTTCCTTGTCGTTTATTTTTTATTTTTCGTTATTTTATTTTTCTGATAGCATTTATTAACGAAAATCAATATATGAAGCTAAGCCGAAAACCAAGCCGAGCGAAGCCGATGAGAGAATCCTTCCATATCTCTCCCTTTCTTCTTCTATTCCGGTTCCTTCTCTCACTCTGTGTCAGATCACAGAGTACTCACTACTCAATAGTTTCCACTCTCACCGCACAAAACGCCACACTGTGCTGTTTAAAAAATTAAAGTAAAGCTCCTCTTCCTCCTCCTCCTCCGTCCCAAAAGCTTCCTCCTCCTCCCAAAGATACTTTCCTTCCCATTACTCATCCTCTTGCATGGCGATCAACACCGCCACCAAGGCCAAATCGCACAATGTCGGCAGCGACGGCGACAACAGCAACTCCTCCTCCACCAGTCCTCCTCCTTCTCCTTCCCCTCCCCCGCCTCCTCCTCCTCTCCGCCACATCGGCCGCCGCCGCACTCGCTCGTCCAAGTTCCGCAAGGAGAACAGTAGCACCACCGCCTTCCTCCGCTGGAACTTCCGCTACCTCCTCTTCCTCCCGCTCCTCTACATTTCCGGCCTGATCATGTGCGTCGGCCCCTTCTCCTCCGCTCTCATCGCTCTCGGCCGCGTCTCCGTCCCCGGTGCCGCCTACCGCAGCCACGAGCTGTTCCACCGTCTCTGGCCTGATATCATTGCCGACAATTTCACCGCAATTCAGGTTACGATTCTACATATCATTTTGTTCCAGTCTTCCTGGAGTTTTGCTATTTTTCTTTTAGGTCTCGCTACACTGTTTGGCTGTTGAGGGAAAAAGTGAGAGTCCAGATTTTAGCTGTGAGCCGCTAGTGTAGGACCACCGGTTGGTCAAGAAAGGAAAGAAAAAAAGAGGATGTAAGCGTGATGATTGAATGCGTGGGATAACTGTTACTCTTTCACTTATGGAATCCAATGAAATGGATCGAGATCTTCAGTTTTCTATTTAGAATACATACAATGGCGTATTGGATCGCTCTGTATATTGCTGAGAACAAATTTTTAGCTGCAGTTGTCTTCTGTGTGGAAGTACAAGAGGAGGTTCAAGGTGCAGAAACCTTGTTCGAATTCGAGTTTCTCGGCGATGAACCGCCGTTTTCCTTCGTTTTCAGGTAGTTGATGATGATGATTCTTCACGTCTCACCTGTGGAAAATTGCTTAGTGTTTGTCATCTATATGATATCTCCAACTTTCTAGCCATTAGCTCATCTAGTCTAGAAGTTGTTTCCATCTTTGGTCATGTTTCACGGAAGAATTTAATGTATTTTAGCTGGATTGCAGAGTCCTCAGGCCCAAGCGGCTACTTGCTTATTAAGGCCAATGGTGGCCTCAATCAGCAGCGCTCTGCGGTATGTTGTTGCTCTTTTGCTGTTAGATGTAAGCTTTGAGTTAGAGGCTTGGATTCCATTTGGTTGGTTATGTTTGTTGTATTTGTTAATTCATCTGCTTATGATTTGTTTTTCATGTTTGCTCTTTTTTCTTGGCATAGATATGCAATGCAGTTGCTGTAGCTGGACTTCTAAATGCAGTACTAGTCATTCCAAAATTCGATTTCAACCGTGTTTGGAAAGATTCAAGGTGAGAAAATAGAGCAGTTTTCTCCTTCTGGATGAAGTTTTTTCCAATTTTGTGGCTAAGCTTTCACAATTATCTTCGCAGGATAACCAGTGTGACATTTTCATATAAGTTGCTTCTTATATTTCTTTCCTACCGTATGTGTTAAAGCTTGAAGTTCCTCTGTTTTGCAGCGAGTTTGAGGACATATATGATCAGAATCACTTCATAGCCACACTTGAGAAGCACGTGAAAGTGGTTACAGAATTACCGGATGAAGTGATGAGAAAATATGACTACAACATGACCAATATTCAATCGATTCGAGTCCCTCCTTGGGCTACTGCAAATTATTACTTGGGACAAATCTATCCCGTCTTAAGAGAGCATGGGTACGATTCATAGCTATTTCTTTTGTTGCAGCTGATTGTCTTGCCAAGCCATGAATGTCTGGATTATTATCGCTAGTAACATCCGATGCAAAGTCTTTTGTCCGTACCTGAAGTATATTTTGCTGGTTGATATCAGGGTTCTCCGTTTTTCACCGTTCGCCAATAGGTTGGCAATGAGTGTCCCACCGAATATTCAGTTGCTAAGATGCTTAACAAATTACAAAGCCTTGAGGTATGCTCCGCCTGTATCGTCATTAGCACAGAAGCTAGTAAACCGAATGATTGAGAAGAGCTCAATAAATGGAGGAAAATATGTTTCCATCCACCTTCGATTTGAGCAGGTAATGATACTTAACATAGCTTTGTTTTACTAAGCAACTTGTCTCACTTTAACGACTGTAGAGAAGTATTAGCCTAAATGTGAATGAAGTTAGCATCCATCTTTAACCTGTAGGACATGGTGGCATTTTCATGCTGCATTTATGATGGTGGAGCTACTGAAAGGAATGAAATGGCATCATATCGCGAGTCAGAGTGGAAGGAGAAGTTTAAAAGAACAGATCGTGATGTTAATCCGGGTCTAAACCGAATTGAAGGAAAATGCCCTCTGACCCCACTAGAGGTACCTACCTTGTGCAACTCCCTCTCAACTTGTGGATCTACGGTGTGATTGTTTCTCGGAGGTTCTAGCATTTGGCTGGCATGCTCCACTATGACAGCTGCTTTTGTAGCCTTGCCACCAACTTTGATTGCAATAGCTACATGCTTATATAATCTTTCATGAGCTTCCAAAAATGCGACTGAAGGACCAAAAATAGAATCTGTTTGTATGAGGGCTGTCAACAAAATAACTAAATTGATCGACCTCTTACCAGCTAAGATGATCTGATTTATGTTTCGTTCGGTCTTTTTTTTCTTTGGTAGTGTACTTTTTGTATCATGCCGATTGTGACAATCCAAATGTGGCCGAATGTTTTACAAGCTTGCAGTGTTGGGGCAAATAGTTGACATGCATTCATCTTTTCAGTTGCATCTTTAATGTTACCTAGGTATCCAGGTCCGACTAGATATTTATCAAGGTGAATAACTCCTGGGCTTTGTTTTCTTTGTCAGCATAGGTTGGAATGATTCTGTGTGGTATGGGATTTGATAACACCACCTCAATATACATAGCATCCGGCAAGATTTACCAAGCAGAAAGACACTTAAAACCGTTGTTGAAGATGTTTCCCCTTCTCTATTTCAAGGAGTCTCTTGCAACACCAGAGGAACTTGCACCATTTGAGGTAAAACAGATCAAACCTTTCTTATATCTGAGTTCGTTGGAAAAGTTTCTATTTTCTGCAAAAGACAAGTAAGTTACTTCTATTTATGATTGTGTGGGACTAGGGAACCTGATAACTATCTTCACAGCTATTTGTTGCTTTCGTGGAACGGTTTGAACTTCAACTGCTATTTTCGATGTCCACACACCAGTTGAACCAAACAACTTGCTTTCTTGGAGGACCATTCTCCTCAATTTCAAATGATTTAGCTCATAGACGACTGTCTTGCTTTTTGCAGGGCCATTCTTCAAGGTTAGCAGCTCTGGACTACACTGTGTCCTTGTATAGCGAGGTTTTCATGACAACACAAGGTGGAAACTTCCCTCATTTCTTAATGGGACATAGAAGATTTCTCAATGGACATGCCAAGACGATCAAGCCCGATAAGCGCAAGCTCGTGGTTTTACTACAAGACAAGACAATCAGGTAGTTTCTCCTTACTGCATCATTCTTTTGCTTACTAGCAAATAGGTTACATTTCGTAATCGTATTTTAAACTCGAAAATAGTTTTATTGGTAGCTCGCTAGCTACAAGCTATGTGGTAAACTTAGTACAAAGTAACTATAATTTGGCCTTCTTGTGGTACCGAGAATATCACAAAGCTAGTAAAAGTTAGAAGGCACTGAACATTTTGCGAGAATGCAGAATGGTACTACGTTATTGATTCTCGTATATGCAATGCAGTTGGAAGGCCTTCAAGGATCAGATGCAAGAAGTGCTGGCTGAAAGCGACCGCAAAGGACTGATGGTTCCCAGAGTGAAAAAAATCAACAGAAAAACCTCCATCTACCAATACCCATTGCCGGAATGTAGTTGCCTCCAGCCGCCCCAGAACTCGTCCCTCAGATTAAACCACCATGACGATAACTACCATTTAGACTCACTTTGACTTGGCTCACACCCCAAGTTCACAAGATAATCACTTCAACCCTCTCTCTCCCGCTCGCCCTCTTGTACAGAGTTCATTAATCACCTCAACATAGGATGAAAGGAAAATCCAAATTTTGAATCGAAGGTCGCGTTTTCGGGGTGGGTTCTCGCAGGTCCTTCACACAGGTTTGAGTTGTCTTTGCTTGACGTTGTGTTTGGTAAATGTCTTCTTTTTTGTTTGCTTGTTTGGAGATGTATCTGATTCATTGTTCTGTGGTGGAGATAGATTTATAGTGGTAGGAAAGAAAAGACGTAGTCTGTTAGTCGACTTGGAACCCTGGGGAAGATAGGGATGGTCGAGCAGGCAACAATATATTGTAGTAACAAGTTTCGAACAACAATCACTTTTACAAAGCTGACATTTCCACTACCTTATAATGAATGCCATTTGGGTCTGTATTGGAAGGAAGGTATGAATTCGTTCGCAAGTAAGCAATAACTTTGCAGAAGTTGTGTGCTAATTTCACTTGTCTTTTTCTAGATATGTAATTTGTATATTCATCACTATGATTGGCTTGGCCCTTACGAATAGGGCTGTTGATGAGCGGAGTCGAGTTTTGTCCAGCTTGAGCTTGGCTAGCTGGTTTGTAGTGGTAGCTCAAGCTCGGATTGGTTCCGTTTTGTTGGTTTGTGATTTTATTGAGTTAAATTTTAAGCTTAATTCTGATAAATTTATTTAAAAGTTATAACATTTTTAAATCGGCTTGACTCCTATAATCTAATGAAATAATGAGTCATTAAGACAATGATTCATCACCATATTTTGTTTTTTTTTTATAAAATTAGAATTATCCGCGCAATGCTATAGAAAGTTTTAGAGAATAAATAGAGATATATAAATTTTTTTTTATTATAGGAAACGTATAAGTAAAATGAAAGCGTGAGACAATTTAAGGCATCTCAATTGAAAAATGAAAAATACCACAAAACCCATAAAGGGTAATATGTGAGTTCAAAATAAAGTCTCAGTAAACTTAAAATAAAGTCTCAGTATACTCAAAATAAAGCCCGGTTAAGAAAACCAAACACTTCATTCAATAGTAATTCATGTTCTCCTTCTATAGATAAAAATTTTTTGTTATAGAAAACGTATTAACAAAATGAAAGTACGAGAGAATTTAAGGAATGTCAATTGAAAAATGAAAAATACCATAACCCATAAAGAGTAACATGTGAGTTAAAAATAAAATCCCGTAAACTCAATAACAATCTATTCACAAACAACTTATTTCGTAAACCAACCTATTTACAAATACATTTCTAGGATTCAAGGACTACAGCTCCAAGGCACTGGAGTGCCCCGCTAGAAAGTAAGCACTTCCTAATCCACAAATCAGCATTATTGTTAATACATCTCCAAAGAAAGTGGCAAAGAAAGACTCCACAACCACTTTCGAAATCCCATCTTCAATAAGAGAGGGTTCCATAATTGGTCAATCAATGTTGGTTCTGATTGCATTTCATTGGATCCTTTCAAATCTAACACCAGCTATGGCCTATGATTGGGTGGATATAAAAGTTTGATATACACTTTATAACTATCGATGAACAGTTTCGGGAACTTATGTGAATCTATCTACAAACGCTGGTTGTTATGCTCGTATTTGTTATCGAGTTAACCTCTATTTACATAGTTTGATAATTATAGTACAACATATCCGGAGCTGCTGAAATCCTTTACGAACCATTACATCCTAATAGTTCAAAATATCAAAATATCGCAAATTATCTTTATTAGTCCAATTTTACATACTACGAACATACACCGCCACGTCACAAACGTCAGAGGACAATCGTACCTAAGATGTTCAGTCGGATCCCTAAACATAATCACCTTCACCAATATACAAATGAGCCTAAGAAGCCAAGATTTAGTGCTGATAACCTTCCCAATAAGATAAGTATCAAACGACAGCCTGAACACCCTCATCCTCCTCAGCTTCACGTACTCATCAATCGCCAACTGGATATCTTTGGGCCCGTTCGTTCCATGGGCCGCGAGTCGGTCCGCGAGGACCACCGCGTCCTCGAGGGAAGCCGCCCCTTCTTGGGCCAGGAATGGGCCCATTGCGTCTCCGGCCACCGTCACGGTGCCGTTTCTGAAGTTTGTGGTTACGACGTCCAACGGCCGGTGGTACCTTATCTCCGCCAGGTGTAAGGAGCCGACATCGGAGTTCTTTACTGTTTCCAGGCATGTCTGTTTTATTAGCTTCTGGTCTTTGTACACCGTTGCATCTGTTCATCGTCCAATTACTATAGAACATTAGAACTAGCCCATTTCAAATCGGTTTCGATGTGTCGAAACCAAACTAACTTTCTTCCCTTAATTAGTGGTAGTACTGTTGACGAACCAAACTCAGTCTTCGGTTTGGAAAAAGACGGATTAGAACTCGTCACGGTCTTAAGCGAGCTAGCAAAATAACAAACGAGTCTAGCTTGAGCCAACCTAAGCTCAGCCTAACTGGGTCTGGTATGCGAGTCAATTACCGACTTGATTAAGCTTGTTTGAGACTCACAAGTTTAGCTTGATTGGTGTAGCTCGTAAGCTAGCTCGATTCGAGACATTCACATCAACTGTAAACCCTCTGAAACCTTTTACTTGCATTGTTTCAATGTTGTCACCTATCAGTAGATTATAAGGCTCCCCTCAACTTGAAATTTCGACACCTCGGTGATGCTTCTTGACCTGTTGTGAACTTGTATACTTTGCCATTTGTACCACATCATAAGATAAGTTCAACAGGGAATTACTACTGGAGTTGCACAAGAACCCATTTCCTTGCATTTGATGCTGACCGAACGTTCGAGCTCAGTAAACTTGAGTGTTTACTGCTGAGTTAATAAGATTTTACCTACAGACATCTGCTTCAAATTTTGCATATATATAGTACAAAATCTGCAGACCCTTCTGGAGATTGCACGCTCTCTGTTTACTGGTCCCAGCTTCAGGAAAAGTGGATCATACCAGTAAGCCCCACTCATTTGTTGTCTTTGATAACAAGTTACAACTAAAATGATAAAAAAACAGTGAAAGATACATCATACGGAATTTGGCTAGGGCGTCGATGGCTATTTTCTCCTCCCACAACAAAATATGTATTATTTGTGTGTTATCCATGCAATGTGTATTCGTTCAAAGTTAACCGAAACAAACCGTTTTATTGAGTTGGTGATTACGTTCATTTTTAGAGATTTGTGATCGGAAATGGACGGAACCTACCAAGAAACTTTTGTCATGTGTTTCAATAAAATTGACTAATTGAAATGTTATCTACTCCAAACTTGAACGACGATACTTTTAACCCAATGATAAATGACCTTTTCAATTCGGTCACGAAAACGGCCGACCGAATTCCACCGCTGATTGAACCTATCACAAAACAAGAAATAATGAAAATATGGTACATGGAGCTTCTTGTAGAATCATGTTTACCGGTCCCTCTCTGTCTCCAGTCCACCAAACAGTAATAACAATGAGCCATCATCATGACTGGGTTTCTGGTTTGGTGTGCATGCCTTCTTTTTAACCATGCATGTGCTTTGTCTTCAGTTTTATCCTTTTTACTTTTTACTTTCTCCAATGTGCAGTTAAAAATAAGAATGAAAAACTAAAAAGCTCTGCAAAACAATGAGGTAGCACTTCCTCTGTGGCCAAATTCCTCTGCAGAGTGGCATAGTGGCAGCCTTTACTTTCCCTGCATCAGCTTTTTACTGTCTAGCTAACACTTTTTTTGTACAGAGAGAACTGCAAATCTCATTAAACATGAAGTCCAAAGTTACCAAGTGCAGAGTTACAAGTCATAGATCTATCCTCCACGGAGAGATCCAACACGGTCCGATCGAGCTATCCAATCCGCCTTTATGTTCTTCGAGCCAGTCACAACATTTTCACCCATTAGTAACCAATCCACGACACATTGCCATGCCTACTCGACCATCCATCCTCTCGGGTGCCTCCTCTGGATCTCAGAACACTCGCCCCGTTCCACTCAGGCCATACATATGACATTGGACCTCCCCACCTATACCATCATCAGCAAAAAAGCCAAGCAACCACCAACTAAACAAACCGAAACAGCGAATGTTGTTTACGATTCTCTCTCCATTTTGATTAAACCAACCTCTGTAACGTAACCAAGGCATTCTCGTCTCAAGACGCGGTGCAGCAAATTGAGTATCCGAACGATTCAATAATGTATAGTACAAACTTGCAAACAACTAATCAAGCCCATACCTCTAATATATGGAGATGCTAACTATTTCTTGTCTTTAGCTCCCAACCTTTTACTAACACATACCAAGACAATGGGGGAAAGGAGGCCATCATTATGCAATGAGTACAAAACAAGAGTCAACTAAGTAATTTTTTATTAACCCTTTGATTTTGTACCACAGTAAATTTTGAAGAACTCAAATCAATAGTGAGGGGTGATGTCCAAAGTTCAAGCTAGGATACAAATGAATAGAACAAAAATGGTAATGCACGCTAGCTAGCTATTGGATTCTTCTTCGGACTTCCCCCTAGCTCGATTTCAACAGCAGAACCAGAATGATCGGAGATCATGTGCAGAATTTTAAGTTTAGAGTGAGTTTGAAAGGACACTAGGAAAAAAACTTCAATTTTGAAAAGTGTACATATGATTTAATCGATTTGGAACCGAGAGTTTTGTACGGTAATCTAGGTTAGCCCTCCCCGTCGTTGCTTGTTTCCTTTCTATATGGGTTGTTAGAGTTGGAAAAGGCTTGGGTTGATACACAGTTTGATTAATGAGCTGATTTTTACCATGCAAATGTTGACTTGGTTGGTCTCTAGCTAAGTTCGACTCGAATTTGGCTCGTCACAACATGTTAGCAAGCTGTTTGAGTAATTAGCTCGATATGGCTCGACACGAGACTCAATTTTCCAACTCAAACTATAGTCTAGATGTAATTGGGAACATCAATCAGACATAAAAAACTAGGGTTTCAAAAAATAAATTTGAACTCCTTTATGTTTTTCTGTGTTTCTAGGGATGATTGCTTTCGTTTCAGTAAGTCCAATGTGTACAATTAATGCTTTGCATTGGAGACTGCAAGCCCTTAATTACCACCTCTCTATATACAACTATGTGTAAAAATCTCCCCTGCTTACTTCTCCTAGCTCATCGTTGACCCAAGAACCATAGTTATAAATTACAAACTACAAAGGGTTACTCGTTATTGACTTGAGCCATACAGTCAACTATGTCGGTTCGATAACCATATAACAAGTTCAGTGTGTGTGAGTCGAACTTAAGATGTTAAAGACGAAAGAGTAGTTAGTTATAAGCAAGCTCATCAAAAGACCGGAACCAAGCTCATTATCGAGCTAAACCATCGGATAAGAAGCTTGCGTGCCACTCATCAAGCCGGCTCATCGCGAGCTATCAAAATCAAGTCGGTTGACGAGCTAGCTCGCAAGTGGCTTAATGAAATCACACGCCATGCCAACTCATTAGCCTGTCGAGCTAAACTCTAAATAAGGCAGTGAAATATGTATCAAATAGAGCCAAGCATGAAGAGAGGTAAATCTTCGAAAGAATGAGACCAGATAGGGTAATAAACAAAAAGAACAGGACAAAGGCAGAGCAAGAGACAAATTTAGAACTCCATTGGATTAATTAACAGAGTTAAAAAGCATCCTTCTTTCTTCATATTATTATTACCTTTTTACCGCCTAAAACCCACAGTAAATGACAACAAAACAAGGCAAAATAGCCGTAGGGTTAAACACATAAAGCTCGTCCAAATTAGAATAAACCCCAACATCCCCACCAGCCACTGAATCATACTCCTTTCTCTCCCCCTCTTTCCCACCTTCTTCCTCTTCACCGTCTCGCGAGACCTGAGAATTCCCAATAACACCCATTGTGAGTCCGTTTTTCTTCATCACTCTCCCCGCTATCACTCTACACACTAGCATTGCCCTCTTCTCTGCCTTTTCGACGCTTACCACCGTCGGCCCCACCGCCTTGTCGTGCGCCTTCCCACTGGTTGCGGTCGTCAGAATCCCAACACCACCTCCAGTACCGATCGTGAACCCATTCTTAATGATGTTGCAAACGTTGCATCGTCCGGAACAGAGGTTGGAGGATCCGTTGAGGCCGAGGGAGCAGGCGAAGGTGGTGGAGTGGAAGCGGAGGAGCTCATTGCCGTCAGCAATGCACCGGGGGTGTTTCTTGGGGAATAAGTTAGTGGCTTTGGACTTGATGGAGTCTCGGTATTCCTCGAATTTTGTGATGGTGGTCTGAGTGTTGTGGACTTTGAGGATCCTGTCGATCTTGCAGATTGGTGATTCCATTTTCAGCCAGCTTGATTGGAATATGATCTCCACTATGTTCTTGCTTGTGTCCTCTGCTCCTAGCTCTGAAACTGCACATTGATTTTTTATAGGTTGTTACTTGTCAATCAAGAACAATTTTTGACCGTTGGTTTCTTACTAATCTAGCAAAACATTTAACAAGTTTTTACATTACTCAAGTTGTCAAAAGTATGTCTAGTCCCAACCCGGTTCAACCGGTAGTAATTTGAATTGACCGAAAGCCAACATATAAAGAACACGCAAACCAGTGTGGTGATCTGGTTGAGCCGTGACCGATCAATTCGTAACTCAAATCAGTTTGTAACCCGATTAAGCCCCGACTCGGGATCCTATTAACCCGACCCGAAACCATATTAACTCATCCTGGTTTCTATCCAAATTGTCCGTTTGACAGCTCTGACCGATCAATTTGTGACTCAAATCAATTTGCAACCCGATTAACCCTAACCCAATCCAAAATCAGATTAACCCAACTTGTTCCCACCAAACAACCCGTTTGGCAGCTCTGACCGTCACTAATCAAACCAGTAGAAATGCTAGCCGCAACGAACCAATTTGTGACCCAATTCATTCGCAACACGATTAGTCCAAGACCCGTGACCCTATTAACCCAAACTAAAACCAAACTGCCCCCACCCAACCCGTCCGTTTGATAGCTCTAACCGTCACTAATCAAAATCGACGGAAATGTTACCCACGATTGATCCCCTGATCCTCAACCCTATCAACCTAGTCTGAATACCAAATTAACCCATCTTATTCCCCACCCAATTCACCCGTTTGACAGCTCTAACCGCGTCACTATCACTAATCTAACCGGTCAAAATGTCACAAAACCATACTCAAAACATCAAAATGACTGGTGAAAGAAAAGATCAAAACTTTATAATTACCAGCATGTTTAACAGCCTGATGAAGCTCCAAGCTCTCAGCTTTCATGAAGATCTGCCCACATTCTGGACAAGCACAGATACTATTCCTCAAATCTTTACCACCAAACCCTCCAAGAACTGGATCAACCACCATCCTACACTCGTAGCACCCTGAAAATCTACTGAAAGGCATCCCCTTGAACGTCGAATAACTCGAACCCGAAACAACCCCCCTTCTCCCTCCATTGCTCACCATCACTTCGCTCGAAACCGGTGGCCTGATCGATCTACTACTCGAACCGGTTTGCATAATTGTACTAGTACCACTTGTAGTATTGGTACTAGTACCAATTAATTCTGCTGATGGACGGTACTGCATTACCTTAGTGTTGCTACAGAGGGAGCCAGAGCACTTGAGTTTCTTGCTCTTCTTGCTGGTGGGTGTGACCGGTTCGTCAAGCTGGTTAAGAATCTGGTTATGGGTTTGGAGATCTTTGCAGCTGAAGATTCCTTTCCATGTAGAAGAAGAAGAAGAAGGTGGCTTATTCTCTGGTTTTTGGCTGCTCTGTCTCTTGTTCTTGTTATTCTTGTGGTGGGTTTCTGTGGTGGGTTTTTTTGGGGTTTTCCAGATAGCCATTGGATTTTGGAGGAAGAAGAGAGAAAATGGTTTCTGTTGGCTTTTGTTTGGATTGTTTGTTGGCTTTACATGAGAGCTAGAAAACAAATTGGGGAAGAAGAAAGAAGAAGGAGTTTGAGAAGCTGTGGTGGATGGTTTTGCTTGGTTTATACATGTTTCTTTTTCTTGGGGCGAATCTGACCGTTGATTTTTGGTAAGATGCTAAGATGAGGGGATTTGTGAAGCATATGATATAATAATCATAATAATAGTAATAATCGTTTACATGTTTACTGTTTAGTGTTTTCGGGTCAAGAGAAAAATATTATCGGAGTAGCTCCACTTGAATAATATATGGTAATGTTTAGTGTTTTAGTTATGTTGAGTAGGAGTATGTGTTGTTGTCTGTGTTTGGGTTGTAACGGTATGTTCACTTAACTTTTCATTGTAATGTATAAGCCGTTTAATTTTAAGCGGGTGCAATGTGAACACTAATTTTTTTCTTTACTAAAGAGGTTTGTTATCCCGAATCGATTGTATTCCTCTTGTTTGTTATCCGATTCTATTTTGAGTGTTTTTTGTTGAGAATTTATTGTTTTAGATGATATGAGATGTTGAGTTGTGATTTTAGACGGAAAATACAACGGAAATGGACGCAAATGCTATGTTATATATCAAAAGCCGTCACGTAACAAATAAAAGTTAGGTGACCACGCAGAAAATTAAATGCAATCGTAACTAAAAAACGTGAATACGTGACATAGAGATTTGTAAGCTCAATCCCCATTAACGAGAAGAGTGCGTTTAGAGGGGCACTACCAAATAACGAATATCCATGACTAGTATGTTGTGATGATACGAATTAAAACAAAAATAAGTTATAAATAAATTACCGAATTAATCTTAATCCTCCACTAAAACAAACAAACGAACACCAAATGTATTTTGAATTCAAATATTCAGCGGGTCCATCAGATTGCACAACCAAACAATGCTTTTGAGGCATAGTTATATTTATGGAAATGAAAATCAAAATTTGAATGTACTTTATTTCAAGTGTACTCGACGCTCATGTGGGCTCTTTGGAAGAAAGTTAAATCACCAAGTTTAAATAACAAGATATGAGCTTTTCATATAATACCTATTCAAGGTGTATGGGGATGTAGAGTTTGTCGCGACTCTCTTTCGGGAAGGCCACGTATTTTTTAGTACCGGAGACTCTATCGTTCGAGAAATCATTGAACTGCTATCCGTCTCTTTTGGATTTTACTTGTGGATTGTTCGCCTATCAACTAAATATGTGACATTACTAAGTTTTACATATATCTCAAGTGTGTTGTTGGTAGTCTTTAGAATAGATGTTTAGATTTTACTGCTTTTTATCTATTCGTCTCTTCACAAATTGTTTTTTCATAATTTGTAAAGACAAGAAATAAATAAATGTCTATTTTAAAATATACTAAATTCAAACCTAAAACTTTCGAATAAACAAATACGTCCTCTACCACTAAAACAATTTTTTTTACGTAGTCATCTTAGCCACAAAAGTGGTGCAAGAAATTTAAAATGCAGTTACTGGGTTTTTTTTTATACATCCAACGGCAGTTGAAACTTAAAAAGTGGGAAACTAAAATTGATAGGTTTGATAATTAGTGCAGAGGGAAAGGCTGCAGGATTCCTTTTGCCTCAAAATCATATGCCATTGAGTAAAGATGACTACTTTTTCATATTAAAACTTGAACATTACCCAATGCTTGCATTAAATTTCATGGGGCAATTAGAATTTACTTATCGACGATGATAACTCTTCAGGTTACGATCTAGTTTATTTTTAAAAATATAAAAAAATTATATCGTATATACATTTTAGTCTTGGAAATAAACCGAGCCGTGATTTAACCACCATGATTAATAAATAGTGCAAGAAATTTGAATCGTAATATGAGTTCTCAGTAACAATTATGATTTGTTGCTTTTCACACGCCGCAATTTCACGATTCATTTTCAAATCTAAAACTTTAATCATATGTAATTTTCCCAAATTAGATTAGTATATTTTCCATATGAATATTTAAAACTTACTACATTTTTTATTTATTGTCCCGAACCATTCTAAACTCGACGGTTATTTCGGCCTATCTCTTTATTCTAATTTTTTATTGCCCTATATGATTAACCTTTAAACTAGAATTTTAAATAGGAATTTAAATACATTGGAGCATTTTAAAATTTTAAATAGGTAGTTAAAAGCTACTGAAATCAGATAGGAAGAACTCACTTAATAAAAAAAAGACATGAAGAACTCTCCATTTCAGAAAACATACAGAAACGAACCAGTAACAACTTATATCTTATAAAACAACTAATTAGTATCATCCAAACCAGTTTCTAAACGATAAGATCATCTCCAATGCATAGGCCATTTTCACAGACTAAACTTATGAAATCACCACCACGGTCCGCCGACTCTTACTCCTTCTCATCCTCCTTCCAACTGTAAATATCTTATTCGTCATCGTCAAACCTAAAAGCCTCAACAATTTTGATGACCTCCAGATATGACGAGGATGAAGAAGACATCACAGATTGGGAAGAGGAAGAGGAGGAGGAGCAGGACTCTAGGTATGATGGAGTCTGCTACTGTGTTGCCCTTTGAAGTTGGGCACCACAGATTCTCAACAGAGCTAAAGCCATTGATTTGCTGAGAATTCTTTTGTTTGGGTTGGTTTCACAGTTTGAGTTTAGTGAAAGAGATAGATAGTTATATAGTTGATGGAATTTCAATATGTATTTCAGTTTCATGCCCAAAATGTGACTGTACTTGTAACAAACATAAAAAAAAGTGTGACTGCATACCACATTCTAATGGCATGATGATGATTTTCGTCCAGCGGAGCTTCATCATGCTCAAAATTTGGCTTTTAATTTTTAGTCGAGTTCGAGCTCGAACCCGAGTTAGAACATTTTGGTTTTATCGAACTCGAGCCTTGCTCGTTAACAACCATTTGCCAACCAAATGCAAGTTCAATTCGAACTTCGCTCATTAACTAAGTCGATGACCGTTGAATTTGAAGTTTTTACACTAAAAAACATCGACTAGTCAAGGTAAAAAATAAGCTATCCTAAAATTTATAACGTTCTACATAATGTTTTATGGTATTTGTGGTATCTGTTTTATTGAATCCAATGATGAGCCATATTATTTAGCATCCGAGTTGGGTTGCAAGCCTATTGATTTAAACATACCCTAACTCAAGTTTAGCTCGTTTAAGATGAGCCGAGTCACGAATGAGTTTTTTCCAAACCGAATACCGAGTTGCTCGCAAACAACTTAGTTTGCCAACAGCTCTATCCAAAACTAGTTCGTATATCCGTTTTACATTGTAGTATCGCAAGAAACATTACTCTACTGTAAAATCACTTGATCGAAATTGAACTTTCCTGAAAAAATACACAAAATTTCATCCAACTTTCTACCGACGAACAAACCAACCAAACCATGTTTTCCATAGAGAATATAGAGAATCCCAAATTTGCTATTGCAGTACAGTAAAACAAAAACATCAGTGTTTGTTAAAACAATCTTCTGTTCAATCCAAAACCTTAACTTAAATCTCACAAGTCACAAGTAATCTTCTGCTACTGCTATAACATTGCATATTCATCATCTTCTGCAAATCCATTCATTACTGTTTGGTATCAAACCACCAGCTTGGCTTTTGCTTGGCGCAATCCAATGTAACCTCCATAAAAAATATACCCTAGATGCCAAACAACTAACCTGCAATTAGCACCCTCTAAAGCAAATACTACTTTCAAAAGCTTCAACTGTAATGTATAAACAAACCAAAGCAGTCTAACTTACTTCTCATAGCTTTCTCTTCTTCTTGCCTCCATCCTGAGTAGTCTTCCCATATGCCGAAAGCCGACTCTGCGAAAGTTTCAAAGGCGCTTGCTTTAGCTTTCTCCTTGCCTTCCTAGATAGCCCACTTGAACTTGATTCTCCTTCTTCGTAGATATCCTTACTATCCTTGCTCTTTGACTTCTGCTGCTTCTTAGCATCCCTCCTGCTCTCAACGCTTCTCTTAAGCTCTTTAGCCTTCAACTTGTACTGTTTCTGTAAATTCCCTGGAACCTTCCATTCGGCTTCCCTGTAAGGAGCAAGCTTCTTCACTGAAACATACTGATTCAAGTCTTTATCATCTAATACCAGTATATCCGCAGTCTTCAATCCGAATTTGTTACGATCCACTTTAGCATACTTGAATCTCGTCTTTAGGTCTCCGATTGTTCCCTCGTAATCCAGCTTGTAGTACTCATCCAATAACTCTTTCTTAGTTTCTTCGACTAATGAAAGCTTTCGTTTTCTCTTCCTTTTCCCTTCTTCTGTTTCATCACCCTCTTGCCCTTTCTGTTTCAAAATCCTTTCCCTTGCTGATAAAAAGTCATCCACATTATCGACATTGTCCCACCCTTTAGAAAGTCCAAGCAACTCATCCTCCTTGTCAAAATCCGGCTTCTGGATATCCCCATCCTCATCATCATCATCATCGCTGCCAAACTTGGGATCAGCATCCTCAGCTTGATAGTACTTATCATCAAACGCTTTCTTCATCATCTTATCGTACTCCTGGGGATCGAAATCATCCTCCAGTTCATCCAAATCTAGTAAATAATCGTTGCTCTCGATGCCTGCAACCTTCATCACCTTTTGAATCTTCTCCTCCATTTCTTTCTTCTTCAGATTCTTCAAGTGCTTCAGCTCCTCTTTCCTCTCCATCTCGGCTATCCTCATCCTCTCTTCCTTCTTCTTCCTCTGTTCTTTCCTCGAATTCTCCTTCTTCCTCACTGAACCTTCTACCACCCTGGAGTGTCCCATCACCCTGTCCCCTGCATTCTCTTCGTGCCTGAAGTTATACTTCGCCTCATACTCATCTTGCCTATCGATCGCCTCCTCATCCTCCGATAACTCCTCCTCCATCTCCAGACGCTTCTTCTTATTATCCTTCCACATCTTGTTCTTGAAAAACTCCATCAAGAACATCTTCCCCTCATCCAATTCTTTCTCCTTACCAAAGTATTCCCCCAATTTGGATTCCAACTCTTTATCATCATCATCCACTTTACTCCCATTGCTTCCATCTTTCACTTTCAACAATTCACCTTCCTCATCATCATCAGCATCCTTCACAGCATCAAGAAACTGCTTCCTCAAGTCCTCCTGTTCTTCATTGTAAGTCTTCCCTCTCTTTCCCTGGCTCGTCTCCGCATCATCAAACTCAGGACCTTCCTCAATCAAATTTTTAGCAACAACATCTTTCAAGTACATTGTCTTCTTCTTCTTCTCCTTCTCTTTATGTTTCACTCCTTCATCATCATCTTCTTCTTCTTCTTCGCTATCGCTAAATAAGGGAACATTCTGATTCAAACAAGGGTCGCAGTTCTTTACCTTGAGCAGCTTGTCAAAGAATTTAATGTCCTCCTTGTTGGCTACTACGGTGTTGTCCGGATCGTCGTCGTCCGACAATTCGTCGTCCGATTCTGTATCGTCCTCGCCGTCGATTCGGCCTTTCTTTTTCAGCTCTTCGTATCGCTGGAGAGCCTCGCGCTTTTTGTTGTGCTCGTACCGGCGAGCGAACTCCTGGTTGACCTCGATGTTGGAAATGTCCTCTGTCCCGTCGTCGCCGTCATCGAATAGCTTCATCGCTCCCACTGATGGCTGGCCGGATAGGTAATTTGACTGCAGAAAGAACTCGAGTTTCTCGTCGGCGGCGGCTGGGTTGAGAGAAGATAAAGAACACAATTAGAGTCTGACTGAAAAAACACCGTAGTTTGACTTTTTGAGGGTTTTGAAATTCATTCGGGCTGAAAATCCTCTACTTGCCTCGACCCAAGCCCATTAAAAGCCCAACTACTGGCCCACGAAGGATTCAACGTCAAAGCGCCAAGAAATAGCAGATTCAAAAGTTTACAGGCTGCTTCTCTGAGACTCCTTGCCTTCCAGAATCTGAGGTCAAATGCTCTCAGTTACACACTTACAGTGTCGAGCTGAAGATTCAGTGCTCCGATTCATCAATCAGCCGTATGGCGAGCTCTAGTATCTGGGAGAGTAAGTACAGTATAAGAAGGAGCTCTTACTGAACGATTTGTCTTCAGTTTTGCTGTTCCTCCAATAAAAAATTTCCATCGCCGGGAAAGGAAATGCCGTTGGGATCGGAAAATGGAGCCGGAGGCTAAACTTCCGGTGGTACCAGCCGCCTCGGCTCATCCGACCAATAAGAATCTAGTCAGAAGCGCAATTTCCAATCTGGACACCACTACCTCTTCTTCTTCGTCGTCTTTCTCATCATCCTCCTCACCGGAGTTTCTCCGGCATGTTCAAGCTGCTTTCAAGCGCCACCGTCCCCTTGGTAACTTCATTTATCTCTCGATGTGTAACTTCCACTAGCTGGAAGCGTAATTTCTGTAGCTTCCTCATGCTCTTAGAGTATCATCACTCGAGACGGAAAATTAGGGTTAGACGTGGATCCTAACTTGAAATCTCAATCGGTTACCGGATTAGTCGCATGTGGTAGCATAGTACTGTGAGATTGAGTTAGCGGTGATGTTATAAGTTTAGTAATAGAATTGTGCTGGAGAATTCCGAAGTTCGGTTTTAGTTATTGGCTGCTGTATGTTTTATTGTAGGTATAATGCAGGGAGATGGTTTGAAGCCCAGGCGCATGTTGGGTCCTCAAAGGCAAGCAGTTAGGAATTTAGCTTCCCATATGATTCCCAGCATGGCCAAGTCTGATGATGTTGCTTCACGGAGTCAAACAGCAATGAACACAAATGTTCAAGTTAAGAACCCAGATGTTACAGTTCTTCATAAAGACGCATCAATTACACCTCCCCCCATTTCAGAAACGATAACAAAGCAGTCTCATGAGAATTTCGATTCTCTTGAAGTACAGAAGGAACGGCCGAAGCGTGCTGGTGCTGTTGCTTTTAAAGATGTGAGTACCCTGTTAGGGTCTGATGTGGAACCGAAACATGATAATATGACAAGAAGCGATCAATTAGGTGTAACAAAGACATCTGCCACCCAGGGTACTATATTCTTCCTTTAAGCTTCGTATCGCCGTCAGGAAGATAACAGATCGGTTTTTGTTTTACATTTGATGAACTATTTTATGTGATGATGACATCCTTTCAGGATTTTCTTTCCCCTTGATTATAGCTTTCAATTCAAGTTGTCAAAATAGTTCAACTTGTTATCATGGGTCTAGAGATATGTTTTCTGTCTTGTGTTCCAACATGCAGGGGCCGATGATCAAGTGCCCAATACATTGGAGAACTTATCTTCTCATTTGAATTCACTTGCATTGACAGAAATGGAATGGGAGGTGGGTAGTCAAGTGGAAGTGTCAAATGTTTTCCATGATGAAGCAAGGCACCAGAAATTTCAGAACCTGGACAGTGATGCTGGTAGCAAGTCTGATGTTGCCGTAGCTTTGTTGGCAAACCAAGCAACTGTCGTCAAGGATCAATCGCATGAATTGAGAAGTTTTTTAAATCAACCAGCTACTCGATTTTCAGTTGCAGGTACAACGTGTGCCACCACAACATCTGTTCATTCTTCTTCAGCACCATTGATAAACTCCACAACGTACAGTTCACAGACTCTTATAGATCGTGGTTCTCATGTGGCAGTTTTGCCAATGGGAGATAGTAATATGAGTGTAGCACAAGGGCATTTGCAGCAGTCATCAAATTCCTTGGTGAAGGGCATGAGTAAGGTGTTAAGTGATAAGTCAGCCATTTCTATCCAAGCTTCTAGCAATGCCATAGATGCAAAAGTTATGGAACATGAACGGCTTCAGGATACACAAAAGGCCACAAAGGAAAGCGGGATTCCCGATAATCCTCTTCATGTCGATAAAAAGGTGAATAATAAGGGACAATTAGTTGAGTCTGTTGCCAATGTACAGTTGGATAAAACAGCAAGGCAAGAAAAGGCTACTGGTGGTAAGGGCACATCAAGTCAACGAAAGAGAGCTTACGATCCTGACTTATTCTTTAAAGTAAATGGAAAGCTTTATCAGAGACTTGGGAAGATTGGTAGTGGTGGAAGTAGTGAGGTTCACAAGGTGATTTCGTCCGATTGTACAATTTACGCACTCAAGAAAATCAAACTGAGAGGACGTGATTATGCCACAGCATATGGATTTTGTCAGGAAATTGAATATCTCAACCGATTGAAGGGGAAGAACAACATAATACAGCTGATAGACTACGAGGTAGACAACTTAAACTTTAAATCATTTTTCGAGTAACTTAGATGCCTATCTTAAATTGAGGCAGTTATCAGTCATCTGCTTCTTTGCTTTGTTTCCCTCTTGAATCCTATTTTCCAGATGCTAGCACATAAGTTTGTTGGTTTTCAGCTTTTTTATATATATGTTTGGTATACATTTCTGGATGTAGGTGACAGATAAGAATTTGCTCCAGGAAGTAATCAATGGCTCCATCAGTAACAAAGACAGCAAAGTCAAGGATGATGCGTGTATATATATGGTTCTTGAATATGGGGAAATTGATTTGGCTCACATGCTGTCCCAGAAGTGGAAGGAAATGGATGGTTCGAATCAGACACTCGATGATAACTGGCTTAGATTTTACTGGCAGGTACTTGATTTCCATTTCATTACTACTTATATTCTTAATGATGCTTCATGTGTGCTATGCTTGTTGCCTCATGTTTCATTCTTCTAATAGTTATGTATCTAGTATTGTTTTGCTTCATCATTGTCTTCATATGGACAGACTTTTGTCTTTTGCATCGAAGTTAACTGTTATCACTCTAGAAACTAAGGGAGTTGCTTGTCTTAGTTGCAGTAGTCAGCCTTTCTTCTCCTCATCGACTAAACTTTCACAGTTCTTTCTTAACTGTCTTGCAGCAAATACTTCTTGCTGTTAACACCATTCACGAGGAGCGCATAGTACACTCAGACCTGAAGCCAGCCAATTTCCTTCTTGTTAAAGGCTCTCTAAAGCTTATCGATTTTGGCATTGCCAAAGCTATAATGAGTGACACGACCAACATCCAGAGGGACTCACAGGTACTTTGTTATCTTGTTCTGGCAAACACAAGTCGAACTTATTAATCCTTGATCTTTTAGGAGGAATAAAGTTGTGTATCTTATCAATTCGAAATTTTAGATAACTGCTACCCTTGAATATGGAATATGTCTAATAATCCTCAATTTTTATAGGGTGGATTCAAAACTTTTAATCTTGAGATTAGGATGACCTGATTAAGGCTGGTATAGTTGACGATTATCTGACTATTTAATCTTGAGATTTACTAGTTTTCTTTGTATGTGGTATACGAATCTTGATCCATGATGTATGTCCCGTGTGTATAACTCTGGCCCGACAATGAACAACTTAAGTAGAAGAATAACTTAATTTAGGGTTCCATTTCCATGGTTCAAGCTTTCTATGCAGATGAACAATGACTAGTAGTTGATAATTGGTCCATGGACACGAGAACAAAAGTGCTTATTGCTATTACTTCACCCCAGAGAGAAGCTCTTTGGTATCTTGTTCCGCAAGTAATCGGCTGTCATTTATTCACAGGTAGGCACTCTAAGCTACATGTCCCCTGAGGCATTCATGTGCAACGAGCAAGACGCCAACGGTAACATCATAAAGTGCGGTCGGCCATCAGACATTTGGTCCCTCGGCTGCATCCTCTACCAAATGGTATACGGCAGGACGCCCTTCGCAGACTACAAAACATTCTGGGCGAAATTCAAAGTCATAACCGACCCAAACCACGAAATAACCTACGAACCCGTGTCGAACCCCTGGCTCCTCGACCTCATAAAGAAGTGTCTAGCCTGGGACCGCAACGAAAGGTGGAGGATCCCTCAACTCCTCCACCACCCTTTTCTCGTCCCTCCCGTCGCCCCACCTTCCGGCCACAAGCTGCTTCAGCTCGTCGCAGAAGCTGACGAAAATGCCACTTCCTTCTGCAGCGAACTCGAACGGCTGCTGTCCAATCCGGTCAGTTCCGAAGTGTTGACTTCGCGTGATCGACAACGTGAGGTAATCTCGAGAATGTCCTTGCTTTGTCGTAAGATTGAGGAATGTGTTATGAAAGTGGATAAGGAGGAATAGAGTTGTTAAGTTTTTTCCTGTTCCTGCTGTATATGGGAAAGTTCTTAAGGCTGTGTGTACCTTGGAGGGGTTCGTTTCCATCCTCCATTTGTCACATTTTGTGCATTAATGCTGATAGTGTTGTTTGTTAATTCTGTTGTTTTTTGGTATAATGAGGTGCTCATTCAACCATCAGCAATCCCTCGTGGTTTCTGGGTTTTTTTAACCGTAAAATCGTAGGTCTAGTGGTTTTGATTCCACCAAAAGATCGGAATCAAGTGAAGTCGAACGGGAAAAAAGAGTTTAAATTAGTGTTTTCATGGACTACGATTCCACCCGATTTCACTTTCTCCCTAGTGGACTTTATGTAATTTGAGTAATTTACATTTTAAACGCCCGACTTTCATAAATTGTTAGCTTATGGTGTTGTATTTTTATGAAAACTTATTTTCTTGGATTGATTATATCATGTTTATTTTGATTTGAAATAATGAGTTTAATCAACATCTAGCTAATTTCTGTGTATTTATACTTCTGTCAGCCATTGGTTATATCATGTTTATTTTCTTGAACCGATTTTTCGTTGATTTTGCCACTTAGTGACAAGGCTGACCGTCACTTGACTCGGACCGAATTAAGTGTTAAGTTGCAAGTATTTGACCTTATTTTGAGGCCCTTACCTTATGGGCCCACGTCCGCCGCCATATCCATAATCTTAAATCCATCCTATCACACCGAAACAAGGCCCATTATCCATTGTATGAAATACTATCTTCAAATTAAGGCAGCCATTGCCTTTAAATATTCCCATTTTCTGTGGAAAATTTTAGGTAATCGCGCTTTTAACTTTCATCTACAATTTTTATATTCTTAAAAATATTAAATACATCATAAATAATAGCAATATATCAAAATAGGATTAGAAATAGAAAAAAAAACATTTCGTACTTAATATCAACAAGATAATCTACATATCTTTTCGATAAACATGAATAAACTCGAACTCAACACATCCTCCTGATCGGCTCATAAATCTGATCATAACGGCAATCAAACTACACCAGTCCATTTTCTTACTTATTTTAGTGGGCTGCTCCCGACAGTCTGTACGAATAATCAGGCTCCTCTTCCTCCTCCGTTATCTGGATAAGAAGAAGAAGAAGAGGACGGCCACGTGTCCAAAAGGAAGCTTCACTATTTTGACTCGTGTTCTTTGTTTGGTTGTAATGGTCAAAGTGATGAAAAATTATTGGGTTACTTCCGTGTTTGCTGCGCTGTGGTATGCTCATAAACAAACAGTCCTTAGTGGGTTACCACTCATCTCTCTTCTGTTCTGTTCTTCTTTCTTTTTCTGGCTTTGGGTGAAGAACGTGAACGAAACCTCCTTCCCAGATTTAACACGTGTTACTTTACTCACAAGTCTCATGCTGTAATTACAAAAAAGATTGGTTCTTTTTTGCCAACTGTACCAAGATTACAACTACTTGTGTTGGCAAAGATAAATAATAAGATTGACCAAACGGCACTCTCCTAATCCTAACCGTTAGCTTATAATTCTTGACACTTGAGCCAAAATGGATGGGTATTAGCCAAATTGGCAATGTGATTTTCGGTTATGACCGAAACCGAAATAACCTGGAGATTAGGCATACGAAAGAATTTTTGAGGTCAACGATGGTTAATTGGATCGTATTTAAACCAAATTAATCACACTAATTATATTAAATTAACCAAATAATATTGGTTAAAATAGTTAATTTGGTAATTGATCTATAATGATAGCCATACATACATTCCATTAACAACGATCAAAACCCTTAAAAATCTTTTTTAACTTCATTGGGTTATTATTTGAAGAGTTAAACATAATGAATCCTTAATTTTTAATCATTCCCAACATGCATTTTAAACATTAACTAATTTTAAAAAATTCAATTTCTGAAGGGGTTAACCAACGAAAATGAGCTATTTTGACATGAAAATTTTAAAATTTTCAAATCGGTTAATATTTGACATATATGTTAAAGATTATTAAAAAATAAATTTCATTATGATAAATGATGGTCAAATGAAGTCAAAAATCAATTTTACTTGGTGTTATGTGAGTGTTGACAATTTTTAAAATTGACTTACTTTCTACATGCATGTGGTGAGAAATAGTTAGACTTCCCAAATAAAAATTTTATAATCGAAAATACATACATCTAAGATTATCAATTTGTATCGATTATAATACTAATACATAATACGATTTCTTTAAATTCTTGAAGTAGCTTCAAACTACGAAACTGAAAACAACCCACAATCATTCCATATCATTTTGAGACATATTAAATTTAGAATTGTGTATGGGTGGTAAATATTACGTAAGGGTTATCATATATTTTTATATATTGGGTAGGGTATTGGGGTGAGTTATCTAAATTTATTTTTAACCAATCCCCATTTGTATGAGTATTTCTCATACTCATCACGTAACTCGATGAAAATAAATATTCTCCGCTCCAATCAAATCAAATTAAATCGAACACTCAGTAGAAAGAATAATATCGCCAAGCATGAGAACGAGCATTTAGTTTTCTGCCTTTTTGGTTCTAGCCAATCACTTCACCGGAACCGCGTAAGCTATCACTTCTGTCAGCCGTCATATTCATTACACGTGTCGCATACTACGCTATCGTGTACTGTGCACCGCGCCGCAGACGATCTCTCTGTTTCAAAAAACGGAAAACAGCATCATTAAATAACACCAACCGTCTTAGATCCAAACACAGATTAATGGCTGCAGCCCCAAATTTCCATTTCCCATCCTTAGGGGTCGTTTGGTTGTAGATTTGGTCAAATATACATACAAGTAACTATAGATTTAGGATTTTCGAAGTTGTGATTACCTACGTGATCATCCATCTAACTCATGTTATTAGGTTTATAACTTATTTATGAGATAAACTTATATGTCACGTTTTATCGAATTAGTACGACCATATGTGGTTGGAGATATCATTTATCATAATGTTTACCTCCAATTATGATTTCAAAATCATATAAATTTTTCTCATAAATAGGTTATAATACAATTCAATTATCGTAAAGCATTAACTCTTATACTCTTTCATCACTGTATACACGATCATCGATATACAATTAATATATTATCATATAACATTGTATTTCAGTTGATTTACACTAAAATCCATGGCTTATGTACTATACTTTATACAACTTGCTTGAAATATATTAAACTCAATCTCTTTATGAATAATTATGAAATTTTTTAAAAAATATATAGTTGTTTTAAATTGTGGAGTGTATTTTAGGAAAAAAATAGTTCTAGAGTATTTATTAGTTCGTTACGAATTAATTAGTGGATATCTTACCTTATAAAACGATTTTTGATAAATATAAAAATAGTATTTCTATGAAAAGGAAAGACTAATTTAATTATAATCCTCAAAATCATACTAAAATTTGCATATATGATATTAGTTTTAATATTCAAATCGTCATAAAATCATAACCAAATCGTAATTACCCATCTTTGATACATTGTTAAATCAATGGAATATTCGAATTGTCCCGTTTGGAAATAGTCAAAATATGAAAATAAAAATACTACTAATCCTAATTCATAAACCGTAGTTATACATAAATTGTCAAATACTATGCGCCTTACAATAATCGAATATCCAAACGACCCCTTAATCACCTTCCCCATATTCCCCAAGGCGGTCAATCCCATAAACCAACCGGGAAAAAATTCCTCCTCCGTTCTCCGTCACTCCTCTTCGTCGACTCAGTCTCCGATCCCAAATCAACGAAAAACTTCCGCCGGAGAAAATCTACTCACTCACCTCCGTAACCGTTTCCTAATCTTCCGCTTACAACCGGAAAGTCGTATCGTTTCCTTTTCCTATCTGATAAAAATACAACTTTGACTGAACCATGAATCATCATCATCATCATCATCCTCCATTGACATCTTCAACCGCCGTCGATTCGATCGTCTCCTGGTAACAAAAACAACCTCTTTTGTTCTCTTCATTGATGCATCATTTCTGCTGCACATCAACAGTGTCGAACAACTCCCCGACTGCTGCTACTGCGAATCCCCTGATGGCTATCGCCGCCAGATCCGACCTTTCTTCCCGATCGTTCACCGACCGCATTCACTTCTCCGATCGTCGCCATCATGGCCGCACCGCGTCCGTCGATTCTGTTATCAGTAACGGCGGTGGAGGAGGAGGAAGGCACAGTTGTCGGATTTCTACTGTGGCGAATTCGGCCTCCGGGAGGGAGCAGCCGGTGGATGTGAAGATTAATGATATAGTAGGGAACGGGATATCGGGGATCCTGCATAAGTGGGTGAACTATGGCAAAGGTTGGAGGCCGAGGTGGTTCGTATTGCAGGATGGAGTTGTGTCGTATTACAAGATTCATGGACCTGATAGGATCGTTGTTAATCTGGAGACTGAGAAAGGATGTAAAGTGATTGGGGAAGAGTCGATAAGAAGGATTTCCAGGGCGGATAATGGAACTACTTTGCAGCAGAGAAGGATTCCTGTTGGCGAAGTTCATCTCAAGGTACTACTGCTATCTCTTTCTCTATAGAGTCTAGACTCTAGTATCTGTAATTTCATTCATTCAAATCCGCTTCGGATTTGTGTAGATTAATACCCAATGAATCCATGAGAGCAGATGATTCAGTGTTGAAATAGTGCTGTGTTTGATCAAATGAATGTATGCAATTGCATTACGTGTGCTCAAATTGAATTGAATTCTGCATGCTGTTTCTTGGTTGAAATCAGGTGTCTTCGATTCGAGAAAGTAGATCAGATGATAAGAGATTCTCAATATTTACGGGGACTAAAAGGCTCCATTTGCGAGCTGAGACAAGGGAGGATCGATTGGCATGGATGGAGGCATTGCAGGCGGTGAAGGACTTATTCCCTAGGATTTCCAACAGCGAGTTAATGGCTCCGGTGGACAACGTGGCTGTCTCGACTGAAAAACTGAGGCAGATGCTTGAAGAAGAAGGGGTTAGGGAAGAAGTGATTCTGGAAAGCGAGCAGATCATGAGGACTGAGTTCACAGGCTTGCAGAACCAAATAGAGCTGTTGAAGCAGAAGCATCGACAGCTGATTGAAACGCTGCGGCAGTTAGAGGTACTGGCAATTTGAATTTTTGTAAGCAGTCGAGAACATGCCAGTGGATTTTTGAAAAGCTTCCTCCTTTTGACACTGCATTTCCTTTCATGATCGTGAATTGTGAAAAGATCGTGTTTTCTTCTTGAGGTGATATTAGCAAATAACAATCTCAGAAGGGCTGTTGTACAATGGTTTGTATAAGTATCTTTGTTAATATAATAGTCTTCGAAGCCTTTTACATTTTAACAACCTCAGAAGTGGGCTAGCTAGTTTATAATATTAGGGTCCTAAACAAACCTAGTGAATACTTTATGGTATTGAACCGGAAGTGTTTACAGATTGCTTTGCAGTGACCGGAGTTGTATAAAGGCAATGGTGGTTACCATATTTGTTGCTTTGACTGATGTACTGGATGTAATAGCAGTACGTTCAGTATAGGTGTGTAGATCACGATTTAGGTCTTTAACTTGGCATTAATTTTTGGAGTACTAATACACAGATATTTTATATGAAAAAGACTATTATTTCAACTCTGATCCCTGAGAAACTAAGATACGTAAGATCTGCTCTTTAATCTAGGTCGCCAACTTGAAGTCAGTTCTATGTTTTTATTCTGGAGTGGAAATGAGCCCTTTCGGAAGAATTTATCATGATGTTAACCTGATTAGTAAAGACCACCTTTTTCTCCACGCTGTTGCAAGGGTCAGTTTCCTTGTGTAAGACAATCTCTTAGCTCTTTTAGTAATGGATAAGTTGAGAAGCTAAATCTGAACTGAATCTCCTGGCCTTAGTCAGTTACTTATCTGACTACCTGTGCTATCTATCCGTGTGAGGAATAACGTTTCATATCTTTTCTTGTAGACGGAAAAAGTCGATCTGGAGAATACAGTTGTTGATGAGAGCCAAAGACAGTGGAATGACCAAGGGACGTCTTCTATGGCAGCTCGTGACAAGTTTAGTGGTATGTTTCTGCTTTACACAGAATACGCTCAGCCAAGATGTTAGTTATGCATACGTTTCAGCGTCATATGCCTAGTTGTTGGATACAACACCTCATAGATGATTTCAGGCAGTACTTATTAAGTATGTTGATTTTCTTATGTTAAGTATCCATTTCCTCATTGAGCAGTTAGTTTTTCTTTTCCCTCCTTAAAGCCTTCATTGCCTTTTTGCTTACGTCTACATCAGGTTCCTGTTATTTGATTGCCGAAATGCTTCACTCTTATATATTTGTGCATTTTGTAACTGTCCAAGGGCTGAAAAATGTAACTTCTTTCCTAGCTGTACAAAATTTGTAATCTGCTCTTCACTTCTCCTTTCTCTTTCCCAGATGCAAGCGGATTTGAATCTGAGGATGACAATGAAAGAGTAGATGCTGCAGAAGAGGAAACAGACGACGAGGAGAATAATTTCTTCGACACTCGCGATTTTCTCTCATCGGGTTCTTTTAAAAGTAATGGATCTGATTTCCGGACATCTTCGTTCTCTTCAGATGACGAAGGGCTACATCCTCACGAACTTGAAGATGATATTGATCCTTCAATTAGGTCCGCTGGGCTTGATTATCCATATGTTAAGAGACGTAAAAAGTTACCAGATCCAATCGAAAAGGAGAAAGGCATCAGTCTTTGGTCGATGATTAAGGATAATATTGGGAAGGACCTTACAAAAGTTTGTCTTCCTGTTTATTTCAACGAACCTATTTCTTCTCTTCAAAAGTGCTTTGAAGATTTGGAGTACTCCTATCTCATTGATAGAGCATGTGAATGGGGAAGAAAGGTCGGTCTTCCTTCGCTTTCGTTACAGTTTATCAGACTTCTCCTCATTTCACTGATCTCATAGTATCCGTTTCTGACAGGGTGACAGTCTGATGAGGATTCTTAACGTTGCTGCCTTTGCTGTTTCTGGATATGCTTCAACGGAAGGAAGAATCTGCAAACCATTTAATCCACTACTAGGTGAAACATACGAGGCTGATTACCCAGATAAGGGAATCCAATTTTTCTCTGAGAAGGTGAAACTTATCCTTTTCTGTTTCGATTTGGTAATATACCAGTTAAACTAAGCTCCGTTTTCACCTTACAGTCATTTACTTTGTTTACAGGTTAGTCACCATCCCATGATTGTGGCATGTCACTGTCAGGGCACAGGATGGAAGTTTTGGGGAGATAGCAATTTAAAAAGCAAGTTTTGGGGTCGTTCTATACAGCTTGATCCGGAGGGTCTTTTGACTTTGGAGTTCGACGATGGCGAAGTCTTTCGATGGTCTAAAGTACGACCATTTCACTAGATTCACCCTTGGATATTTATATATTATTCTTAATTCTATGAATGTTTCTTATAGCAGAATTTTTGGTCGTTTCATTTTTGTATTCCAGGTGACTACATCAATATACAACCTGATACTAGGGAAGCTATACTGTGACCATTACGGCACAATGCGCATAGAAGGAAACCGTGATTTCTCTTGTAAGCTGAAATTTAAGGAGCAATCCATCATCGACCGAAATCCTCACCAGGTATGTTTCTGATGGACTGCTGTCGAGACTCGTAAAGGAGGCTTAACATTTCGTAATATCGTTCCTTCTCGATGTCAGGTGCAAGGAGTCATTCAGGATAAGAGCGGGAAAACCGTCGCGACTCTGTTCGGAAAATGGGATGAGAGCATGCATTATGTTCTTGGCGGGAAGGCTAAAGGGTTCGAGTCATCAGAAGCTCGTATGCTCTGGAGAAGAAGCAACCCGCCAAAATCCCCTACGAAATATAACTTGACCCGCTTCGCCATAACATTGAATGAGCTTACCCCTGGTCTCAAGGTGATTCCATTTTTATTTATTTATTAAGAAGGTGATTCCGTTTGTTTTGCAAGATTTGATGCCTTGTTAATTTGTAATGTCTAACTTCAAGTTAAAACACAAACGTGCAGGAGAGGTTACCACCTACGGATTCAAGGCTCAGACCTGACCAGAGGTACTTGGAAAATGGCGAGTTCGAGATGGCGAACTCTGAGAAGTTGAGGCTGGAACAGCGCCAACGTCAGGTAAATCTCGGAATATCACAACTGGAAAATCCCTTTGAAGCTTTTGAGCTAAATTGTCATCCGGATGTCGGTTCAGGCACGGAAGATGCAGGAGAGTGGGTGGAAACCACAGTGGTTTGCCAAGGATAACGGAAGCCCTTCGTACCGTTACACAGGTGGGTACTGGGAAGCCAGAGAGAAAGGAAACTGGGAATCCTGTCCTGATATATTCGGTCAAGTCCCGGCTGATCAAGTCCTCAGCTAATATGATCCAAAGAGCAAAGCTGTTGACTTGCAGTGTAAGTAAAAGATGGAAGACACAGCAGGTAAATAGAAACACTGGTTCTTTTCAGTGACCCGATAGCTCAACAGTCGCGGGGAGGGCACACCAAATCGAAGGCTTTCTCGTTGCGAGTACCGTAAAGATTGTTTGATGTTATACCCCTTCTATACAAGGAATAGGAGAGATTATAGGAGAAGTAAAATGCATTCATTCGATGATCGAAGTCTTTTGTTTTCTCTTTCAGATGAGAAAAGCCAGATAAAATTCACATTCTTTCATAAAGGAAATGGTTCTATTTTGATATCATCAATTTGGATCTCCCTATGTTTGCATTACTCAAACCGAAATTCTCGAGTTGAACCTCGTCCGGTTGCACTTCTCATTACTAGATGATCGTGGCGGTCGTTGTCCTATTCGACTTTCCATAGACAAATTGTGCGTCTATGATGTGACAAAATCATATAAATTGATGTTTAGGTCAGAGGCAATAGTCAATTGTCGAGGTTTCCAACATTGTGGTAACCATGTTGCTGATGTTTGATGCTAGAGTGCTGAGTTTGTGGCCGACATTGGAAACTGTCGACAACATCCGACCTTATTAATTTTGATAAGACACTGAGGAAATGGAACATACTAATATCTATTCAATACGAGCCCGAGTGATGAAACATTATGTACAGATTCTTATACGAATTGTATGGCCGGTTATTGAAAAAAAAATCAAAGTTATAAAGCTGATGACGGTGACCATGTGAGTATAAACTATTTACCTAACACATAATAACGTTTTATGTGTTTGTAACCGCTTAGATCATTTAAAGATCTAAGTAGAGGCAGGTGTGGAGGTGGCCATCAGTATCCACTGCCACCACACCCGCCCCTTATTTTTTAAATTCCGCACAATGATATTTCGAAAATGTCACATCCTAATCCCATTTTAAAATCTGGATTGGATCAACGAAAATTTGGCTCTTTCATCCTCAGCGCATCTAGTCATACCTCATAAATGAATTATTCGAATGTCATCTGGGAAATAACCATAACAGGAATATCAGAATCCTAAGCAATGGGAATAATTCCAGTTGGCAGGGTCATCGATTCAAAGAAGTAGCTAGCTGGGTAAGTTCACAACCACACACAGAGCCACCGTCGTCGCCGTCAAAACGTGTAAATAACCCCCCACAATTCCCGGCGGAGATTACCACCAAGTTATAATTTACTTACAGTTAACGTTTTTCGACTTGTCATCGCCCTCTGGTAATATTTATTGTTTGTTCCGATTGACTGACGCAGGCTAAGTCGTACCGTAAACCATTCTGCACCACCAATTACCTTAAACTAATTTCTCTTAAAAATTACCTTAAAATTAATCATGATTTGCTGCTTAAACTACGACCTGATAATGTATTCTAATGATTCCCTGAAGTTGAAACTCGAATTAAAAAAACAGATTATTGGATTAGGGAAGTAGTCGTTGATTGTTTGAATGGACACGTGTGCTGTTGACGACGACGACGGTGATATCATCATAGAGTTGGCACCGTAAACTAAACCAACCAATAATACTCCGCATTATTATTATTTCCTTACAACTTTGGTCGACTGGTTCTGCGGTCATCTAACTTTCAAATGTAGCATAACGGTCATCGAACTTTGGACTAAGTCATGAAACAATACTTGCATCCACTTTCATTCTTCTTTATTATTTTTATAACTTATCAGTGACGATATATGAATATATTAGATAAAATTTTGAACGATTTATGTGTTAGTTGCGGTGGCGGATTTGTATCGAGCCATAAATTATATGTAGATCTCTTTGTATATCTAGGGATGGACATGACTGGTAAATTCCATATGTGCAGTTACAGTGAATTCTGAACTATCTTATACAGTTTGATAATCGACATAATGCTAAGTCATTATGGATTTGGAGTAGTGAAGTTACTCAACTCTACGTCACTCTTTAAAATGCAACGAAGGTTTTGAGTCGATGTAATGGGTTTTAGGGAGAGTCGTTGATTAAGCTGGTTGAGCCCTTTCTCACGACTAAGATTGAGTCGTTTTAGTTATTGATATAATATATTTCTAGACGATGTGTCAATTTGAGTATGCGACAATAAAATGGGAATAACAGAAGTATCTCGTTTGGTGATTGCACTATAAAAATTTGGAAGTTAGGTGACCGATCCGATATCCACTCCAAACTTGAGTGGTTGCAAAAGCATTTGACACTTGGCGTCCAAAGTTAAGAGGACACGTGGTGCCATGAGAAAGAGGCAGCTGGAAGAGAGTGGGTGAATGAAGCCGTCAGCCCATCTGGCGAGATTGCAAGGGGGAGCATCCCACGTCGTATTGTTTTACGAAAGAGACGTTTATTACCATGGCGAATTAAGAAGTTCGCCTGAGTAATGTATGGGGATCCCACCAACTTTGGTGACAGCTTGGAAGCCGCCCAACTCTTCTCCTCCATACAACTGTCATTATTTCGGTTTTATTTATTAATTTATTTTCAACAAGACCCGCTGGCTGGCTAACCGTTTTCTGGGTTGTTTAATTTGTTGCTCCCTTCCTACTTACTACCTCGTCAAACCTAGCGTTATTGGTCCTCAGATTTTTTTTTTGGCTGAATTGACAACTATGGATCGATTCTCGTTGTACATTGTTGTTGATATGACAGAAGATTCACTAGTTAGCATTCTAGTATTGTGAATTTTTGGAGTCATGAGTCAATAAAAATGATATTTTTAGAGTCAACTAATTTTTGGAATGAGAAAACTCAATAGCACACAAAGTGATATGAGAGGCCAAATTGATCACAACACCTCCAGAGATTCGGTCCAAATGACTAATGGTTATCCGGTCAGAATCGGTAGGTGGGTAATGCGTAACTAGCTACCAAGATGCCGATGTGTGAGGGAGAGTTTGTTGGGTTATCCCACATCAAAGAATGAGAGGTGATAAAAGTCGGATAAAGAAAGGAATATAAGAGGAATAACACCGGCGATTAACGTTGTTTCCGACTTGAGGTCGATTAGTCTATAGAGAGAAAAGGGAATATTATTAGGGATTTTTGGTGAGAATAACGGGTTAATTATAAAAAAGAAGATTAATGTTTAACTCACAATCATAATGAGCCTAACTCGAAAAACTAGTTACACATTGTATTTAGATTAACTTGGATTGAAATAATTCCATCCCCATACATAATAATTAGAGTTGTTGGATAATTATGAAATACGATATTACCAACGTTGTTTTGGCGGCTAATTAGTAATTAAGTTGGTAGTTTTATTAAGCCAGTCAACTGCCCTCGCCGTCTACGAATATATGGGAAATAATTTTGAAAGCCATAACACTCAACTAACTTAATATTTAGTTCTAAAATAATATCAGTCTCAATACATAATTGAATATAATCACGTAAAAAGAAAGGCCATTTTTGTAAATTTATACGAATACGTACCTACACTAAAATACGTAAGAAATCAACTCACGAGCAATGTTCATTTCATATTTAATAAATCATCAAATGGAACTTGTGTGTGCCTTGTGATCCATGTTTGAAGTAGGCAATTGGGTGGCCCTCGTGATTGCGATAAAAAGTATGATCCCATGTCTGTGTGTGATATGGGGACTGGCTAGACACCGTTAAGAGTTGGGTAACATAGAAGTATTGGGGATTTTTTGAATATGTGATATATGAATTTGAAGTGTTGTGAACTTGCAATATGCTTTATTTTTATAGGCGGTAGGAGGCGTAAATCCCGATTTCTTCGAAGGTTGCTCCCCCATTTCCCTAGGTTTGACTGGTCACCGCAGGTTCCTAACACATGTTAACTCGAGTTGTTGATCCTTCGGAACATATTGGGACATAGAATCTCGAGCTGGTAGGTCTGAGCCCATGGCTAACTTTTGGTTAAAAAAATGTCCCAAATTTGGTTGTTGTTGGATGGAGGCAGGCGTATGTACGTAGTCAGACAAATCTAACTTTTTTTTCTTTTAATATGAACACATTGAAGATGATTTTATTGTGTTCTAAACCAAACACATTTAACATAACCAACGTAATTTAACTTAATCCGATCTATTTGATTTATCACGTTGTTACTGACTGGATAAATTGATGACCACAATAGATATAAGCCCACATTTTCTTTGTCTTGACATAAAAATTAGATATTTCAGAGTAAGATGTATATATATATATGATGTCATGCAGGAGTAAAAAGGCAAAAATAAATCACAAGGTTAAAAGCAAGGCGGCCGGCAGGGGCTCCGACCGGCGACTTCCGTGCCGGAGTGGCAAAGCAAGAGAAGAAGTGACGGATCAGTCGATTTTGGCGGTGAAGATTTTATCGGTTTGGAGATTTTTGGGCCATGCATTCCTTTGGGCGGCAAAAGGGGATTTGATGATGAGAAGATGTTATACGAAGAACAAAACCTAATTGTGATGAACATTAAACCCTACATATTCCCTATAAATAAATAATGAGTCCAAAAGCTATGAATTTCAGTGACTTCAGCTAAGGGGATTGGGTTCTTTTGAGATAAGATACAATGGTTTGGTCTACTTCTTCATCATGATAAATTTGTACTATTCAAATTACTTATTTTGGAAATTTAGTGATTACAAAAATTGTGTGATTAAAGAAAGATATATATATATTGGTTAAAAAAAAAGTAAGATAGTATATATTCGAGTTGATGTATTATATGGAAGGTCTGCTTCGAATTTGATTTAAAATGATCTATCGAATTAGATAATAATCCGTATAAAATTGATAAACTAATACAAACTCGAAAGATATGTAGCTTATGAGTCATGTCTTTTACAGGCTGGATGGTGCATGTAAGGCCATATATGTCGGGTACATAGTTAAGGTTCGCAAGATGTTCTCAATCATCTCGTCATGATCAATCATGATTAATTCTATTTTGTTTCCTTGACACCCACAAAATGATTAACTATGGATTTCAACGAAATTATTTTGATAGTAGAATTCTTTGTTAGTAATTTAGAGATTCTGAATTCGAATCAAGTTACATTTTTATTTTTTATCTTCCATATCTTAGGGACCAAATCTGAAAATAAAAAAAGTTTATTGGAGATCTCAATTTTGTGCCCTTCCACTTAGGTTTTGTTCTTGTAATTAAGTAATTTGTAATTTCTGTCCCCATTAAAATTATGGCCACCCGACTGAGAATACACAATAATAGGGTTTTTGGTGCATAATCATATGATTGAAGGTTTATGTAGACTATAAGCATTGTCTTGCATTATCATTTATCAGTATATCAAAAAATTAATACTTAATTAACAGACAATAATGACATTAGGTAATCGGGAGGAATTAGGTGATTCGTCGATTTTGATACCAAATTATGAAAGTTTCCACTTTTTTTGGTTTTTTATTGAAGGGTTTTCGACTATCAGTCTAGATTAGATCCAAGATGATAGACAATCCGTTCAAATTTAATAGAAGTCCAACCGGCCGCAACCGTTAGGTGATGACACATGTTTAAGTTAAACCATATGAGCAATCTCATCCCTTCATCATCAACGAGCTAAATCTAATCTCAATCGAATTACAAACTAGTTGGCGACAAGTGACGATTCGACCTAAATTCCAAGAGGCTATATAAGAAAACGAGACTCCCCACATTAAAGGAAGACACTATTCACTTACCCAATAAGGTCCGTATGTTTTCCCAAACTAACCGCCTTAACTCAATACACCATCGGGCACTTCCTGATACTTCTTTGTCTCTCACACTCTCTTTATACGTGTTAACCACATTGATACACAACCACCTACCTAACGATCTCCCTCGCACGACTTACAAGAAATCTAAAAGTTGCTCGAAGGAGCAACTCAATGATCGACCTCATTCTCCAATCGAGTCATCGATTGTTTTGTTTCCACATCAAAATCCGAAATTAATGGATGGAAAACAAAACGTATAGTAATTAGATGAACACATGTGTCACTTGCACTTTAAAAAAAACATCATAATACGACAGAATAATAAAATTTTGTGACAGTTATATGAATGAAAGTGTACGTTACCAGAACACTAAGCTCTTGATGAATACGACAACTGGGTTTAGTTACTTAAATACGACAAAATGTTACAGAAGGGATAAAGCCATCAAACAGTTAATCGTTGTTGATCGGGCATAGAAATTAACTACACTCCTCCTTATGTTCTGTCTTTCATTGGTCAATGAGTGATGTCCTCTCTTGTGCAATCTTCTTGGTTTATGTCACTAAATATTGTTGTTTGTTCTTTTCTTGGGGAGACTTTTTGCCAGAGAGTGGACTCGAAGAAACAAGAGGTGTACGGATGTGTCATGGGGGGCCGGGGCTAATTTGGTCATAGAGGCCGACGATAGACAATAACTACTTTGAACGGTGGTGAATAAGTATATTAGGATCGATTAGGACATGACGAACCAACCTTTGGTCCGGGGAGAGATCCACTAAACCGTCGGCAAGCTTTCTACCTACGTATGCACGTCTTCCGTACGGACATCAACCGTAGTCTCTCCCCTGCTTGTCTCTACTTTGTCGATGTTGCATGCAGTCTGTGGTTTTTCATCAACATCTGCTCCATGAATGACATAACATCAAGCATGTTTCGTGACGGGATAATTGCACAATCTATTTCGTGGTATGTGAGGCTCTTCATTATTTTTTGTTCTTATACTTTCTGTCATTTTGTTTTCTATCTCTTGAGTATCAAGACTGATACCTTTGATAAAAAAAATCAATCATTTAAAAAATAAACGTTCATAATGAATTTATATTACCCACAAAAAAATGAACAAATCGAAACATTTCGATATATCAAATATATTAAAGAATTCAACCTTGATATTCTAAACATTTGGCTAGTTCAAAGTAAGGTTTGACATTCCTATACTTAGCGTCACTTTTTCAATACCCAAATCCTACAATCTGAGCATACCACCTAATTTGGGCTCCCTAGTGAACCTTAATTGTGAGCCACAAATCTACAGGATTCCCATCCTAAGCAAACACTATGTGGATCCACAATGTTCCACCGTGGATTTCCAATTGCAGTGGATTGCAACAAAAGGAAGTAACCCAAGAAAGTTACCCTATTCGGTAAAAATTGTCTAACAAGTACTAAATTTGAATTTGTGGGTGGTAAATTTAGATAAAATTCATTGTTGTAACTGAGTCATTAATAAGTTGCGGGTGGCTGTTGGGAAGAAGTGAATGAAGAGCAATTTTGAGCCGAATTGGACTATCTGAAGATAGACACGTTTGATCGAGTTCGTCGTCAAAAAATAAGTTGGAAATTAGATATTAAATAAAAATAAGGCGACTCGTAACCCTAAGAAGTTAGAGTTGGGATAGCAAGCGATTGTCGAAATGCCCTTGTGTAAGAAAAATCTGCTTCTATAATATGATCAGAACCCGATTGGTTCGAACCGTTTAAAGATAGACAATATCGATATCGTAAAAGAGACAAAAATAAAATTAGGAATAATGAGTTAATGGGGGGATGAGGTGGAATGTCTAGTGGTGAAAAAACACTACACCCACTTGGATGAATAATAATAAGGTAGTTGAGTGTAGATGTCAAGCTTTGAAAATCCAATTCCAAATTAGCAATTTCCTTTCCAACAAACTCTTGTCCCTTTTGGTATAGTGTTAGAAACTTGGAGGTTAGGTGATTTCTTTCAATAATAATAAAAAAAGTATTTAATTTGGTATTTGAAGAAGTGTATAGGGATATGCTTAGACACATAGAACATGGTTTGGCAAACAAAATATTTACATGGTGCTCATTCTCGTAGATTATCCTAACTACCTCAAAATTAGGCTAATAGCACTACAAGATACCATGGTGACAAAGAGATAATATCTAACATCAACTTTATTTCTTGTTGATGCACTCGTTAAAATTAGTAATGTCACGAAACATTTTATTGAATGATCTAAAAATTGTTATAGGTAGCTGTATGAGTTCTTATATGTTGTCGTCTCGTTTGGTTTTTTTTAAACACAGCCTCATATGGTGTCATGTGTCGGAAAACATTATGTCTAGGTGATCGGTTGGGTACTAGTGATTTATTATTCACTCGAAGAAAATGTTTATGTTTGACCTCGCCTTCAAAGTGTAACTGTGTAAATGAGAAAAGAATTATGCTAAATTGAGTTTTTCAAAAAGTCGAGAATATATTCTATATCCTTTTCATACTTTTTGCGGCATCAATGTTATTCGCTTATATATGTGTTTTCGTATCAATAAAAGAACCATTGACATATAAGATAATCCAAATTTCACAAATTTGAGAAAGATTGATAAAGTATGGTATTTGTGTGGTATTAGTTCTAAAATCCAAAAATCAAACATGAGTACGAAATAGTGTAATATCTTCTGGATGAGATTTAAATTATATTTTTAAATAAGTGAAATTCTTAATTCATTTTTAATTTTGGACCGTGTTACATATCGATTTCGAGGTTTCAAATATTAAGCACCAACCAAAAAATTACAAATCCGATCAATTAAAACGGTCCGGAATTATAAATTTAGAGGACCTATTATGCATAGATTTTTTTTATAACACAGATACCTCTAACTCCTGGGAACTAACTAGCACACAATTACACACATCCCTATTAATCCGATTAATTACCCCTCATTATAAAAGTTAAATTAATTAAAAACTCTTTAATGACAGAAACGTTTTGGTTATGTCTTTTCGGCCAAGTATTAAAAACCAAACCAGAGCGTGAAAATCGAGGAGCCTGACCAGGTCGACTCGTCAAACTTTCCCGAACTGGACCACCGGTCGGACCACAGTCTGTCAAAAGAATCCATTTCTTTCGAATTATAAAATTAATTCAAAAGAGACGTAGACATGAGTCAGAATGGCAGTTTCGTAGTTGACTTGCACATGTGAGGGTAAATTTAAAAATCTGACGCAACGAAAACACCACCTGAAAGGATGATGATGGATGGAAACTGAGAAATTCCCTCCCTGGAGGATGCCGTCACGTCACGACGGAACCATTAACCAAATCGCCAACGGCAAAGTGGACGGAGTTACACAGTTGTGCTGTTATATATTATTTAATGATGTAAATTCCATTTCTGTGAAAGGATAAAGTCGTCCTCGCAGAAATTATTACCTTCACGCCGCCCGAGTCACCCTTCTTCCATGAAAATGGAAACTAACACCATTTACGTCCAAAAAGAAAAGAAAATAACAGAAATTAAATTCAATTAATCTCGAGTGGAATCGGTGGTTAAACCGTTAATTATAAATACCCCACACAGCTACATGAAAAACTCTCAAGGTGCAAATATATAGATGATTGTTCAAGTTGCCTTGAATTCAATTAAAGAATGGTTTGTTGATGGAGAACGAGTTGTACTAGCATTTTTTGATGGACTTTTTTTGTTTCCAAACGACACATTAAAAAACGCTATAAAAGAGCGAATGATAGAAGTAAAAATGGGATCGAGAAGTATCAGACGAATGCCCTTTAACAACCAGTGGCCCTGAAACACTTCGACGGAGAGGGCGTTTGGGGTATTGAACGGTAATTATCGGACTCGTCCCTAGGGTTAGATGTTCCGACTTTGGGCCTGGGTATGTTTGCATGGACTAGCTAGTTAAAGGTCGATTGTAATCAAACTTCTAGCTCGGTCTTCAAACGAATCCACAAAGCCCATCAATAGTGTTCATCCCATCTCTAGCTTTATCGATGAATTCGAGAAGAGCTTTTCGTGTGTATATCGAATTCGAAAAAAAATCAAATGAGCCAAACCGTATGTATTTGAATTAAGCTGACAACTCCCACCATATTAATTAAATTAAATTAATTTTTTTTTCGTGCGGGTATTCTGTCGGAGAGCAAAGCACAGTAGCTGGCTTATTTATTATTTTACAATATAATATAATAAATATTAATGTTGCGGGGGGTAAATGGTAAGTGTCTTCGTAGAGTTCATTTTGTAGATTCCGTCGTAATCCTTTCTTCTTCTTCTTCTTCTTCTTCTTCGCCTTATTTCATTTCCTTCTTCATTCGTATCTCTTCTCTCTTTCTTCTCTACAGCCATAGCTCATCTGAATCCAAATATCCCATAAAGAAAAAGCAAAAGCTAAAAGCATTCATCAATATACACACAGAGAGAGGAAGATAGTCAGTGAAGAAGCCATTCGTCGCCGGAAAATGCTTCCACCCTTATCTCCGGCGTTTCCTTCCCCGTTCCCCCGCTGCCGGAATTGAAGAGAAATAGAACCAGATAGCGAGCCAGACAGAGAGAATAGTCAGATTGACCAGTAGGTGTTTTGGGTTTGTTTCATTTGATGCCGCAGAGAATGCGCGAGGGAGTAATCGCCGAAGACCGGAGCAACGAGGTGTCCGGCGGGGGAGTGAAGAAGAAGGAGGAAGACAACAACAACAATAGCAAGCTGGTGGTGATGCCGGCGGCGGGGATTTCACTGCCACCGCAGCAGCCGATTATGGTGGTGCGTCCCAGATCGCAGTCCGCTACTCGACGGGTCACTCCGACGGCTGCTGCAGCGGCGGAGGGAGGTGAATCGACGGTGGAGAAGCACCTGCCGAACGGAGATCTGTACATCGGATCGTTCTCGGGGAATGCGCCGCACGGATCGGGGAAGTATCTATGGGCGGACGGGTGTATGTACGAAGGAGAGTGGCGTAGAGGCAAGGCATCGGGAAAGGGGAAATTCTCGTGGCCGTCGGGGGCGACATTCGAAGGGGAATTCAAGTCGGGTCGGATGGAAGGGTTTGGGACGTTTACAGGATCCGACGGGGACACGTACCGCGGATCCTGGAGCTCCGATCGGAAGCACGGGTACGGACAGAAGCGGTACGCGAACGGAGATTTTTACGAAGGGACGTGGAAGAAGAATATGCAGGACGGACAAGGGAGGTACGTGTGGAGGAACGGGAACGAGTACGTCGGAGAGTGGAAGAGCGGCGTAATCTTCGGGAAGGGAGTTTTGATTTGGGCTAACGGGAATCGATACGAAGGGCAATGGGAGAGCGGAGTTCCTAAAGGGAATGGAGTTTTCACTTGGCCGGACGGGAGTAGCTACATCGGAACTTGGAATAGTGGTGCCGGAAAAGATTTGAAAGCTCAGCAGCAGTTGAACGGGACTTTTTATCCAGGGAATGGGAAGGAGCATTGTTTCAAAGGTAGCGACGGCGGAGCCGGAGCTGGAGATTTCGTCACCACATTGGCGACGACGAGGAAGAGATCGTCGGTGGACAGTGGGAGAGGAAGCAGTATCAATTTCCCGAGGATATGCATATGGGAAAGCGACGGTGAAGCTGGGGATATCACTTGTGACATCATTGATAATGTGGAGGCGTCGATGATTTACAGAGATGGATTAGGGTTGGATGGAGATGGGATTCGGCAGTTTAGGAAAGGGCCTTGCTGTTTCAATGGAGAGGCGACTAAGAAGACTGGACAGACGATTTCCAAAGGGCATAAGAACTACGAGCTCATGCTTAATTTGCAGCTTGGTATCAGGTAAAACATTTTCTTTGTTCATGATTGTTCATGAGTTCATCCTTTTCCTTTGTTCATGGTGAGATTCTTACTTTGTTTGGGTGGTTTGATTGATTGCGTAGGTACTCTGTGGGGAAACATGCTCAGATTGTAAGGGACTTGAAGCCGACTGATTTTGATCCAAAGGAGAAGTTCTGGACGAGGTTTCCTTCCGAGGGGTCGAAAATTACGCCTCCACATCAATCGGTGGAGTTTCGTTGGAAGGATTACTGTCCGATGGTGTTCCGGTATGATCGTGATCTTGTTTGTCACTAATAAAGAAATGAAAGGGCAACGTGGCTGATAATCTTATATGAGTTATCCTTTTTTGTTGTTCTTGATAGACGATTGAGGGATCTGTTTGAAGTTGATACGGCCGATTACATGTTGGCTATATGTGGGAACGATGCCCTTAGGGAGCTTTCATCTCCAGGAAAGAGTGGAAGCTTCTTTTACCTCACTCAGGATGATAGATTCATGATCAAGACGGTGAAGAAATCTGAAGTCAAGGTTTGTTGCCTACTACCTTTGACTTTTTGCCTGTTCTGATTCAAATAATGGATCATAATGTGAATGTTGTTAATTATGTCCACTTTCAGGTACTCATTCGGATGCTTTCCAGTTATTACCAACATGTCTGTCGATATGAAAACTCGCTCGTCACGAAGTTCTTTGGCGTGCATTGTGTTAAACCAATTGGTGGTCAGAAGGTACTGTCTCCAGAAAATTCAATAGTTCTTAACCCTCTTTCCCTTTTAGTTGGCACTTGTTCGTAACCTGATCATTTATTCTTTGTCCATACAGACACGTTTCATTGTGATGGGGAACCTGTTCTGCTCCGAGTATAGAATACATAGAAGATTCGATCTAAAAGGATCTTCGTACGGTCGGACGACAGATAAACCAGAGGGGGAGATTGATGAAACGACAACTCTCAAGGACCTTGATCTCAATTTTGTGTTCCGGCTTCAACGAAATTGGTACCAGGAACTTATGAAGTAAGTTTAATTAAAAGAGTAAAATCATGAATGAAACACTTTCTCATTTGTTTCAACTGGATGCCAAATTCTCATGTTGCATTCTTCTATAGGCAAATCGATCGCGACTGCGAGTTCCTAGAAGCAGAGAGGATTATGGATTACAGTCTCTTGGTCGGTCTTCATTTCCGCGACGACAGTACTCATGACAAAATGGGATTATCACCTTTTGTTCAACGCTCAGGTGACTGCCATAAATATTACCAGCCCTTCATTCTGAACTCAACTATCTTATGGTGCAAGTGGGATCGAAATGCTGACCGTGTTTATCCTTGTTCAGGCTCCAAGGATTCCTACCAAAACGAGAAGTTCATGCGTGGCTGTCGCTTCCTCGAAGCAGAGCTACAAGACAGAGATCGAGTTCTAGCTGGCAGGTATAGATATTTCCTATCTGAGATTAGTAGTTTCTGTTTGTATTGCCTTGGTGTCTTTTTGCTGAGCACACAAGAATCAGAATCTCGTCTAGCTGGATTGGTTAGTGACATATTGAGTAGTATATTTCAATAACAATTGCGAGAAACATGTGGTCTAAGCAATTCTTCATTTCATTATCCGCAGTGCTAAAGATAGCAATAATTTATGCAGTTAGGATATCATCATTTTTGGATAACAGAAGTGTTTGGTTGTAATTGTGGTGTCGGGTTAGGGTTTAGTGGACAAAATAAGTTTGCTTGTGGGGGCAGAAAACCCCATAGTAATCGTGGTGGTCCTGTTAATGCTCCAAAAAGCTGGCCTTGGTTTTTAGTTAATCAAACGTATCTGTCCCAACTATTCCATTGCTTAAACATGATTTTGAATAATCTCTTAGAATATGATGTGGATGGGGCAAAAGATCGAATGGTGTTTGATATGATTCCGATGTTTGTAATTATACAGGAAGCCATTGATAAGGCTGGGAGCGAACATGCCAGCACGAGCGGAGCGAATGGCTCGACGTAGCGACTTCGACCAGTACACTGCCGGAGGTGGAGGAGGGAGTCAGTTTGCGTCGACAATGGCGCGAAGAAGTGGGGAGATCAGCGAAGTGGTGCTCTACTTCGGAGTGATCGATATACTACAAGACTACGACATTAGCAAGAAGCTAGAACACGCGTACAAGTCGTGGCAAGTGGATGCATCCTCGATCTCAGCTGTCGATCCGAAGATGTACTCAAGGAGGTTCCGGGACTTCATCGGCCGAATATTCATTGAGGACAGGTAGCGTCATTCATACTCACCTTGGTTTTTCTACGGTATGGGTGAAGGCAACAAAAGCATTGATGCTGGCCTGGCTACTAGGGGTTGTTATTTAATGAAGGGTGGCCCTATTGTAAATTGGGGGGAGAAAGTGAGGTTTGCATTGGGTTTTGGTGATTAGGGTTTAGTTTAGAAGGTAAGGAATTTTTGTGTTGGGGTGGGAGGAGGGGGATTTGGTATAGGAAGGGTTTTCGATTTTCGATCTGCTTTTTCGAAAAACGGACGTTGTGGGTTTCGAACCGGAGACCTTATCGGAGATGATGGAATAAGGTTTGTACAGAAGTATATAGGAAGGATAGGAGTTTAGGAACAAAAAAAAAGAGGAAAGATCAATGATACTACTATTAATTAATTAATTAATGTGGAAGTTACCTTTTTGCCACTCTGATTGTCAGTGAAGATTATTGTATTGATTTTGCCATTTTGGTGTTTAAGTGGGGACAGATTAGTCATTTTGCTGTCTTTGGCTTCGCTTTTATGATGTTGAAAGCTGGTTGGGTATGTGGGGGGAGATGTTGTGAAAAAGAACATGAAAAGAAGCGAAAGCCAACAACTTGGGACCGCTTACTGCATTTGAAAGATGCCCGTCAATCTCTTTTTTTTTCCGGTTTAGCGGTTCGACCGAACTATCTCGACCGCAATATGTAGTCCGTGTTATTAGATGTTTATCAAGACTATAGTACCATACTAGAGGAAACATTGTTATGATTGGTTGGTTACATTGTCGATATCGAGCCGTAGGTTTGGCAACGGTCAGGTTCGAGATCCCCATCTGTTGTAGTTCCGGGTTTGAATAATATCCTTCTTGGTAGTAAATATCATACCGCCCCAAATCAGGCAGTTTTCAGATCATGTTTGACCAAATCGAATTCGGCCGAATACCCTTAATGACAGTTATAATTGTCACCCTTATCGAATTGTGTGATATTCGAATTCATGATATGAACTTATCGGCTTCAAGACTCAAGTTCTAACACCAAGATTTTATCGTAGTCTTGACAACCGATCACGATACGGTTTTGAAAATACTATCTCACTCCGAGATTTGATTTGATTTTGGGTAATTTTGGTTGGGTGGCAGTGGTGGCTAGTAGTGCACGCTGTCCTAAACAAACCATAGGGGGGTTGGGTTGATAGGGATTGTTTGCTTTTGCTTTTCTCTTTATTGACCATCTTTTTCATCTCCCTCTTGGGATTATTTATGTATACGGTAAAAATATATATACAGTAGACTTTTTGTTTGCTTTGTTTTTACCGCGTGGCTCACTTTATCATGCTCTGTTTAATGCAGTTCAAAAAATTTACCGAGTTTGGGTATGTATTGTAGTCAACCCGAAAAAACACGGTTTCATCGAATCTAAAGAGGACATTGGACCGATGTTGATGTTATAAGTCACGTTTACGTTCCTACTTTCACAATCTTAACTTCACCCCGTGAAGTGAACAACGGTGGATTACCCCCTCGTACAAGGTTTTAACTTCACCTCGAGAAAGCAATGGTGTGACCAACGGTGGTGGCGAGCCTAGGCGAGTAAGATTGCTCTATCATTGATCCACTACTGTACTGAAACTGATGTCGATCTTAAACTTATAATCAGTCCATATGAATTTTCGATATTATTTTGATGTTCGTGTAAATTCGACTTGATTTTGAACTATATAATAAGAAATCTTGAAAAAGTAAGGCAAGAGCTAGATGACTTGCCTGATTTGAAAGTCAAACGTAGGTGGGTTTGGTTTTTCTAGCCGTTTTCCTCGAAAGCACAAGTGATGTAGCTAGTGTGCTATTAGGTAGTTGTCTTTCCCCTTTGTGCTTTGAATATAAAGCTTCAGATGATGTCACTACAAACCCTATAAATAGTAAACCGTATAGATTTTAGATTTAAATTGTTATATTTGTTAAAACTCGAGATGCAATTTTTTATGACATGGCATCAGAAAGAGTATTTAATTTTCTGATATATAGTTCTTAGTCTGTGTATATATATGACTAATTAGAATAGTGCAAACTTCAGTTCTCCTAAAAATTTCGATTTGAAGGAGACATGAGAATGAATAATATAAAAATCAAACTGAATCTTGTTTGTGTGGTTTCTGTTCTTATCAGTGTAATATACGATTCATTGGAATTGTGTTTTCCAAACACCCAGCCCCAGCACGATACGAGACATGTGCTTAAAGTTCGTGACGTCTAGATTAGTCTTCAGGTTGTGTCGAACAGTGTTTCCAAGCGACCCTTCCAACCACAATACGGGATGAGTGCTTCACATTCGTGAAGACTAGACTTGCAAGAGCTTTAAAGGATCTAAATGTATAGTCGAACGAAGGGCTAATGAAGATGTATCTATTGACCGTCTATTGTCTTGTGCTCGAATTTACGAAGGTTCGACCCGAACCGGTGTCCGTAATGGTTCCCCAAATAGCCGTAGGAAGGGTGGTGAACATTGATTGAACCTAGCTAGCCCCAAGCCTAATAATTGAGTGGATGACGAAACTATAACGTCTTTTCTGTTTAGAGTTTTGGTTTCCAATGTGAACCAAATCAATCAATCAAAATCTTGGCCAAAGTATACAAATCGAGGTCATCAAATCAATCTTAGCCGTCTAGAATATCATGTGTTACGTCATCAAGTTCAATGCCTTCATTCAATGTATTTCCCCGTACCCATAAACATCTTTCCGCAATAAATCGACCATAATATTTTCAGATTTGTCGCTTGAACATAACTATCATTTGAACCTTCTATTCATATTTTTAAGAATCCAATCAATCAAATTTTATTTTAATATCTCTTTTATTTTAATTTAATTTAATTTATATATTAATTAATATTTCCTTCTAACTTTATTATTTAATTAATATCTGTTACCTACGAATTTGAATTTGAATCATTTTTGTGCGAAAAATTTAGTTTTTCAAAGACAATTAAAACAAACACAATTATGATATAGTTTCAATTTTTTTTTATTTTGATGTCATACACGTGAGTTGTCAAACAAGCAAGACGATTAAAAAATATAGATTGACAAAAAATAATAAAGTTATGAGGATTTACTATCAACTATGTCCAATCACCTTAATTTTTTTACATATATATGTCTATCGGGTCTACGTGTTACGTATATATTATTTATTGGGTCTAAGCGTTACATACATATATATGCTTATCGGGTCTAAGTGTTAAATAATTGAATGCTTAATTTTATGATACTGGATATATATCAACTTATTATTTCTATTTTTAATGATAGCAATGTCCTATTGAAAACTATAGCTCATCGAGATCTATTTACGAACAATAAAGATACATCATGTTAGCAATAGCAAGCGCATAAAAAATTAAAAGTGATACATAAACTATTATTATAATCTAGTGTCGCCCCACTAAAATTAAGTAAATTAAACTATATTATTGTGTATATTGTAACATTAAATTAGATGATTGATTATAAATATTTATGTTCTCTTGGTTTATTAAGATTGAACCTGATAACTAAATTTTAAAAAGATAAAACTTATAATGTGTGCGGCAAAGTCGGATAAGATGTTAGTTAAGATTAGGAAATTTGTTTATTATGGGATTAGGCGTTGTTTTGTGGGAATTGGTGGGCTTTGTGCTTGGTAATCATAATTAGTACCAAATACCAATTTTCACGTGGGATTGCCTCTATAGACTATAGCCTTTATTGATAAGTTTAGCTAACATATGAACTTAATTCTCAATATAAAATGGTTAAATTACAATAACACCCTGATTAACTGCTAGACTTGTGAGAAGTGACAAGATCAAATTCCACAACCCAATCCCACTTGAATGACGATTATTCTCATTGATTTTTTGGAGACTAGTATAGATGATGATGGTCAATAAGTTCATTCATATTGCTTCTCGAAACGAAAGTTGTACGAGTTAAGCTCGAATTAGGTACCACTCATTTTGTCTATCTTTTACCGGCATGAGATTTATATCTAGTACCCCCACGGTCTTGAAATATGTCACTACTCGAAGTAACATCACCAAGAAATTGTATGTTGGAAATATGTAACATCACCCACATACACTTAAACCCAGCACAGTCAGAAGAGACAACGATCATGAATACAGATTGAACAGATCGTGGGATATCAGACAAAACATGAAACCCAACCACTTCTTATGATTAAACACCAAACACAAGAAGACCAACATTTCAACATTGGATGGAGCTGTATACTTATAAATAATAATAATAATAATAATAATAATAATAATAATAATAATTAAAACAGAGCCACCCACCAAATCAATAAAAAGACAAGGGACTCGTTTGATATTAAATTTTAAAAATATTAATATTTTTGTTTGGTGTCGGATATTAAGTGGTGAATTTGGAAATTATTAAATGTAATGTGGGTCCTGTTTAATAATAATGAAGATATAAAAAATTATTATTGTACCCCTCGGTTGCATATAGCTATTAAATTGCTTTGGGGCAATTACGTTTATTAAAAAAATATTAATGTGATATTTATTTAGATGAATATTAAATATCACAATATTACGATATTAAATATTATCGAATAGCTAGTTATTCACACTCCAAAATATAAACAATATCTCAAATAATTAACTATTAAATAATATTACATATCAATATTATTTAATATCACACATACCAAATATATTAAAAAAAATTTAATAGAACCAAATAGCCGGAATTGAGTGAATATATTTTGTCATAAATGTGGTGCGGCCACTATGTCGGGCCAAAGTCACCTTTGCACCCAACATTTGGCTTCCTTGTTAGGGAACACTGTCTCCCCCACCACAGCCCTGGTTTTTATGTTCTGCTCCTTTGCTTATATTAGTGGCGCATTCGGGATGGTTTGATGTATTCCGTCTTATTTTATTAATTCGATTATTGAAAGAGGGTTATGATTGTTTGTATATTATTTATTAATTTCTTCCCTTTTAAATACAAGCTTTTACAAAAGTTGAAGTTTTCACAATTTCACATGATAAGTCATGTGTACGGAATGAAGGGTTACGTGCATTTGGAACAGAGACTTTTCTGTCTATTAAGGCTTTGATAATGATACCATGTCATGAACCCTTACATCTCAATAACTCGAGTTATACGAAGAGGGTTCTGATTGTTATATATATTATTCATCAACAAAATACACTAAACCTAATTATATAGAAGTTAATATGCACTATATTGTATATAGAAAACATGCTAACCAACTTGTTTTTTTAAAGAAAATTACGTAACATCAAGATCCAAAATCAAAAAATGGACTGAGGAAGCTCCCATACATCCACCATTGGATTAACATTATACCGACGGCATAGTTTACTCCTAAGCTTCAAGGCCAAGTTCGGTTATAAAGCTGGGTGATTTGGACTAATGAGTGCCACTAATGCTTTGTTATTTGGTTTGAGATTTGATGGGTTTAGGGTTTGGTACTCAAGGCTCCTAATTCACATGGTAAAACTGTCGATTAGTATTGCAACGGGTACTTAAAGTTTTGAGTTCGAATCATAATTTCGGCTATCCTTCTCCTCCCCGCCTCCTTACTACTGTTGTTATAAGGAAGGAGGGTGATTCAAGGGAGAAAAATGTAATTGTGATTGAGGGTAACAAAAGCTAGGCCGATAGTTGATTGTGTGGAAACTCAATTTAGTTGCAAAGTCAGCACAGATAGAATCCTCAGTTGATGGGTAGACTTTTAGTTTCAGAGCCCATCATCTGCCTTTTCATCTCTTTCAATAATCTTTGTCGTAAACTTGCATGCAAAGCATTTCTTTTCAATGATTTCAACTTGTTCGGTTTTGATCATACAAAGCTTAACACAAAGACAAAAGTTAACCAGACATTTCCATTGGGAATTGTTTGTCGTTGACCTCCTTATACTCATCAACTTCGGTTTAATTAGCCATGTTAAGCAGTATTACAACACAACTACGTAACCAGTGGGCCCTTAGACTTGAGACTTAACAGAGCCCAAAAGGTTTTCATTCGGCCCACTAGAGATGGACTTCTGTCGTCACAAAATCCATCTTTAGATCGACGTACACATGTTGCGCGATCCAGTTACTCCGCGACATAATGACTTATGAGCACGACCGCTCGTTGATTGTCCATAAGCTTTATCATCTCTTAAGTAGAGCCAGTGGGGTAGGTGTTGAACGAAACCCACTGGCCGGATTTGTCACGAATATGGGGTCATAGAGCAAGTTCGAATAGATTCACATTTGATTGCATTGGACTGATTATGCATAACTTGTTTGAGCTTTTGTAACATGTTTATAGTTATGAACGAAGATTAGAAGGTATTTGTATCTCAACAATCTTAGGATTGTTAGGGGGAGCTCCTCACGATTTTCACCATCTTTTCTGCATCATTCAAGTGAAATACGTATCTTACATACATTTCGTGAAGGTAACAACGTTGCGGATGTTCTTGTCCACCTTGAGCACTTTCTTCCATTTGGTTGTCATGTTATTAATATTTTGACTATTGATGTTGTTGCTTGCATCCGTGCAGACATGATTGTGGTTTCATTTCCCATCTTATTCCGATAAATGAATAGAAATTAGTTAAATAACATAAGAGTAGCAGCAAGTTGACACTATATATGCAGGTCATACGCTGACAAATGTCTGCTGATACAACGTGTTGTTCTTAATTTGATAAAGTCGAGGATTACTAAATGACAAATGGGTTACTTTAGTAGAGTGAAGACATGCTAATACCAATGTTTAATTAGGTTTATACGACCAAAAAGTAACCATCTTTGCACTAATTAATTGCAGGTATTACGTGGAAAACAGTGGTAATACAATGGACAACATGACAAGCACTTCTACTAAAAAAATCACTCTTTCTTTGTTACAAAGTAATATAAAGTATATGCTAGCTGAGGAATCAGTACAATATACAACACACATCTATTCTTTTTATGTGTTTCGGCTAGGGCGGTTAGTGAACCGAATGGTTTGCGGGTTATTTGGCTTGACAAGGGTTCATTTGGGGATCGAATTTGGTTTCAAACGAGTTGAGTTTGAGTTTGGTTTTGTTAACAATCCAAGTTCGAGTAGGTTAGAGTTCTACAAAAACTTTCATCGGCATTTCAGCTCGAGCTCAATAAATTAACGAATCAAATTTGAACATGGATGAAGTCGACTCTGCTTGACTCATACGCAGCCCTAGTTTCGGCTGAATCATTGGATGAAGTAAAGAGACTTCAAGTATACTATTCTAGGCTGTTAATACTCTACAACATGAATAATGTATCTATGGTAATACAACAAAAGGCAATACACTTTAGTTTACTGTTGTTGCAAAGGCATCACAATACCATTGGGATGAGTTATTTCGGATGTGTGGTATTCTCAAGTAAAATGATGGATTCTTTGAAAATGTAAGATTTAGGATGTGTAAAAGGTTTGTGGTATGGGATTTATCTTTTTGCATACACGTGGTAAGAAACCGCTAGAAATCCAAGCTAAAAATTTTATAATCGAAAGCACATACATTCACACTAACAACAACAATCAAAATCCTTAAAATATATTTTTTAATTTCATTTGGCTATTATTTGAAGTGCTTAACATGATAAAACTTTAATTTTAAGTCTTTCCTAACATGCATGTCAAATATTAGCCAATTTGAAAATTTGAAAATTTTTATGTCAAAATTGGTTAATTTCCGTGTGTTATACTAAAGAAATTTTACCGTTTTTAGAAGAAAATTTCAAAAATTTTCAAATCGGATAATATTTGACATGTATGTTGAAATTGGCTTAAAAATTAAATTTCTTTATGATAACCCCTATAAATAATAATCAAATGAAGTTAAAAATTAATTTTACTTAATGTTGAAAATTTTCAAAATTAGTTTACTTTTTAAATAATTTGGCTTCAACAGGGTTTATTTGAGGTTCGTTTTGATACTAAATAAGTTGAGCAAAAGTTAGTGAACCAGGGATGTTGATGAACTACAAACATGAACATCCGTTCTTTTTACGTTTATCAGCTGGGGGAGGTTCATTGAAACCGAGCCACTCACGAGTAGTTTGGCTTGAAAAAAAGTTTATGTGAGACTCGATCGGCTTGATATTGAATGTGTCGAGCCTGATGCATTGTCTGCTCAACTCGGAAGGTTCAGTTTCAGTTTGTCTCGTCAACTACTGTTAACAATCCAAGCTCGAGTAGGTTAGAGCTCGAACTAGAGCTCTTCAACATTTAAGCTCAAACTCAACAAACTAACGAGCCGAACTTGAATATGGATGAAGTCAACTTTGCTCTACTCGTGCACTGTAGTTTTCGGTTGCTGCAAAGACATCACCATAACTGTGTTTCTAGTGAACACTTGGTATGAATCTCTGCACTTTTTGGCTGTCCAACTATTGTCTTGGCATTAGGTGCAATGCTAGTTGCTTTGTATTTTCATGTTAAGCTTCCTAGCTGCTTCAAGGTTGCCACTTGAACACATTGCATTCATGGCAGCTGTGTAGAGACTTTTATCAGCTGCAACCTGCTCCAGGACCAATGAAGACAAATACACAGTGAGTTCAATGATCCTGAAATGAAACTACGAATAGTAAACAAGACATGACTAAACCCCAGACTCGAAACGGCCTAACCCATGCGTGGTGTGTTCAAGTTCTCATGACTAGTATAAATGGTAGTGTCTTTGGATTCCATCATTTACTGTAAACTTATCTGCAGTTCAAAGCATAAAACCTAAACCGCTATATTGGTTCAGAAACTGCAAATAGAATGGTTGAGAAATCTTACATCTAGAATCCCTTCAACTTCAGACCACATTGACCCCGTAATGCAGACTCGTACCAACGACAGATAAGTATACCGATCCGGACTGCACTCTTGCTGCACCATGCGTTCATAAACTCGCAGTGCCACATCAGCATTCCCACCCTTATCACAAGCACCAATAACAAGATTATAACACACACTTGAAACCAACACTTCACAACTGCTTTCCATCTTCCACAGTATCTGAACAGCCTTCTCCCACAGACCAAGCATCCGACAAGACATCAGAGCAGTTCTATACGCCAGCTCATCAATCAAAGACCTCTCCTTTGTCTCCAAAAGTACTTCGAAAAGTCGAATAACGTCGCTATGTCTGTTCCCCCAGTATAGAGCCTTGAGCAACGCATTAAAAGTGTACGAGTTGGGTTCGTGACCCAACATTTCGAGACATTCAAACACCCAAAACGCCCTTTTCACCTTCCCAGCTAATCCTAATGACTTCATTAGAGAATGGCATGTATCAAGACTTGGACTTTTCATCATCCCATCATTCAAAATTTCCTGGAAATGTTCCAAAGCCGAATCCCACTTCCCTTCTTTCGCGTATAACACGATAACAACCTCAATCGTGTCATCCCGTGGCCTAAATCCATTTCGACGCATTTCGTTGTAGGCACTAAAAGCAAGCTCATTCTTGCCACACCTACCGAAAATGCTAACTAACAATGAGTAAGTAACCTCTGATCCAAGACACTCCCTTTGATTCATCGTTCTCCATACCTTCTCGGCTCGATCCCAATTGTTCGTTCTCCCACAGATCGATATGACAGTATTGTAAACAACCACATCCAAATCTTTCTCTTCCATTGTTCCATACACACCGAAAGCTGAATCGCAACCTTCAGTATCTGCAACTGCTTTCAGCATCAAGCTGTAAGTGTGAGGAGTTGCGATCTCGTTCGACTTCATGAACTCAAACACTTCCAATGCATCCTCAATTTGATCTTTTTTCCTTAACAAAGATGCTAAGAGTGAATTGCAAGCGTGTTGATTAGGAATTAGTCCTGTGTACCTCATTGATCTGAACAGTGAAATTGCACTCCTGACCTTATTGGATCTGCTAAGCATAAGAATCCTTTCTGATAGATTCTGTTCATCAGTTTCCTCTAGCAAATGCATACCTTTACTTGAAAATCGAACAACTTCCATGGCGGATTGAGAGCAGCCATTCACACATTGGGGTTTTGGGGTGAATTTCAATTGAGCTCCACCAATCTGATATAAAGGTCCACACTTTATCCTCCCACTTGAACCCCAGGAACAAACTTTATCGACGCAGTTACCAATTATCATCTTCTTTTTGACAAGAGTGAAGAACTCAATTCAATTTTCAAAAGGTGGCTAAACTACAGTGAAGCTCATGAACAGAGAAAGCTAAGCAGCCAACATGAAGAAACATCACAGATGGAGGAAAAGAAGCAGACTTTCTAATGGGAATTGAAGTTTCTTCAAGTTGGATCATACGATTTTTACCTGCAGATTGAGAGCTTCATCTTGTTTTCCAATTTTCAAGCATTGGGTAAGGTTCGGACTCGGAGGGATCCTCAAAGGAAACATACCGTTGCAGCCTTGGAGGGTATGAAATGCACTGGTTTGGTCCCTTTGGTTTGATTTTTGTACCAAAATGATTCTGTTTCTAGTAAAATCGAGGAAAAACGTTATGAAGTCGAATACATTCATCCTACGATTAATTTTCGTCTTTTATTCTCTATTGTTACCATGCTTATTCGCCAAAAATAGACAAGTCGCTTGTTCCGTGGTCATAATCAATCACTAAAATTTGATTAGAATTGTAATCTAATAATTTTTTCAAATCAAACAAATCAAACCAACTAATCATTTTCTCTCTTCATTCACGGTTTTTTGGGTGAATAAGTATGCTAACAAGGCAAAATTAACGAATTAATTGACTGAAATATAACCGCAGGATAGATAAGTATGATTTTCATATGTATGGGGGTGGATAATTATAATAGAAACAGGACTCTTCTGTTAAAAAACAAAAAACAAGGGACTATTACGGCTAATTACAGGGACTTAAGAGGGTATAAAAACGGCGCTGCGTTTTACAGCGTTGGTCGATTTTGTTCAATTTCGATCAAAATGAGTAAATTGGTTTTCTATTTTGCCGTGATATTAGGTCATGGGGTCATTACTGTTTCATGAATTGTTTTTTCTGTTTGTGTGATTTTGTTCATGGTAGATGAAGATAGAGGAGGAGAGGAGGAAGTGAAGGAAGTGAAGAATGGAGTAGCATCAATAGCTTTGCTGCCATGTGGATCAATCTCTGGACATTTCGTTCAGCTTCCTGAATCCATTTGCTATGGCCTTCAGGGCACTGGTTAGTTTCATCATTCATTTACTGCCCAGACGGTTGAATACTTGAATCAATCTAGGGCTGAATGAAAACCACAAATGATAAATTGTTTAGGTGCAACTATTTTAAATAGGGAAAGTAGAAATTTATAAAATTTTAGGATAGGTTCTTTTTTAATCTTGATTCGTCAATGTTTTTTATTATACAAGCTTCACATTCATTGACGGGTTTTAATGAGTAAAATTTTGTGTCAAGTTTGGCTCATCATAAATAGTTAACGAGTCTGAGTCGAATAGCTTGAGCTCTACAAGTTTAAAATGGTCTAGCTCGAGCTCGCCTCAAAAGTAACGAGCCAAGCTTTCTATTTTTGTTTTTGTTAAGGATAAGGATACCATTTTTTAAAGAGATAAGTTCTCTAATTTCATTCTTACTAGAGGATATCTTCATTTAATCAGTTCTGGATACTGGTCTTCTGCATATTTCTGTTGCGTTCTGAACCTCTTTTACATGTCTGGTTTGAAGAGGTTGCTTGTGAAAGGGAATGCAGCAGGGGTGAGGATTACCGCCTAATCAAGTTTACGATCATCGACTACAATGTACGAAATAGCACAATCTTATCGTAGCACGATAATTCGTTAAGGCCTTTCTGTTTCTAAGTTATCGTAATTGCAACTTCGTTGATTCTGCAACAGAGGAAGAAAGAGCAAGATGTAGTGGTTGAATGCAGAGGCCACGATGCTGCTCGGTTATCGAACGTTGATCATGCCCACGGGTAAGGTTTTCTTTGGCTCTGGATTCGGAAAACAGTATGATATAGTCCTCCTTCGTTGCAGGTGGGAAAAGGAAATCGTCGGGATGGTAGAAGAGCTGCATGGCAAGAACAAGGTTCAAGTTTCGTTCGAGTGCGAGACTCTGAAAGCTGATAAAGCTGCTGAGGACCATATTATGCAGTTCATGCCGAAGCTTGCTGGGCAAGATGCTGTCGGTATGTAGCTTCTCATCACAATTCGATCCCGCGCTAAAGCATCACGATTTAACCCCGAGCTTGCTTAACAAGGAGTTTTCCCTTCCCCTCTAACTGAATTCAAATATTTTTTCAGTAAATGTTGGGAAGATGAGCATTTCCGGGTTGAACTTTGGAGCCGAAGAGTAGATCCGAGTTTGTCCTTTCGGAGCACCAACCTTGGCCGATTTTCTGATATCGTATTTGCATGTACGCACTTAACGAGGGGTTCATCCAACTTTTACATGAATGTAGCTACATTTGTCAACGAAATCGTTTGTACGTGTTACCATACTCGAGCCAGATGACACCAATGAGTAAAAAACATAGTTCATATTCGAGATCGGTTATACAATCATGAACCCCAAAGCCTCGAAGATCATCAATCAATACAGTTGACTTAATCACAATAGGGTTTTATATGAATAATTGCAGATTCGCATTGGCTATTTCTACAATAGGGTGTTATACAACAACAAACCAATGTTCTTAGTGCAGAATGATACCTGGGTTACAATCAAATCATCTCTCAATCTCGGAAACCTCCTCCGACTCCGACAAGGGTAATAGCGTGCAGATCCCTAGCACGTGACCGTTGAGGCAAACATAATACTCGATACAGTCCTCGTACGAACCTAGTCGGCAGCTGGCACTTGTCGGTATCATCTTTGCTTGCAGCATGTTCCAAAGCTTTGCCTTGCAATATGGACACGACTGCGTAGGATGCAAGGGCGCTCCTCTTTGAATCAGCGTTTTTCGGACTTTGGAAACAGGGAACGACTTGAAGATTCCTCGAAAGAATCCTATATCCCCTTCGTCCCCTTGGTCTAGATGCTCGCACGGGTCCGAGACGTATAAAACGTCGGTTCTACATTGAGGCAGGAGGAAGCTTTTGCCTGAAGTTCTAGAGAACCGAGTCCTGTGAACGAAATGGCCTGGTACTTGAATGCTTTTGAATAGACCACCTTTGGTGCAACCTGAACAGTAGATAAGCATCTTCCCGAGTGCCCTCCAACTTCCATCAACACTGTGGCTTCCGCTGGACTGTAGATCGATCATCATCTTTGGAGCTCTTGTTTTGCAGAATTCCTTCCATAGTACCCTCTTGGCTAGATCGTCAAACCACTTGCAAGTGCATGATAGAGCAGCGATCAACTTGGGATTCCAGTTCAGCTGCTGGAAAACTAAGAATATCACATCTTCGCTGAGATGTCCCTTTGTGCATTGACAGCTTGATGAGTGTATGCACCGGTATTGCTTGGTTAAAATCATTGTATCTGCTTAGTAAGAACAACAACGTGAGTACTTTCCCTAATTCCTTACCCTAATTTAGAGAATCCTACTGAACAGCATGCCAAATCACAAGCAATCAAGCAACTCGAGTGAAAAATGGAAATGAGAAACTATGCAAGATTGCGACATAAATTACCACTGGAAAGCTGGTGCTAGTTTAGCTAAGAGTGAATCCCCAAGGACAATTAGTCTTCTGATATCCCATTAGCCAAAAGAAAGCTCATGGCAAATTGCAGTAATGTTCAAGACGAAAGCTGAGAGCTCAAAAGAGCAAAGTTCACATTACCATGATTACTAAGTTGAACAGTTGATATATCAACTTGGTAAGCTATAAAAGATGATCTGATCAAACAACTAGCATATGAAATGCAGTGTTATTCAGAAACGCCAAGTACTCCTGCTTGCTTTCTTCTCAACAAATAGCTTATGCTAATTCTATAATTCGAGCTAAGGAAACCAAGAGAGGAATGGGCTACAAGCTCCTGCTAGATTCGGTTCTAGCTTTCAGCACCGTGTAGGCCATATCTCACTCAACCCACATTTTCCTGTTCTTGAAAAGGAAAAATCTATCTCCAGCAACGTTAAGTTGCACAAGAGTGATGAATTTGATCGAATTGAACGTTACCCTAACGTAAACCATGAATCTGAGCGTTGCTCGACAGTAAGAACATAAAAACAAACAAAGCAAGAATCTAGGTGAAAGGAACTGCTAAAATCACCTTGACCCTCTGAACAATAAGGAGTATACGATTCAAGATTCAGAAGAATTCATTCAAAAGGACTTTGACAGGAGGGGCGGAGATGGTAGATGCCGGCAAAAGAAAGGCGATCCCGACCGGCGACCAACGGACAAGGCTCAATTCGATCGTCTGCTATTAACAATAATTAGCTCAATCAAACACCAAGTCTCCTCTTCGGAGCTACGCAGCCATCAATCAGCTCCTCTTCAGCTCTCAGTAGTCTGCGATCCAGTCTTCCCCGTCATCTTTCGTCCTTTATCAGCATTTTCACTCGGTTTTCTGAATTTTCATTTTTCTCGGGTTTTATTTTTATTTTGTAATTTAGCAAAATCGAAACCCCAGTCTATCGAAACGTTTCTGAAATGTGGATACCTTTTCCTCGGCTTGTGGGTCATCCATCTGCTTGCATCTAATAAGGACCAAAAGCCCAAACATAAGGCCCCATAGAAAAGCTCACATTTTCTACTTGGGCCCAAGCCAAGCATAGGTAATCAAAATTAAACTTAACCGGTGACACGAATAGAGAAGAACGAGGTCGTTTATACTCTAATTAAACAATTGTGCTATAATTAACGATGAAGCTTCTCTGAGGTGGTTGTTATAACCATCAACCATACCATCACCATGTGTACAATGGAAGTATTTGATTGTTGGATTGGCTATAATAAGAGTATAAAAGGTCCCTGATTTTCGACATTTAACGTGCATCTTTGAAGTTTAATATTTTCGTAAGAGAGTTTAGAAGGTTTGAATTTTCCACACTTTTCGTGAAGGCAATTGCGTTTGTGGATAACTCACCATGAGCATTCTTTTCCTTTTGGTTGTCATTTTCTTTGACGATATATTGGGGTGGGTTGTGGGAGGGTCCTATCTTGTTTTATCTCTACTACATTAGGATCTTGTGTTCGCTTTTTCTATAAAAAAAGGGATAGAAGGGCTCTTTGTTAACTTGTCAAAGTAGACCTGACGGGCTAAGTATCATTCCCCTTATCAATATGATACTTAATTATCAAACATTTGATAGACGTATAGCAATCATCTTATCGATTCGTCCAAAATTTCATATCTCAACCCCAATTGGACCTACCACCTATTCAATTCAACGACTAATCCGACACATAACCAATGACCAACACAAAAACCTAGTAAACTTCAAAACATGATAATCTAAATCCGAATTGTAAAAGGAAGAACCTTTTTTCTACTAGTCAACCATGTCCTCCAAAGTAAGCATGGAGGGGTCAAAGCTTTCAGTCTCATGAATACCTCACACCAACGGAAGTTTGCCTGCTATGCAATGTCAAAAGGCACAACAAAACAAAAACAAAAGGGTGTTATGTTATGTTAACCCATTACCCACTTGCAGAAGAAGAATCAAATGTTCCCCAGGGAGTAGATTTTGCACAAAAGAGGAAAATATTGAAGACAGGCAAGAACCCTACGATATATATAACCAGTTGCATGAATATGGACAGACCCTAAAAGAAGACACAGATCTCCACATTGCAGCAAACTGAAGACAGAACAACAAGGTGGGTAAGTTTTATGGTGAGGGGGAGACAAAAGAGCCAAAAGGAAGATGGGAAATTGTCCTTAAATTACCTTTCTTTGGCTTAGTCTGGGAGAGAGCTATGGCTATGTAGTGTGTGGTAAGAGGGTTCTTTTTGTCATTTTGTTATTTATTTTTTACATAGATAGCTAGCTCCAAGTACAGAGAAGAGGGTTATTATTTACATATTTTCTTTACTAGATAGTTAGCTCCGAACCTGCATATGGTCAAGTTCTAAAATTGATCTCAACATAATTCAAGAGATATGTTTCTTTACACAACCATACTTTTTAAAATTAATTCCATTTAAGTCTAGGTATGTTATTTTTTTAAAATAAGTCTACGTATGTTCTGAAGGTAGCTGAAAAGATTAAAAAATATATAGTAATCATTTTCCTTTTACATTAGTTAAAACAGTAATTAGTTAATTAATGCCACTCCCTACACTCTCTTTCTCATCATTGCCACGCCGCCACACACTGATATAATTAATCCCACCCCTACATCACAGCTCTCTGTAGTCTGTAGATATAAAGCTAGCAAACCCTTCTTCACTCCTCCTTTTACCTTCACAACCTTTTTCCATTGAAGCTTCAAAACCTCCAATCTCCATAGCCATGGCCTCCTCCAAAACCTCCCACCCCCTCAACCCAAACGCCACACCTTACACCACCCTCGCCGCCGCCGCCAGAACCCAACAGCAACCACATCACCCGACGTCATCTCCGCCCCGTCTCCCCCACCAGTTCTACCAGCGACCGGTACCTCTCTCCGCCGCCGCCGCCCCCTTCCACCGCCACCCCCACCGCCACTTTATCTACTACTACCGCCAAACCTCCTTCCACTCCACCAACACCCGCTCCCGGAACCGCCACGGCTGTTTTTCCAATCCGGTTCCTCACGCGGCAGTCCCACACTCACCGGCGGCGGCACGCAGCTTGAGCTACAGACCACGGCCTGAGATGGGCTCATCGGGATCCGAGCATGAAAAGAGGATTTTGCTCAAGAAGAGGAAGAAGAAAAACAACAAAACATTCGTCGCTGACCGACGTGGCGACGGAAGTCCGAGATTTTCGGCGTTGACTAAGTTGACTGAAGAAACCGTAAAGAGCGGCGGCGCTGATATGGAGAAGGAGGTGGAAGGAGCGGCTACGAGCTTAATGATTCGGAATATCCCGAATCATTTCCTGTATGCTTTAATTTTTAATTATTTTCAAACCCAGATCATCAGTTCATTTTTTAATCGAATGTGTGTTGATTTTTGACAGGAGGAGTCGGATGATGGGCTATCTTGACCGTCACTGCGCCGCGGAAAACTTATCCGCCGTCACCGGCGGCGGAGTGCTGTCTGAGTATGACTTTTTGTACGTTCCGATGGACTTCAGGTGGTTTCCTTTATTTCTCTTGTCGTGTATTTTTGTCCGTAATATGTTGTTTCCTGGTTTTTGTAATCTGATTTGTAAATTTTTTACCAGTACTGGGGGGAATCTGGGATACGCATTCGTGAACTTCACCACCGCCGTCGCCGCGTGCAGATTCCGGCGGTCTTTCAACGACTACGCATGGGGAATTTGCAACCCCGGTAAAATCTGCCAAATCTCCGACGCTACTATTCAGGTGATGCTGATCAGTTTAATTTTCACGCTCCGATTTTACTCTAAAAACGTCGACTTTACATTAAAAGTTGCTGGCCGCTACTTCTACAGAGCTTAGGGGTCGTTTGCTTTTCGGATTTTGGAGAGTGATTTCGGAGGCCCTAGTGATTTGTTCCAAATACAACATTCGCACGTTTCAATATGAAAATGAAAATAAATTGGGATTTGAAATCATTTTAGGATGCCATTTGGAGTTTATTTTAAATACGATGAGATTTGTCAAAACTCAAGTGATTTGGGTAGTAAATGATCAAATTGTCATGGTGAATTTAGGAGAATATGAAAAATTAGGGGTGTATTAGTCATTAACAAAATTAAAAAATTTCTTATAATTTCCAAATCTCCACTAAACTAATTAACGAGACATTTACAAAATCACTTGAAATCATTTATTATATTGCATACAATGCATTTGGATAAGATCTCTTTCTCTCGATGTACATGAATCAACATTCTATTATGCATACATCCATTTAACAAGTTCATTCAATTTGTTCCAAGCAGGGGAAGAAGGCCTTGGTTGCTAAGTTCAGGAACTCAACGTTCAGATGCCACCGTGACAATTACCTTCCGCTGGTCTTCGATCCCCCACGGGGCGGAAAGTTTCCGAATTCGCTTGGAACGATGGTCGGCCAGTGTTTACCACGTCCTTTCCCTCGTCGCTGAGACCGGCGAGCTGCCAAATCTCCCAGGAACTCCCTGACTGTCCAAACTCAACTGATCGACCCCCCTTGTTCATTAGGTCTTTCGAAAAAACTCCGACAAAGGAAACACATGTAGTACGTAGTAGCAGAGTAGTGTAGTTGATGGCTTAGGAAGAGTTGGCAAGAAGAATGGCGAGTGTTTGCATTGTCTCCCTTGCTGTTTGGGCTTGGGTGAAATGGAAACACTGGTCTGATATCGATGTCTCTAATCTGGATTAGGGTTGTTATTGTAATTGAAGCTTTAATTAAAGATTATGCTTTTCCTAACAGCTAACGGTAATTATGATTATTGACCGTTAGTAGTTTCTTGATGGGCCAAATATTAACGAGATGGAAAAAAGGATGAAATTGGGGGAATTTGAAGAAGACGAGTAAAAAAAAGTGAATGAGCGTGGATTGAAAGTTAGAACTAGTGAATTTTTGTCCAGTTTGGGTTGGTATATAACTTATTTGAACTATCAATTTATCAAGAAATGATATTTTATTTTATTTTAGTTGACATGAATGACAATGGAAAAAACAGGACGACTCTGTAACATTTGGAACTTACGCGAAAACTAGCACAAAATTTGCGGAACGATTTAAATATTTGATCCGTTTCTTTATCATAGTTTTTGCATATTGATTGGTTGGTATTCAAGCCTAGTTTTGTTTTTTTTTCTAATTATGTCATTAATCCAAACGCCTTCCATATTAATTGGGGTGTTTAACCTTGGTTTTGTTGAGAATGAGTTTAATTTCTATACTGAATTCCTAGTCCCTAGTTCCACAATCCAAATAAAACTTGTGGTTTGTTTGATAATAGGGAAAATTATGTTGTTTTGTGATAAAAAAAATCTATGTATTGTGGAATCATCTTTTATTTTTTCATTTTTTTAGATATTATTGTTTGTTTAATGCCTAATGCCGTCCATAAAATGATGTATTTTTAAAGACCGTAATTATGAAACTGTTTTATTAAAATAGTTTTCTAATCCGCTAATCCCCTAAAGATATCGAAGATGTTTTAAACTATTAGTGACCATTTAAGATTTTTGGGGACAACTTTTGTACAATCTTTAAAACATCATTTTTTAGAATTACATATAATTTAGTTTGTATCTCTTAGATAAGAAGATTTTTTTTTATTAACTCTAAAATTGATACTAATCGATTTTGTGAAAAGGAAGAACCTTGACTCATTTTTCGCAGAATAATAGTCAACTATGTTCCCCAAAGTAAGCATGCAGGGGTCACAACTTTCAGTTTCATACCTACATCACGCCAATGGAAATTTCCCAATCCAAGCAAACCCGCTATGCCCCCAAATGCCAGAGTTGCTAGCTATGTCAATGGCAGAAGAAGAAGCAGAGTCTGAAGATGACCATTTTTCCAGGAGCTAGCTGCAGATTGCATAAAAACAGGAAAAGGGAGCCAGTCAAAACCCTAACATAGATTATAAGTTGCATGAATATGGAGGGACCCTAAAGTAGGAAGAAGACAGATCTCTAGACATTGCAGAGAAACTGGAGGCAGAACATTACAAGGTTCACTTACTTTTTTAACAGAGAAAAAAATGTTGCAGGTGGGTAAGTTTTGTGGTGAGAGGGAGACAAAACAGCCGAAAGGAAGAAGGAAATGTATCCTTAAATTCCCCAGACGATGCCTTTTTGTGAGATTTCTATGATCTCTTCATTATTTGTCAGTTTGTTATCTATCTTTCCTGATGATCAAGTTAGAATCAGACTGGATGAAAGAAAGTTATACTGAGCTGACTGGGGATCAGGCAGTAAAAGATAATTAAACTGGATAAATTTGTCCTTCAATTGTTAAATTTCGTAAAGAGGAAAGCACCTTACATACATTGCTAGATTTCGTAAACCTCAATCAGCGTTAGTTGTGAGAGAAGATTATACAAGAAAACAAGTTATTTGAAATATCACTACCTAAAATGTTTGCTACGTAACTTTTTTGGATAAAAAACGATTATATATATATGGCTAAAAACATATTTCATTCGAACCACTCATCAATTTACCTTTAAATATCCCTTCCGATTTTAATGTCCAAACTGATATTTTTTTTTGGAACAAGCTCTCCACCTCGATAAACCCTCGAATTGTCTAAACCCACCTATCCAAATCTTCTGCCAAAGTAACTCTTAATCCTAATCGGTAACTAGAAGTCATCAGATTTGAAATGGAAACGTTTCAATGTCTCGTTGTAGCAGGTCACGGTTGATTTGATTGACCAATTGGAAAGAATAAGAAGAAAAAAGGGTAAGAAGGAAATGACATCATCCCCCGAGAAGATCGTACCTCCCCCATTAATGCAAGAGATCTTGCTTCTGATAGCTCTCTGCAGCTCCCTCTAATCCCACCATCAATCAAAGGGTATGATTGTCATTATCCCAGCCAGTGGATTTCCCAGTCATTTCTCTCTGCCAAATCCTCATAGGGCTACCAGAGTTTGACAACTGATCATCATAAGAAGCAAGCAAGAAAACAGAGATGAAGAAGCATGTCATTTCTCTTCATTCCCATTCCCTGCTAATTTGGTTTCTGATAATCCCACCTGCTCTTCTGAGACAAAATTGGCCATCTTTCTTCAACAGTGTTTTGAACGAGACGATGGAACAACACTGAGCTGCTCTGTTTCTTCCTTTCACATTGAAGTTATGGGAGGTACAATCTGTTTACAAAGAGTGATAGTTGGTGAAAGAGCAGATCAAATGATGGTTTTCTCTGTAATCATCCTCAGTCCTATCTGCATACCTATCTTTCTAGGGTTTACAAGCTTACAAGTATTAAAAGAGAAATGTAGACTTTGTATGCTCTGCCAACAGTATTGGCAGTTTCAGGATAACTTTTCTCTAATCTTTTACTTTTGATACTTTTGTTTGATTCAATAAGATTTTGTTTCTATATGAAGAATCTCCTTAAGTGGCACCAAACAATATTTTATCGGAGTAATATCGGTGTTAGGTAAATTTTTACAGTTACGATCTTCAATTCGAAAGGGATAAAAAACCACCCACCATGAAAATCAAACAACCAGTATGCACAAAATTAGAAAGGAACTAAATATTGGTCAGTAGTGCTCATTACCATTACTTGTTGCATAATAGTGAATCCAATTAACCTCCATAATTAGGGAAGATAATCCTCAATTAAAGCTTTAATTAATACAACTCTAAATAATGACAGTGATAACAGCAGCTAGCCAGTGTTTCCATTTCACCCAAGCCCAAGCAGCGAGGGAGACAATGCAAACACCAGCATTCATGCCACACTCTTCCTAATTAATTGTTAGTTAACCATCTACTAATTAATTACTAGAAAGGGATAGTCTTGAAGTTTGAAGGGGGGATTAGTTGAACTTCGGTGAGTTGTGACGAACAGAGTTGGCGGTCCTTCGGAGAGGAGCCACCCGCTGGCCGACCACCTCTCCGACCGACTTGGGAAACCTGCCGCCACGTGGAGGATCAAACACCACCGGAAGGTACTGGTCGCGGTGGCACTCGAACCTCGAGTTGCTGAAGTTCGCAACTAGAGCTTCTTTCCCCTGTTCGAAAAAAGGCTCAACGGTTAGAATGTCTCAAAACCAATCTTCCTATCTCAAAATTTGATTATATATAAGCATAATGGCAGATTGGTAAAAAGGTCCAGTTTTGAGCGCCATTAATTAGCAACTAATTAAGAATTCATCCTGTTAATTTGTTCAGTTTTGCTTGATTCAAATTAATAGCACGATGGCAGAATGGTAAAAAGGACCGGTTCTGAGGGTTGTTAATTAAGCTACTGATCACCTGAATAGTAGCGGCGGTGATCTGGCAGATTTTCCCGGAGTCGCGAACTCGCCAGGCGTAGCCGTCGAAATCCTGCAGGAATCTGGATGCCGCCACGGCGGTGGTGAAGCTCACGAATGCATACCCCAAGTTCGCCCCAGTCCTACAAAATTATAATCAAGTAGTAAAATAAAGAACATTTAATAAGATTTCGCTAACGGTAAAAGAGAAAGCCAAGAACTTTAATTACATGAAGTCAATGGGCAGGTAGAAAAAGTCATATTCGGAAAGAACACCGCCTGCGCCGGCGGTGGAATTCTCGGCGGCGCAATGACTGTCCAAATACCCCAGCATCTGAACCCTCCTGTAAAAAATTACATATTCGACACTCGGAACAACAGAGATTCATGAATGGAACAGATATTAAATAGCTAGGGAACAAGATCTCAGATCATGTCGGGGGAGAAATTAATTCGATTAAATAATAATTAATTGACTGAGATGAGAGAATTAAACATACTGGAGATGGTTCGGAATGTTCCGAATCATCAGGCTCGTGGGTCCATCGCCGCCGTTGTTTTTCTTTTCTTCAGTAAACGAAGGAGAGACCTTGGTCAACGCCGACGACCTTTTGCATTGCCCCGTGTCCTTACTTCCGCCGCCACGTCGGTGAGGGACGTACTTCTTCTTCTTAAGTATCTTCTTCTTCTTCACAACCGTCCTCCTCTCCAGCTCCGATGCAGAAAAGTTTTTTACTGCGTAGCTGGCAGTTGGGACCAGCTGGAAGCTGTATGAATCTGCCGCCGCCGTTTCCGCCGGCGAAAGCGGAAGTGCATGATGCGGGATGGGGTGGAAGCCACCGTGACAGTTTCCGGCTCCGACGGTGGCGTAGTAGAGAGTTTGGCGGCGGTGGTAAAAGAAGTGGTCGCCGTAGCAGAAGTAGTAGTGTTGGTCGTGACAGAAGGCGGTAGCGGCGGTGGAGAAATGAAGGACCGAAGCTACATTGGAGGAAGAGATGGGTGGTGGTGGCGGCTGCAGTAGAAGCTTAGGGGAGGTTTGGGAGTATCTCTCGTGGGGGAGGAGAAGCGGCGGTGAGGGGGTCATTTTCGCCGGTTGCTGACATGGACCTCCGCCGGTGACGAAGGGGGCGGCGTTGGGGTTGAGGGAGTGAGAGGTTTCAGCCATGGTTATGTAAATGAAAAGGTAATGTGATTATGTGAAGGTAGAGAAGAAGAAGAAGAAGAAGAAGAAGAAAAAGGTTTGTTTTTGTATATATAAAAAAAAAAAGTCGTTTCAGTTTCTCTGATCTATTTTAGTTAATTATTATTATATGTCATGCATAAAAAAAGAATAATATTTAGAAAATTTTAGTAAAATTTATTATTATATTTTGATAATGATGTGATTTGGGTAATTATATCGGTTTGGCGGCGGGGCAGGCAATGATGAGAAAGAGGGTGTTCCATTTCTGGGGGAAATTACCTTTTTAATTAAATCGATTTTTTATATTTAATAAGATTTAATGATGTATGTACTATATTTATACTTTCCATCAAGTATTGACAACAAAAACACTAACCGCCGTGGTTTACTTTTAATATCGATGGTTTGATGAATTGAGAAGAAAAAGGTGTTGCGAAAGAGTTTTTTGAAATTATTCAGGCGATTGTGTTCTGAATTTTTCTGTTCTATACGGGGTTAAAATACGTGTTGAACTTTATTTGTGATTGGGGGTGCTCGTTGAGTTGATGTTCAAATCGACTTGTTTGTCCCACTCGACTGTTTGGGTAGCGTGATAATCAGAGCACCAACATGCATGCATATATGGTTTTGTAATTTCAAAAACTTTTTCGTTGGAAATGGGTAGCGAAGCTCTTCCATATCTACCGTAAAGGAAATTTCTTTTTATATCATTTTATCGCTCACACACGTATCCTTTTAGAATAACATATTTTGTTGACATGGTGTAATCCTATAGTGGAAATTTGTATTGCCTACGATTCTGCATTACTTGGTATTGTTACTGCTATAAAAAACACTCTCATAAACAAATTTAAGGTCTGAGAGAAGGAAATTTCAAAATTTACTTACGCAATAAAATCGCTAAAGACAGGGTCCCACGAGCCTCTTTTAAATATCGATGATGAGATCCTTAGACATGTATTGATTGTTGTGTTTCTATCTTTGTCTTCTTCGTCTTCTCCTTCATCTCCATCTTCTTCTCCTGAGACAAGTGAATTAGGGTTGTTTTATTGCTTATGAAATTACGCTCACTCTGTTATATTTAATCTAAAATTTTGATTTAAACCTAAAATTTACTATCTCAGTGCTGCAGTAAATATTATGAATAATACAATTGTTTTCTGCACTGACATTTCAACCTAAAATTTACAATCTTAAATGAATCATGCAGTTCTACTTTTTAATTATGGAGAAGGAATCCTACCTTTGAGAGAGGCAAAGTAGGATTTTTCATAATTTTTTTATTTTCGATGTCGATCGCTCCCTCCCCTTCCTACACAATTCCATCATCATCATTACCGGCTTTTCCTTCTTCATCCAATCACCATGATATTGAGATTTTTGTAATAACGGTGTTGTTCAGTTTTTCTTGTTGTTCGTCTCTTTTTTTTTTAAAAGACTATCCGTTCTGTGTAAAAGATTGTTACAGTTTTTTTGAAGCAGAAGTCGGTTGGGGTTTTTCGAATCGAAAGACGGATAGGGTTCCGCCTCTTTGTCTCGACAAAAAATCGGCGATGCCGATGGTTTCTCTAGGACGAGAGGATGTTGTGGTGGAACAAAAAGTGAACGCGCTGCAGCTTGACGAGGAAGAACAGACGGCGACGTTTGAGGGTATCCAGGAACACCCAAACAACCTGACAACAACAAGCCTAAACAAGTCCTGCCACGAGGGGTGATTCGTTGGAAAAAACTCACTCGAGTCGAAGTATCGACCTCTTCAAGTCTTTGATGTTTTGGTGTCCTCAATTCGGACTCTACGAGTCGTTTTCTGCTTTATTAGTTTCGGATGTTTCTTTCGTTTTGAACAATTGTTTTTTGTTTGTTTTTGCTATTTGGTAGAGGTTAGTGCCTGTAATGTTAACCTTCGTTTAAAGGTTTCTATTATAGGGATGATTGGAAGTACGAATGTGATAGCTCATACTACTCATTTGTGGGTATGAGATTCACTCGTTAAGAATAGCAATCCTTCCTAAAAATCGTTTAACAAATTAAATATCATTTAACTAAAAATTTAATAATATAAATAGAGCGAAAACAAAAACTACTTTTTCTTCACAAAATTAAAGCAAACCAAAAGTACTTGCAGACATAGAATATATAAATAGTGCTAACTAACCAATACCAAATCTTTCTACATACACAACATATAAAAATGGCTAATTAATCACTGCCTTGACTTGGATAATAATGATATTTCTAAGTACAGGCTTTCTGTGTTTGTCTTCTCCTTCTTCATCTCCATCTTCCTCTCCACCGGCTAGGGTTCTTTCTGATTGCTTATGCCTCACGCTTTCTCCTCATCGGACATTCGGAATGTTGGGCCTGAGGATAGTCCGGTTGAGTGTCGGGCCTTAGGCCCACCTCGTTAGTGAAATTACCAAACGACAAAAGAGTATAAACTCTACTTTGGGCTCTCGGGTCCCGGCCGATGACAAATATCCGGAAACCGCCCGATCGTTTGAAAGGATAAGCCGATAAAATCATCATCCCTACCGAGAAATCGTCTGGAAAAAAATTCAAGAACAAACAGAAAGAGTCAAGCTCAGTCCCGAATCAAACCAGAGAGAACAAGCTTCGAAAAATGATTCAAAGCCTAGCAATGCCGGCAGCTTCTTCGGTTTCCCTCTTCTGCAACGGAATCAATCGGAGCTCACTCTCCAACTTCGTCTCCCTCCCGCGCCAAAAGTCCCCCAAGGTAAAAAGCTAAGTTTCAATTCTTTCTCTGTTTGGCTGCGAAAGTAAGAATTCAGAATCTCACTCTGCAATTAGATGTCGAAATGGTTGGATATGTTAGATTGGTGGGCTGACGATTACCTGCGTACGTGTCGGCGGAGTTGAAATCCCTAACGGCAAGAGAGTGGAGTACTCGCTTCAGTACATTCATGGAATCGGCCGTTCGATGTCGCGGCAAATCCTAGCGGACTTGAGCTTGGAGAACAAGATCACCAAGGATTTGAGCGAGGAGGAGCTCGCCAATGTTCGTGCTGAAGTCTCCAAGTACATGATTGAAGGAGACTTGGTAAAGCAATAATAATCTCTCCGACAAGCTCGAGGGGCTGTCGAATTTGTTTCGAGCTGATGATGAATGTGCTTTTGCAGAGGCGTTTCAATGCGATTAATATAAGGAGGTTGAAGGAGATCCAATGCTACAGAGGAATTAGGCATATAAGGGGGTTGCCCTGCAGAGGGCAGCGCACCAAGAACAATTGCCGGACTTTGAAAGGTAAGCGAGTCGCCATTGCTGGGAAGAAGAAAGCAGTTAAGTAAAGTGTCGCTGCACCATGATCGATCTATCCGTTGATTCTGTAAGTTGTTGTGATAATACCATGTTGAAGAACTGTGGCTTTCACCATTTGTAAGTTTGTTGTGTCTGCTGAATGATGAAGCTTGCTGTTTCAGATTCTATAATCTCCCAGAGTCTGGTTGCTTTGTGATTGGTATGTGTTAAACAGTTTGGTGGGTAATGGTTCGACTTAGTCGTGAAAATATGGAACTTAGCCCGATTCGAAGTGATTGTCGATACTATGTTATAGTGGTTTTAGAAACTTCGTATCATCGGTACTTCTTATGGTTCGATCTATGAACATGTAAAAGTAGAATCAATCATTTCTGGGCAACCACAAGTGGTTAGACAGATAAATTACATCACGCAGCTCCAAAATCAGCCGAAAATCAAATGCGGCTAAAAACAATAGTCAAGTTCATAGCGATAAACCGAACCAATATTGTGCAAAAACTACGCCCTTCGATGCCTACGACAAGCTAAGAACCTCGCTACAACATAAGGTTCACGAACATGAGCAATGCAAAAGAAGGTACGAAGCTTCCCAATGGGATGACCAAGGAGCAGGCATCGGATCCAGTTGAGCTGCCCATCGGACCGTTTGCTGCTGTAAACCCTGGCAGCGAACCAGTTGCGGGTACTGTGGAAGGCAGAGCCCCACCTCCATATGCTTGAGGCGAGGGAGCTGATGCTGGAGCGAATTCGGAATCCTTTGTTACGGTTGTCGGAGGAGCTATGAGGGCTGGGAATTGTTGTGGTCCTGCAACCAAATTAAGATGGAGAACAATTTCAATGGATTGATATGATTGTTCGACAAAATGGCTAGGATTATAATAGGATATGATACGACCGTGAACTTCTTACCAGGACAGCGTGGTTGAAGAGCAGTGTTCAACCTGTGCATATCAACGAAACACCGCCATTAGTAACTTCAAAGTCTCCATTGTAAGCTAACAAGACGAAATGGAATAGGGGTATTCAATCGATAGAGAATCCAGCTTACGAGGTGATGATGGTGCCATTAACGTATCCACCGTAGCTGCAAGAGGTCACATTACACCCCGCGCTACTCTGCTGCATCGTAACATTCCCAAGCATAAGGTTGCTGCTTCGGCATTGCATGCTCGAACAAGACACCGCCAATGAAGCCGGCATACAGTACAAGCTACACACAACAATCCATACAATAACATCAGAACGCCATGCCAAAAGAACAGCAAAGGTTGAAAAAGAGAACGCCAATGAACTAACTCACTTGAGGCTCCCCGGTCCACAACTGCACTGCACGCAATGGCTCGCAACTATTGCATAGCTCCCGTTCGGAACCATCAGGCCGAAATCGGAGGCGTATCTAGGAAACCTAGACGCACAAGCTGCAAACACAAGAACTGTTAAACCGGTTCGAGAAAGCTTGCCCAAATTTTGAACGAGTCGAGTTTGAAGTTTGAACTAGTGTATGTTTGATTTAATTGGCTAGTGACCTTAAGCTCGACAAAGTGGCTCACTTAGTAAGCCAGCTCGATTACCTGACGCGAAACCGTGCTCAAATACTAGCCCAATTATATCCCTCGTTAGTGTAACTTGTGGAACCAACCAAGACACTAGCTCGAGTTTCAACCAAGTCGAGTTTCAATCAGTGTATAGTTTGACTTGATTGGCTAGTGAACGTTACTGAATAGAAACTCAACTATGTGGCTCACTAGCCAGCTCAATTACTAGCTCAACTATATCTCTAGTCAGTGTAACTAGTGAACCAACCAGACAAATATTAGCCCGAATTCTAAACGAGTAAAGTTTGAATACGTTCGACTTGATGGGCTAGCAACCTACCTTTTACTCAATTAGCAACTCAACTATGTGGCTCACTAACCAACTCGAATACTCGACGAATCAAAAGCATATACTCAAATACTAGCTCAACTATATCCCTAACTTCTGAACCAAAATGCAAGAAGAGAAAAATTACCAGGAAGTGGTACAGCGAGAATATCACCAGCCTTGATGGAAGAACCACCCATGGCGTTAACATTCATCAAATCAGTAATCGTAGTCGCATACCTAGCAGCAATCCCCGCCAAGGAATCCACACCTTTCACAACATACGACAAGTAAATAGCCGGCAGAGAGTTATCCGTCCCGTTAAAGCAAGTACACGGCAAGGGAACCACAAGGCTCTCCCCAACATCAAGCACCGTCGGATCGTCGATCGAATTCGCCTCCTTAATCTGGTCGGCGGAGACCAACCCGCCGTAGATCGAGTCAGCGATCGCCGACAGAGTGTCCGAGGGGCGAGTCTTGTAGCGAGTGGAAACCGATTTCCGAATCCCGTCCACGCAGGAGCACTGGATGGGGACCTTGAGAAAGAGCTGCGAAGGGAGGATGCGATTCTCGACGTCCGGGTAGGAGATGTCGATTGAGTTTGCGGTTAGAAGGGAGATTGGGTCGATTTGGAAGAGGGAGGCTACTTCCGATACTTTGAGGTCTGTGTAGAGCGTGTAGCCGAGTAATGAGCTGCAGGTGTCGGCGTTCGAGCAGGGCTCGATTGTGGATTTGGATGCTGCTGAATGGAGGAAGAGGATTAGGAAGAGAGAAATGTGTTTGAACTGCTGCATTTTTTTAGGGTTTTGGTGAAGTTGAACAGTCGTTGGAATGTGTAGAGGAAACTCAGGAGGCGGAATGTGGATTAGTGGTGAGCTGACAGCTGTGGCGAGTTTCTTCTTGTACTTTCTGGTTCTTGTTATTGCTGCTCTCTAATGGCGGCCAGCTGCTTTAGAGAGAGTGAGCTCTGTTCAACAAGAGTGAAGAGAGTGGAGGAAGAAGAAGAAGACAAAATGAGTAGCAGACACGGAGTCAGAAATCTCGGTCGTGGAGAAAGAGAAGATATTGAAACGGTGCTGCGTTGGATATAAACGGCGTCGTGTAGGGTTGAATGGACGGGTAGTTTGGGTATTTTTGAATGTTGGTTCGCTTTACTTTACACATTATGGGGAGAACCGTTGGCGGGGCCCGAGGAAATAAAGCGGGGAGGGAGAGAGGGGGAAAGAATAATTGGCGAGTGTTTTCCCGGTTTTGTCCTTTTTGTTGTTTTGAAGTTGGGTTTTAACGGTACAGTATTTGAAATTTGTCCTGGCCCGTTTGTTATTGGGCCAGTAATGTTGGAGATCTACTCTCAATCGATCATCACAAAGTGAAGGTCTCGACCCAACAATAGTAATCATGGGCTTGGTTGCCCACCCGTATGAACTACGAGACCTACGAGATCACCCCTAAGATGCCTTTGGCATCCAGGGGTCTCATCATCGCGTCTGGTAACCATACATGAAGAGGAAATTGCACAGATTTGGGCGGCAGCTCAAAAGATTCAATTGACCTCGAGCCTATGATATAATGACTTTAAGTTTAACTTATGATCATTGTTTCATCACACTGGTAGAGCGTCTCATCACATCAGCTAGATAGAATGACTCTTCTCCTTAGAAAGAGCTCAACTGCTCCAAGCCATTATTCATGGATCTACCTCCATCTTGGCCCTTCATGATTGATAGTCAGAATCTTGTGTCAGGGAAGTCATCGCCGCTATATGTTACGTGCCAATGTGACTCATATCTTAAAAGAGATACGTAATGAACAATAATCACTCTATTTATAGCCTATCATTTACCTCGACTTTTACACACCTATAATATATGCTAACCTAAGATACACACTTACGGTTAATCGCCTTCAAACACACTCTTAATATTTCTTTATCTTCCACACATTTTCATACGCCTACTCTCCCTCTTTTTTAGTACTGTCTCTCGTATACGTCTGGCGAAAACTCATAAGTGCTAATAAAAGAAGACTCACTTTCCAAGTGGAACTACTCATCGGCTTATCAACCAACAAGTGGAAAGAAATATAACTCAACGAACAAACCGGTTAGTCCAATTGACCACATCATTAGTTTCCAGTCGAGTAGTAACACGAGGAGAGGATAGGACTTAGGACCAGTAATTTGTCAAGTACGACTTTCTGACACACAAAACAAGAGAATCTGGCACAATTCACGAGGCCGCTACCCCGACCGGCGGGGACCTCTTTCCGTTCACCCAATGACAGCTCGTCGGAGTCTGAACAGTTTCCCTTCTTCCAAGCTCAACTAATTACAATAAATAAATGGGGTTTTAGTCTTTCAGTACTTTGACTGATTCCTAAATCCTCTAACTTTGTGAATTAATGAATGTTGATTAACGAGAAGCAGAAGCAAAACATTATTAAATACTAATGATAACCACCAACGTTGCTCAGTGTGTGACAGTGTGGTTATCAATTTCGAGATTGCTCTGCGGTAACAGCACTTCATATGTTTTGTGTCATGAGAATATGTTCGAGTTATGTTAATAAAAGATATTGCAGCAAACCCTTTCTGCAGGAAAGGAATCTTCTCTCTTCATATTGCTATTCATCACAAAAACTCTTGACACAGTCATATCAGCTCTAGTAGTACTGTTGTTCATCTTTAAGAACAACATCCAAAGTTCCCCGTGACCAATCCTCCATCATAAAATACCTCAACACTTCTCCATTGCAATATTCTCTGCAAAAAGATGCAAGCTTCAGCTTCATTTCTCAGACAAGCGAGTAACAACAACAAGAGTGCCAACTCTAATTATTGCTCCACCATGGATGGAATGAGGAGGAAGAGGGTTATGGTGATTGTGGATGAGACTTCACATTCAAAGCATGCTTTGATTTGGGCACTTACTCATCTGGTTAATCAGTTTGATTTCCTCACTCTGCTTCATATAATCCCCTCTTCTTCTTATTCTTCTTCTTTGATTGTCGATTCCCTTGGTTCCCTCTGCAAATCCTGCAAGCCGGAGGTAATTAATTAGTGTATGTATGTTGTCAAGAACCATCCAAACTAAATAACTCGAGTTATCGGGAGATGGTGTCTTCAAACTAAGGGTGTGAGTCAGTCGGGGTAGTTAATAACATACCACATTTCGGTTGCTTAATTAGGACTTTATAGAACAATAGGTTATTAACCGACCGACATTATGATGATTGGTTAATTAACGATGAATTAACCAACCAAAGTAGCTCAGTTAATATCGGTTTTGGTTAAAATAGTTATAGATAGATATGAAGAGAGTCCGTTAAAGGCTACAGGGCTACAGCCTACAGCTAAGCCTTGGTGGGCTACAAGGATTTGAAATCTTTATATTTGTTATTTAAAGACTTTAATATAGTATCAAAAGCTAAAAAGGTCTCAATAATTCAAATTATCGGAAAAGAGTTAATTTCTTAGTTTCTTTCCGGCTTTGGTTCTGTGCTTAGAAAAGATTTGGACTTTGTTATTGCAGGTGGAAGTTGAGGCATTGGTGGTGCAAGGGCCAAAGTTGGGGACAGTGATTAGCCAAGTGAAGAAGCTTGATGTTTCTGTTCTTGTTCTTGGTCACAAGAAGTCCTCTTCCTTTGCCACTTGGTGGGTTCTTCTTTCTTTTTGTTTTTGTTTATATTTTGATTAAGGTTTTATTAGACTGGCTAAGGTGATTCTGGTCGGTCCAGCCGGTTAGACTTTATGTTCGAGATTAAGCCGATATGATTTTGTTGCATGTCATAACATTTTACCATTGAACCTTGGTCAATGTGTTTGTGATCACTTTCTTTTTGGACCTCTGGAATGTGGTTGCAAACGAATGGGACATCGAGGATTTAGTAAGAGAGTTCGTATGGAAATGAAGAATATTACGTTAAAAAGCAGTGATTTCGGTGCACCAAACGTCCCCTAAATTCGTATTTAGAATTCAATTGACTGCAAACCTCTTTTAGTTTACTGATTCATTAGTTGCGAACTCTCCGTCAAGGATGCATTATTTGATCCCCCATGCTATCTCGATCTTATCGAACACAACCGTTAGTCTCACTAGATCGATCTTACCGCAATCTAAGTGGTTTTTTTTGCAGCCTATGTGGAAGCAGCAGCAGTAACAGTGAAGAGTTGGTGGAAGAGTGCATAAAGAGTGTGGAGAGGTGCATGGTAGTTGGGGTGAGGAAGCAGAGCAAAGGCAAGAGTGGCTATCTCATCACCACCAAATGGCAGAAGAACTTCTGGCTCTTGGCTTAATTAACCACACTTTTGATAATAATTAATTAACTATAATTACCTAGACCATTATTATTTATATAATCTCTGATGTATCCAAACCAAACCAAACCCAGTACTAATTAATTAAACATGTTCCAAATGTTTGGAGAATCAATGGTTGTACTAAAGAGATATGTTTGTAGTATTTAGTAATGTTATTAGGGGTGAATTCTTTAGTGTATCTGGTATACCGAAATTTTTAGTGTGCCCAGTTTTTTTGGTAATGTAAATTCATCACCAACGTCCATTTTCATTTTCAGTTTGCGATCTCGAAGGTTCATAATTATTCGAATATTAAATTTCTATTTCACATTTTATTTTTGATCTCATATATCATCTCAATTTGTAAACTAATCATTCTCTTTAATTCCTATATACCAATTAATACAGAAAAATACAATTTATTAACATCGCATAATCCAATCTAACAGATTCTATCCCACTTCGATATCATCTTATCTAACAAATACCACGATATATATCTTATTTTCTCTTCCCATCCTTATCATCATTTATACCATACTTTTGTTTTCTATATCGCATTTTACCAACGACTCCGAAATGAAGGAATCAATCATTGAAGATTCACTAAATTACACAGAAATCCTCAAAGATTCACTAAACAAACAAAGACATCTCGAAATACAGAGTTTTCAACAAACACAACCGGATGTCGGAAAATTTCAAAGATACTCCGAGAACTTCCCAATCCGTATAATTATACTCTATATTATACCAACTGCAAAAAAATACAGCAGCATTGCTGTATTATAAGATTCTTCCACAGAAAAAACCAGACCTTAGTTATCACCTCATTTATCATTCACCAGTGGCAGTGACTCGATCGTGCCTTCCGTAGATCGTGGCTGCGAGAGCAAGTGCCTTACGTATCCGTAGAAGGTACATCCGACAAGGGTGATGGCACATCCCACAGCATTCAATGCCGAGATAGGGTTCCGGAATATCATCCACGAGATCAACACAGCAACTGCAACCTGCATTATGCAAATATCCAGATGTTCACAATGTTGTACTTTAGCTCGAAGTGTCTAAATAACTCATCCAAACGACCTATTAAGGTCTGCTTTACCTTAAGGTTCCCAGCGACGTTGAAGGTGACAGCGGTGGTTGAATGGATGACATAAAAGATGGAGAAGTTGAGGCAGAAGGCTAGAACTCCGGAAACTAATATGATGAACAGGGAAGAATTGATCGAGTCGTGAGTTTGGAACCAATCGAGAACACCGTCGCCTTCCAGTAGCATTGCTGGTAGTCCCAGGATCATGGTTGCCAAAGGTGCCATGTAGTACACTGTATTTATACTGCCAATTGATAGTATAACATAGAAAGTTGGATAACACACTAATGATAAGAGCTCAGAAGCAGACAATGGAGTAAACATGGTGGTAAATGTTTTCAGTATAAACTAGACATTAAAAAACTATACTTTATCAGCCTGTTCAACATGACAACACCAACATTCCAAATTCATGGTTAATTACCTGTCGAATTTGTAGCCATGCAGTAAAGATTCGGCAAGGATAGTCTTCGTAGAAGTTGCTAAACAGCCAAGGAGAGCCGCAGAGAACCCAAACACATTGAAACTAAGCTCCGTCACTGACGTCAGAAGTATTCCTCCAACGATAGGCACTAACGAAGCCCAGATGCGCCAGTCGAAGTATTTCCTCCAAATTAACCACTGCAAAACAACTGATGCAGCAAAACAAGGAACGAAATGAAGAAATGAAGAAAGTGAATGCAGCGAGTTTCGTTATTATAGTCTAGATTCTACATCAGGTGTCATTATAGTTTCATTTAGAACGCAGCATTCGCCGGTCACTAATTATGAATTCGTTAACTCGCTCATGTGGATGCCACATTGTTGCCACGTTACATGCACATTAGATCACAATGTTGACAAAAATTCGACATCGTGCGACGTATTTAGATGGGATAGTACTACCTAAATCGCACTAGTGCAATTACTATGGCATCCTAGCAAGAATCTAGACTATAATGACATCCGACTCATTCACTGACATCTACACTGGGTGTTAACGATTTTAAGATAATACAACATTTTAAGAGTTATACAGATTCTCTAAGTACGAACCTGTAGTTGCAGGAGTAAATGACTTGATCGTTTGCATGAACGAGACCGGAATGTACCGCAAACTGACATTGCCCAGCACAATGTTGATGCAGAAGACGACCGACATGGGAAATATCCTCCGCCATCGATCCTGTGACTCAACCACTATGAGGGGTTTGATTTTCAGCACCTTGATTGCAATGTACGCTCCGATTGCTGAGCATATGAAGTGGACACATGATACAGTGAGCGGGAACTTGAAGTCCAATTTCTGTTTCCACCCAAAAACCAGAAAATAATCAAAATTCGGAGTTCCAAACGAGAAAGGAATTGGGGGAGGGGGAGATTAGATTGAACCTGGAAGATCCATTTGTTCATGATGATGACTGTGACGTTGAAACCCCACCACTGAACAATGGCGAGGAGAGATCTGAAGACCGTCCACTGTAATAATCTCTTATCCTCCATTATCCTTTTGAATCAACCCGAAATTGAATCAACCAGATGAGAACACCGTCGGAATTCAGCTGGGAAATCTCTGGTTTCGGCGGCGGTTTCTATGTCTCTGTTTCCATTTCTGAGTTCGGAGCCACGAAGCACTTTACCTTGTTCACTCTTACAACCATGGAAACATTTTGAAAAGCTGTCTAAAATGACTCTCCTATATTTCTCTCTTTGATTCGAATTCGAAATCTATAATTATGATTTTTTGAAAGTTAGATGAGCTAGCTAACAAATAGTAAAACGTGGAAAAGGCTAATTTTGTTTCGTCCGGTCGAAGTTAACAAAATACAATTTATGTAACAATAACGTAATACGTAGAAAGTAAGTTAATTTTGAAAAAATTTAAACGCTAACATAATACCAAATAAAAATTGATTTTTATTTTAATTTGATTATTATTTATAGGGTTATTATAGCGAAACTTGATTTTGTAGTCATTTTCAACATGTATGTCAAATATTATCAGATTTGAAAATTTTGAAATTTTCTTGTGAAAATGGTCAAATTTGCATAGTATAATACACAGAAATTGATCAATTTTGACATGAAAATTTTCAAGTTGACTAATATTTGACATGTATTTTGAGAATAAATAAAAATTAAGATTTCACTATATTAAGTCATTCAAATAATAATAAAATGAAATTAAAAAAATATTTTAAAAATATTTTGATGATTATTGTTAGTGGGACATATATACTTTGGACAACAAAAATTTTAACTTTAGTTCCAAGAAGCATACGGAAGATTAAGCCAAATCCCAATCCGAAAGTACGTTGATTTCAAACATGGTGATTTCAGAAGGGCACAACGAGGGTGGACTCCAAAAACTGTGATTTGGGGTAAGCTTCTTGGTCTTCAGACGGACATGGTGGTTTTGGAACCAAACAGCAACCTGACGAGGGTGGACTCCAAGCTCGGCAGCTAGTTTGTCTCTGCGATCGGACCTCAAATTGATCGGCTGGTTTCCCAAGTTATGTTCAAGTACGTTGAGTTGCTCCTTCGGTGAAGTTGGAGAGGTATTGCAGCTGAAAAGCAGCTATCGGAGGCAGAGAAAGAGATTCTGCGACTGTCGATCGGCCGTGCCGCTGACGTGGCTTCGAGTAACTGCCCGCGTTGTTCGCTAAGACGCTAACGACCATGGATCCGCAGCAACAGTTTCTCGGAGGGGGTGAAGATGTGTTCTACAACATGCCGGAGAGTGCATACGTTGTCAATGGGATGGACCACAGTCGTCAATTAATAGGAGATTTCGTCACTATTGTGTATTTGTGGTCGAACTACGATGATCGGAGACCCTAAGCGAAATTTTAAGTTTAAAAGTCAACTATGGTAATATTTTTCATTAATAATAGTAAAATCAGGACGTAATACTTGTATTTGTATATCGAGTAATTAATTGCTGAATTCATTATTTTTTATCTAATATAAAGCTACAATATACGAGGAAGATATTTTTTATACTTTTTAGTTGAACCAAATTTGAATGTGCCACCGGCGAAATTTTTTCTTTTAAATTTGATTAATTTAAAATTATGGTTATTACTAACTAACTAATAAATTGATTGTAAGTTTAAATTTGATACGTTATTATTTATTAAAGAGTTTGAGCTCAAGTTAAAATGATCTTATCTAATGAGTGAATTTTAAATAATAATTCAACAGTGGGCAAGTTTAGAAATACACTAAGCAAAACTTCGAAACACGATGAGCGAAATTTAAAAATACGTAAATTTACATAAGAATTCGGCGCTCTGGAATGCGGGACCGGCCTTGGCCCCAATTCCGCCATTGTTTGATGCCCCACAGTTGTCGGACGTTGTCGCAAAAAGTCGCCCCTCAAATACACCAATCTTCAGTAGTTTGTATTTATGACCAAGGTTGTATATATTTTAGTTTAGTTAATAAATTCTTGACCTATATAATTGTTATTTCCGTGTTCATATAACTGTAACGGGAGGGCGGTGGAGGTATTCCGTGGATGCGGTAGTCGCGGCTTTGTGTTCGGAAGGAGTATGGGGGTACGAATTTCCGTAATTTTTACCACTTTAATCTCGCCATGTTGGACAAGCAAGGTTGGAAATTTCTTTCCGACCCTAATTCTTTAGTGTGTCGTGTGTTCAAAGTTAAACGTTTTCCAAAGGAGGATTTTTTGTCAGCACGGTTGGGCTACCGATCAAGTTATGTATGGCGAAGCATTCATGCAGCTCAAAGGGTGGTTCGAAATGGGTGTCCCTGGAGATTAGGGGATGGACGATCCATTAAAGTGTTCTTGGAGCCGTGGTTGAGGGATGAAAATAATTGTTTTCTGGAGACAGTCCCTAGTCTGTAACTTAATGAATTAACGTTGCACGACCTGATAGTTCCAAACCTCCGGGTTTGGGACGAGCATTTACTCGCACTTTTATTTTGTACTCGTGACATCCAGGCTATTGGCCGCATGGCTCCGCCGGAGGAGGACGAATCTGATGCTCTTATTTGGCGCTTTGAGAAGAAAGGAATTTATTCGGTGAGATCGGCCTACCGCGCGGCCATCGACCAAGACCATGAAGCTGTTGCTTTGCGAGACAACGGTGAGTGGTTGATGATGTGGAAGATGGCGCTCCAGCCAAAGATTAAGCATCTACTGTGGTGGTTCCTGGAGGGTGTGGCGGCGACGAGAAGCACACTACTCCAACGTGGTGTTAATTTGGTTGATATATGTGGTTGCTGCTCAACACCCTCGGAGACTACAGAACACTTTGTTTTTCCATTGCCCGTTTGCCATTGATTGCTGGAGCGTATGTGGTATGTCGGCTTGGGTGATGGTGGTGCAAGGGTTCAGGGTCTCGTTCCGTCAATGGGTTTTCAATGTGCTGAAGACTGGAGCTGAGCTTGATGGTGCCAGATAATGTAGCACGACGCAGCCTTGATGATCTATGTGACTGGAAGGCAGCTCAGGGTGCGCGAACCATGGCGGTAAGAAGACACTCCATGCCTTGTGCGCGGTGGCATCCTCCTGAACATGGTGTTGTCAAGTGTAATCTTGATATCGCCATGGCTGCCTCGCATGTGGGGATCGGGTTGGTGGTTCGTTACGACCGCGGGCAAGTCATCCACTACATTATACAACGTCTACAGGGAGGTAGAGAACCAAAGGAGGCCGCAGCTACAGCTCTCAAAATCGCCTTGGAACGGGTACGTGATATGGGCTATGAGGAGTGTGTGTTTGAGATGGATTGTCAACCGGTGGCTTGCGCAGTGGTCCGGGACGACACTGACATCTCGGAGTTTGGCACTATTATGGCGGGATGTCGCTCGATCCTTAAGGACAAACTTCTATTCATGGTGTTTTGGGCTAGGAGATCTAGAAATGGGGTTGTGCACGAGTTTGCTCGCCGCTCTCATAGTCTTGAATCTACCTTTATGAGTACCACGCCTCCTGATTGGTGTGATTCTTTTGTAAACGATATTTGTCTTGATCTTCATCATTAATACAATGAGTAGCCTTATTTCGAAAAAAATATTGGAGTCCGAACCAACTTCTAAACTTAGCTCCAATTACGGGACTCTGAATTATCCCCTGAAAAATCAAAATACATCAAAAATTTCCTCAAAAAGGATTTCCTGAATCCCAGCCAAAACCAACCTTCGATTTCCATGGCTGCAAAACCCTCCCTTCAGTTCTTATCGGGGAAACTCAATTTACTCCTGTCGACATTGTCCACTCGAACCATTAGTATCCCAGGTCTCGCTTCCTCTTCCGTCCAGCTGATCGACTCTCTATCCAGGAACTTCTTCATCTACATTTCGACATTATACGAAATGACCAGACGCAGATTTGAATCAAAGAAGAAGCAAAAGAACCACTGGAGCAAGAAAATCAACTTGTTGGGTTAACTTTTCAACTTACAGTTCTTTTACGCTTCCCTTTCGTTGTGTCCTCCTCATTAGTCTCGACGGTTAACTTCAAGTATTTGATAGCTGATGCAAAGAAGAGATGAAGTTATGAAAACATTTCAGAAGGGGAAACAAGAGAGCAGACGGCGGGGTAGAAGTAAAATACTCACATGAGATGCCTGAAAGTTTCGAGAGATGAAGCTTCAAAAAGCGTATTGCATCCTTGGTGTCATGCTCATGTAAATCGATCGCCATCTGTTCTTCTGTCTCTGCATATCTGCCCAAACACGACCGAACGGGTTTACTAATGTGACAGAAACAAATGAAATGCAGGGAGATTGATAAAACGTTGACTCACTTGGTTTGGAAGAGCTTGCTTTCGGATTCATCGTCAGCTTGTTGGGCCTTGTTGCGGAAAAAATTCCCCTGCAATTTCACATGTAAGATCGATGTTTTCAATCGAAAATCATCTTCTAGCTGCTCTAGTTTACTAATGTACGATGATTGTAAATCAACAAAATCTTGGCCATTTGGATGAGGTAAATCTTGGCTGTTTCGATGAGGTATTTTGGAGCAAAATGTGAGGCATTTATGAAGTACAAAATTTGTTGTGTGGAAATTATCTTTTGTGGTTAATGAGTTAATTCAATGTGATATTTTGTAAATGAAAATGTCAAATAGTTCGAAATAACTCCTAAGGGGGAGGCATTTCAAATAACTCATTTGAGTTAGTTATTTCAAATACCACAATTCCGAAATGCCACATTTTCTTTTAAAAATGTCAAACAAAATAACTCATAATGGATACCAAACGAGGTATTTGAGCCAAAATATCTCACCTAAATGTTTCATGCAAACGGCCGATAGAGAAGCCTAAAGATGACAATTGTATGTTATACTGTAAAGCGTTACCTTTTCCATTAACCTGTCTGCTTTCTCATAGTCTCCCTTTGTAAAAGCTTCAACAGACTGATAAAAGAATCAAACCATCATCAGCGACTTGGAAAAAGCAGTTGTTTTATTGATTTGATAGATAATAAGATCAAAGATGGGAACATACAGATATGTAATATTCTTTCATGGTTACTCGACTCTCCATCACTACCCTGCGAAGGCGCTGATACTTGTCCTCTACTTCAGCAGCTTCTGATTTAGCTGCAACTGAAATACAGTGCTCATGGGAAAAGCAAAAGGGAAAGAAATAATATACAGCGAAAAATTTTAATACAACATGAAAACAAAAGCTAGAATCTTAGTTACTCTAACTACATCATTAGGAGAATATATTTCCTCTTTCTTTTTGGCCTTTTCTATAGTGAAATGACCAGGCACCAGCAGCTGCATTTATCAGAGATGTAGATAGAAGGGGATCCGAGGCTCATAAAAGCACGAGGATTAAGCATCTAGGCCAATAATATTTACCAAAGACTTACCTAGGCCCTTCCTTACAAAGCATGGAACAGTTATTATTGAAGTTTCTGAAATATTGGACAAGAGTACATACCATTATCAACACCTGTCACTGCTCGTGCTTCAATTGGTTTACTAACCATAACCTCACGGGGAGGATCGTATACTGCGTCACGTGAAAAAACAGCCCTCCTTGGAGGTCTTACTATTCTTTTAGGAGGCTCCTCGACTCTTTCAGGAGCGGTGAAAAGAGCAGCTAAGACTTCCTTTTGGAGATCATTTCTCTTTTGCAAAGCAAAGTCACTGTCATAAGAAATTTAAAAGTCTTTTAATGAAAGAGGAATATAGTACAAGAAATGCAGTAGAAGTTCAATTTGCTCAATTCAGATCGTCAAGTGTGACAGTTCTGAGTCATTAGGAGCTTCAAAATCCACTTATTATACTGAAAAGCCAAGAGACAGCCTTGGAGGAATCACGAGGATGCAATAACAGAAAATTACTCGGACGACTTGCTCACTAAAAGTTCAGAAGTGTGTACCTTTCTGAACAATCCTGTTGTTGATTTACACCTTGACAAGGGCCTTCATTTTTTAAACTTGCTTTTGAGAGCTGCTAGACAAAAAGGTAAAAACACAGCTGATTTGTTAGCTTTGTCTGAGTTTTGAGGTATAATGGAAAGAAAAGCTACCGAATAACATGAATATTTTATACCATGCAAAATAGGACCTAACAATTTAATGAAGATAGAATTGTATAACGGAACCAAGATTATGCAGTTGAAGAAACTATACTTGATCGGCTTCAAAGTAAAGCAAACAGGCGGTAATCATGAACACAACACAAAATTATAAAGGATAGTGTTGACAACTAGGGAATTTTGGCTACAACTCTCCTCTGATGCTTCTAAACGCGAGCACGTATCCTATTGAAAAAGTATAGAGCGGACAGGAAAGTATGCACAGTAGCGAATTAATGTACAACATGTTGGAGGTTCTAGCTGTAGATAAAGACAAGTAACATAAGGTGCATCAGGAGTTTCAGCTCAAACTTTTCAAATGATTTTCTGAGCTTATTCAACAGAATACTACAGTAATCAATTGAACCAACCTTTTCCGTAGTTTCACGAAGACGCTTGTTATTTCTTTCTGCTGCAATATCTGATAGATTAATTAATTTCTCCATGCCCTGAACACGAAAAGAAAAATGCAAGAAGTTAAAACTATGAACATGTTAATCAGAACAAGAGGTGCATAAACATTTCGAGGAATAGCAGAAGTAAAATGAAATACTAAGATGCACGCATTCTCAAAGAACTGCAACGAAAGGTTTTCCAAATGCATATAATATATATAGGGCTGGCGAGAATCCAAAGTCACGAGAAACGACAAGAAACAGATTAAAAGTACAAAAAAAATAATAGAATGCCATTGCCCCTGTTTGAGTTTTTGGAAGATTCCGAGTTGCAAACCAGATGAAAACAAGAACTTTAAAATAATACACACTTACCGCTTGCATGCCGTATCCACATTTACCTGCATAATCAACATGAGAACTTTCATTAGCTTAGATCAATTCTATTTTTCGAAATAAAATCCAGCCAGATTATCAACCTAAATCGATATATGAAGTCCTGATAATATATTTCGTAAACTGGCACCAACACCATTATGCAGCATAGAACTTCCATTACCTTAGATCAATTTATGCGGTGCAAAATAACAACCTGTCATATTATCAACCTAAATCGATATATGAAGTTTTGATGACATATTTCGTAAACTGGCACCAATGCCATTATAACTTCTAAGATTTGTTGCTAATAAGTAAATCGATTGAAAATAAGGCAGTACGACATACAATCATTTAAATTATATCACACTATAAAAGATAACTTAAAAATTGAAGGACTCCAATCTATTCAGACAGTTGACTTAAAAAGGAACTGCACCTGAACTTGCTTAGAGAAAAATGGAGAGTATAGTTACCTAGAACATCACGGATCACCTCTCTTTCCATCTGGGACCCATTTCCAAGCATTTTGAAGAGGAATTCCACCATGTTCTCTTGCATATTTCCATTCACCGATTGACTCTGCTTATCATTCTGCTCTCCTCCATCATCGGGCACAAGCCACTCATTTGCATCCAGTTTCAATGGCTTTGGCGCCATAGATGAGCCATTCACCACAGGTCTGGACTTAGTATAGTCCTTACCAAGAAAACTTGAAACCGTTCCTGCAGAGACCGGACGCCCTTTTTGCTTTGCAGCTTTAATCCTTTGATCACCGTCACTTGATATCCTTGCAGCAGTACTATTGGATGAGACAGAAGCATTTCCATCGACCTCCTCTTTGTTAGGTTCACAGTGTGAAGAGCTCGACGAACTTCCATGCGAATCATACAAGAGCTGACCAGCCAAATTTGGATCTCGACCAGCCTTGCAGTAAGCAGAAGCAATCTGTTCAAGGGAAAACAGCGAACCGAATGCATCGAGCAAAACTGCTAGTGCCTTCTCCTCATCATCGTATGTTGGGACATTACAAGCAGCTACCTCCATTTCCAATGTTCTGCACAATATCATGAACATAAAACAAAACAACAAAGATCAAACGTCATGAGTCAAACCAAATATTTGAACTAATTCACCACAAAACAAGCAGCGAGTCCTGCATTTCGAAGAACAAAACCTACAACTAAGCCATAAGAAGGTAGAAAATGAAGACAACGCACATCTAATGATCTAATCACACGAACGAACTCTTAAATCCCCCGATGGTGAGCAGTGGACACTAAATAACAGTTACAACACTGCACGGAAGTTGTTCGACGAAAGTACACAGCCAATTTAAAGCGAAGAGCACTCAATTCATTCAATGCTCTCGTAACAAAATTTCCAGTATCAGTTCTTCATGTTCCACGGAATGCAAACTCCGAAAAGCGAAGGAATCAAATCACGATGCACATTCGAGAGGAAAATAAACGATCGAACAGTCCCGATGGTGATTTAGCTAGAAACGGAATGCAGATCAAAGAGACACGTAAACACCACACGCATTTCGAGGAAACGACGATACTCGATCATCCAAATCTGCGAGCAAGTCTCACAAAAATAAATTATAAAAACGATTACCGGCTAACCACTCGCCGGCGGTGAGAGCGGGAGAATGACGATAGATTCGGCCTGGATGCTGGATGCTGGATGCTGGATGCTTGCTTCCGGCGCCTTGCAATCCCTGTGAGGGCAGAGTGGTGGGAGTGTCACACGTATAAATGGGGGCAGGAGGATTTCTTCATTTCCTTTTCATGCGTAATTAAAATTTCTCGGGTTTTATTTACCTAAACGGAAGAACGGAGAGAAAAAGAGAGAGAAAGCCTTTTGGCGCTAATCTAAGGTGCGGTTTGATCCCTCTACGATTTAAACGCAGAAATTTCTTTTTTATATATTTTTATTTTTGGAGGAATTTTTTGCTTTTGGGTTACTTTGTCCTTTCAGTTTTAGAATTAATTTTATTATTATTCGGCTCCATTTAGAACTCTGCCATACGCCTTCGTCTGCAAGTTCCTTCGGGTGAGTGGTGGGGACCTTTTGGCTTTTTCCGCTGTTGTCTTATCGTCTGACTAGGACGGCAGAAAGCCGACGGAGTGACGTTCCCTTTTAATTTCCTGTTGATATCAAATCTGGTTACCGTTCAAGGGAAATTTTATTTGTTTGTTCGCCCACTGGAATCTGAAGAATAACAGGTATGAATCTGTAGCAGGAAAAACGCCCATACAAATTTCAACCGGAAATACTGGCAAAATTGACATTTCTCAGTCGTACGAATGTGTATACTAGTATTGTACTTTATTACAAAATATTACAGTACAGTATTAGTACAGTACTTAGTATTATACTTTGTACAAAACTATACAAATGTTTGTATACTTCTATATGAGTTTGTACAACTTATACACATATGTACAATCCGTACAATTTTTTGTACAAACTTGTACGGCCAGTCATTCGAACAAAACTTTTAAAAAAATCATTTTTTCCCGAAAATATAAAGCCGATGTTGATCACTAGGTAGAGGAATTTTCATCAACAGAGGTCAAAGTGACTCAAAAACTGATCAAAAAACTTTCTGATTACTGGAGATGGTGGTACGATGATCGGAGAAGCCGGCAATTAGAAATGACCGAGTTCTGATCCAACAAAAATATACAAAATAACATGATCATATTGCCCCTGGTTAACCTAAATTCTTAGATCATGTTGAAATCCAAGGGCCCAAATTTCTCCGGGTCGGGAATGGTTTTCCCCTAGCTCCAGAATCGGACTCGAAGAATAACGAACTTGCGCAATTACTGTAAAAATAATTGGGGCTTTGATCATATTGCAATACCTTTCATTTGCTGGGATTGTGAAATTGAAGTGGGATCACTTGATATAAGCAACTGTACAGCCCCAGTTTGTTGGACTCTCTGGTTCATATTTAGTCACACGCGGATGCTTTGCTAATATCTCAAGCGTCCGCTTCTTAACAGCTCCGGTTCCTGTCCCGTGTACAACGAAGACAACTGACTGTGCCTCTCTATCAGCTATGGCTGCAGTGAGGTGCAATGATGCTGCTTCTACTCTCATCCCTCGTAGATCCACCGTGTTTCTCGATGTTTGCACGCGAGCACTATAACCCTCCTTTGGTTTCTCAGTCTGTGATTCTGAGTCCATCTGCTGAACCTAAGTTAATACATCGATCATAGCGAGTGGCACGAGTCAGTATACAAAAACAAATTATATGATTAGTAGTTGATAGTTCAAACTTTTTAGCAATGTTGATAGGAATCGTACCTGCCTCTTCACCTGTCTCGAGGAATTAGAAGCGATGCTGATCTTCTTCGCACCTCGAGTAGCTCTTATCTCGGTTTTCTTTACTCGGACTTTGATTTTACCGTATTGAACCAAAACTACATCGTCATCCCCGGGTGCTTCAACCACAGTAGCTATCTTATCTCCTAATGACTTCACCAGGACTTTTTCTCCAAGCTGAGGGGTATAAGACCTGCTATTTGTTCCACTGCCAGGGAGATCAGAAGCAGGGCTATGAACTTCTACAATGGATGCAATTCTATCTTCTGACTTCCTTATCAGTGTATTGTACTGTTCGGGGATGGTTATTCTAAGTAGGTTGTCAAATTCCTGCATCACAATTTGGATTTCAGACTTCACGGCATTCACTTCCTGTCGAGCCTGCTGAGTTTCCTTTGCCATGAGAGCTACCACACGCTTGTCAAGTTCTTCTGCTTCCTCTCGAAGCTTGATTGGAGAGTCCATGGTGTAAGAAGACAGGAAAAGATTAAGCTACAGATGTTAACATAGCCACATAGGTTTATAAAACACATCAATACTAAGTTAATACAGACAGTAATAAGATAGACCAACTATAGCAACAAGAACAGTTTAAAATACGGCATAGGCAAATATAGATAGACGATGGTATACTAAATCATGAGAAGGCATCGAAATGGAGCATCTTCCCATCAAACATATGGATGCTTCACGCAGAAACAGCAATAAAAGGCAGATCCAAGACCGAACTGAGAATATTAGCCCTCACCTCATTGTAGATCTCCATAGTATCTGCATGCACAGATGCAGATTTCGCAGCCTCGGCCTTTAATCTGCTTCTTTCTTCCACTAGCGATTCATAAAGCAAGCCTCTACGCTCCTGCTGCATTTCAGGCCTTAACTTATCCAGCCAATTTTGTGCACGTTCGATTATATTGATGTCAAAACCAATAGATTTAGCAATGCTTAATGCATTCGAGTCACCAGTGCTTCCCCAGAGAACTTGGTAGGTCGGTTGCAAGGTTTTAAGACAAAACTCCATTGCTGCATTCTCAAATCTAGCATCCTTTTCTTTGAGAAGACTGAGATCGGCGTAATGAGTTGTCACAACTGCCAAGTTGACCCTATCTCCTAGATATTTCAAGATGCTTGCTGAGAGAGCCACTCCTTCAGATGGATCCGTTCCACTGCAGATCTCGTCAATGAGCACAAGGGATTGTTCTGAAGCTAGTTCCAAGATGTTGCAGATCCGAGATATGTGCCCACTAAAAGTAGAAAGGCTTTGTTCTAAAGACTTAACAAAGAAAACAAGAGTTGAAAGTTAATAACAGCTACCAGCAGGAAAAGGAAGAATAGACACTCATCAACAGCACAAAAGAGGATTACCTGATGGTCCCCTATATCTGCCAGAACTAGATCAAACCAGGGCAACTTTGGGGCATTCTTAGCAGGCAAATACAAGCCAGCCTTGGACATGAGAGATGCCACACCCAGGGTTTTCATTGAAGCGGTTTTCCCACCGGTGTTAGGGCCAGACATAACGACCACCCTGGTTCCACATTTCACTTTGATGTTTATCGGCACAGGAAAATCAGGTTGGCGTTCCAAAATACTTCCTTTGTCCACTACACCATTTCCACCATCCTGTTCAAATGAATTCTCTCGTTTAGCTAGAAGCAACGGATGCTGTATGCCTTCAATATCAACTAACAACTGATCGTATGTGTCACCTAAATAGCCAGCTGAGCACGTTTCTGACATAATAATTGGGCACACCCCATTCATCCACTGTGAATACCCAGCTCTAGCAAAAGCAAGATCAATTGCCAAAATACAAACTAACACATATTTGATTCCCCTTTCTGATTCTGCTATCTCAGCAGTAAGCATGCTCAAAATGGCCATTTCCTCTTCCTTCTCAGAGTTAGAAAGCGTGACTTCCAAGTTATTCAACTCCACAGCCTCACCAGGCTCCATGTAGTACGTTGCACCAGAGCTACTAACATCTAGTGCCACGCCACCTGGAACTAAGCGCCTGTGAGTAGCTCTAACTCCAACACAGAACCTACTACGACGCTTGGTTACCAAAGGCCTATCAATGCCACCACCCTGGAAAACTCTGGTAGATACAGCCTTTAGCAATGCTTCCATATTCTCCATATTCTTCTTTCTCTCTGACCTAATCATCTCCAATTCCTCACTTGCCCTGTCTAGGATTACCAGGAGATTGCAGTCTATACAAAACCCTATTTTCTGCTCCAATTCTGATTGGAAATCGCAACCGTGAATTATTTCAAGCAGAGAGCCAATCCTATACCAAAATAAATCACAAACATAAACGATAATCGTTAGGCCATATCATGTAACATACTATCCCACAGCTGCCGAGAACTGATGAAACTTCATAATCAACAAACGCAATGTGCAGTATATTCAGCATTTACCTACCAGAGCCAATCCTGTACCAAAAATACCACAAACTTAGCCGAGAATCGCAGTTGTTATGCCTCATAGAGAAATCTTCCTTTCATACTATTACAAGATTTAGAAGAACTGAAACATAACAGGAAGTATGAACCACTGTACAGTGTATACTTAGTATTTACCTATCCAAACCATCATCGCTCTGAATCAATCGCTCTGCAACTGTTCTCGCTGCAATCAGCGTCCGTCTAACGGCGCATAGCTCCCTGACGGTGAGAAGAGTCCCGGAGACGGCGGAATCGACGATTTCGGTTATGTCCTGGAACTGAGAGAAGTCCAGCGGCGGTCCAGAATTCATGACGGAGATTGCCGCCGCGGTCTGGTCGAGGAGCTTCTGGCTCTCTTCCAGGGAGGAGCCGATGGGGATGGTTGCTCGCTGAGCGACTGAGCGGGCCATGGAAGTGGAAGTGAAGTGAGCGAGGTGAGCGCAGAGGGAGTCCCATTCCAGAGCTTGCAGGGTATCGGATTGGAGAGAGTTTGGGAGAATGAGCTGTGAGCGGATGGTGAAGGAGGAGAAGGAACGGAGTAGAGGTTTTGGTGAGGTTTTGAGAGGGCGATGGTGGGGAAGGAAGATGAGCGGGGAAGCTTTGGTGGAGAGGAAATGAGTGAGGATTTCCATGTCCGCGAGATATGCGGATGGCGTATTGCAGAAAGTTGCTAAATATTATTTATAAATTGATGTCTACAAATATTCAAATCTAGCAAAAAAATCATGCAATAAATTCAATTCTAGCCAAAAGGCCCAAAATTTATTACCCAACTGTCAAAAATATTCCATTATTATCAATTGAAATCCTATGAAGTTGTACATAATTATTCCAATTTTCGCCTTGGTGATGTTTTATTAAAATGAGTTATCGTACCGAATTGAATTCTAATATTTCCTACACAGTCTCATACTATCGTAAAGTAGTTTAATTTTTTACGTTTGTTTGATACTTCACGTACTAAACATGTATTACACTTTTAAAACATGTATTTTAAGGAATCGAATAAATATTTTAATAATTTTTAATTTATATTCACTTTTAAAATTATAAATTAATAATATTTTATTGCCAATTTTTTAAACATACTGTTATATTAAAATAATGTATGAATATTAATACTGTACTATAAGTTTGGTAATTTACTAACTCGCACGCCAATAATGGTATAATACTTACGCCTGGACCCCTACTTGACCCAGCAGTCCCGAGTGGCCACTAGGTGAGCTACACTTGGAAACACACTTTCCAATACAGGATCGCACCACCTCCCACCATCAGATTCCGTAACGTCAGCATCGAACCACTCCACCGATTCCTCCTCTGGTTCGCCCAATCAGAACCATTTCCTTTTCCTTACTATTCTTTCCCCCAATTTCCAATGTCTCCACATAGAACCAAGTAAACGGAAGAGTCAGCAACAGAGCCAGCCAGCAGCTGAAGGACTACCTTCGCCGGCGGGGAGAAGAAGATGGAGAATCTCCAATGGCGGCTCTTCCCCTTGCTAGCTCTTCTCGCTTCCTTCCTCTACTTCTTCCACTACCACAGCTTCCTCAAGGCAAGTCTCTATCTCCCCTTCATTATTTTAAAAAAACTCTCCAAATCCGCGTACCGAAGGATTTTGAAAATTTGAATAATCTTCCTGTTGCAGATATCGGAGAACGGTAAATGCAGCCTTCTCCCTCACAGCCACTACTGGATCGCCAGCAACCGCATCGTCACTCCAAACGGCGTCGTTTCCGGCGCAGGTTTGTAGGATGAAACGATTTTCGATCCCGTATCTATCCTAATTATTACCTTGCTGCGGTTATCTTAATTTGTTTTGGTGACGATGAATGTTTCTCTGGCCAGTTGAGGTGAAGGGAGGGAAAATCGCGTCAATCGTTACGGGAGAGGATTGGAGAGGCGGTTCTAGGACGGGGAAAGTGATTGATTATGGAGAGGCAGTGGTAATGCCTGGATTGGTTGATGTGTAAGATCATTGTCGAATCTCCATTTCACGTAATTGCTGGAAGAAACTATTAGGAACGTGAATAATCTTTGATTTGGTGAAAGTATGGTTGCAGACATGCTCATCTTGATGATCCAGGACGAGCTGAGTGGGAAGGGTTTCCTTCTGGTACTAAAGCAGCTGCTGCAGGTAATTGGTGATGTATGCTATTTGTCTGTAAGTTATTAGTCTTCGTTAGCGTTTGGTTTAGTAATCATGGTTCTGCATTGTGTCTGTGCTAGGTGGAATTACAACGTTGATCGATATGCCACTGAATAGTTTTCCATCAACTGTTTCGACTGAGACTCTTAGACTCAAGGTATGATGATGGTCTTGCAGATTCTGCGATCTAATGATCATTTGCTCATACTGATTGCTCTAACCTGTTGTTCTGACATGTTGTGTTAGACGCAAGCTGCTGCAAATAACTTATACGTTGATGTGGGTATGAGCTTCTTGAAACCTCCATTCGTGAATCTCTTATACGTGAGGGACCTTTGATTCTGACACGTTGGTATCAGGTTTCTGGGGCGGACTTGTTCCTGAGAACGCTTTCAATGCTACATCCCTTGAAGCTCTTCTAAGTGCTGGTGCCCTTGGGCTCAAGGTAATAAGATTTTATACGGACGCTTCTCAATCCTTTCTGACGTCTATATGTATGACTTCTAGGGAATTATGAAGATTTCTTTTCTATGATTATGTTTTTGTCTTTTCTGATTTGGCTGGATAGCTGATTTCACTTGTTAGTAGTATTGTGACGTTATTCTTTTGTTTCTGTCCGCTCAGTTCGATGCTTGCTGCTAGCTAGAAGGGGTTTTGTTGTTTAGTTAGATGACGTGTGGAGTTCTTCTGATGCTGAGGCCTATTTGTGTTGTTTCGGCTTTGACGGCCGTACTTGTCTTGTGTGGGAACTTCCAATCCATTGAAATATTGCAAATAAATAGTATTATATCCACGACATTCAGGATTTTCCTTGTTTGAAACCTCGACTTTTATGCTATCAGGAATAATTTAGCAGTTTCATAATCCTTATACTACACAATTCGTTTAAATATGGAGTTTACAGAGGGCTGCAACGTGTCTTATTGTTTTCCATGTCATGTTTTGCAGTCTTTCATGTACCCTTCTGGGATCAATGATTTCCCCATGACTAATGCCAGTCACATCAAGGTATAAATATGCCACTTTCTTCTTGATCTACTTTAAGTTTCAACTGATTTTCTGCATCTGATATGGTTTCATCAAATTTTGTCAACTATTTCCAGGCAGGACTAGCAGTACTGGCAAAATACAGAAGGCCATTGCTTGTACACGCGGAGAAGGAGCAAGATTTAGAAACTTTCTTAGCAGACGGTGAAACCGACCCTCGTTCTTACTCAACTTACCTTAGTACTCGCCCACCGTCATGGTACGATGTAGCTCAATCTTAATGTACCCACTAAATGCCTATTTATGTACTAAAGCTAGTAAGCTACTGCTATATCCTGAACTAGGGAGGAAGCAGCCATTAGAGATCTCTTGACGGTGTCGGTAGACACGAGACCCGGTGGCCCTGCAGAAGGAGCTCATCTTCACGTTGTCCATCTGTCAGATGCAGGTTCTTCATTAGAGCTTCTAAAGGTAACGCTACTTAGCCGATGCTTTTGTATGCTTTCCGGGTACACAAAACTTTCTAGCAGTTGCATCTAATCACATAGCTCCACTTTTCCACATCTTTGTAGCAAGCAAAAGCTAGCGGCGATAGTTTAACTGTTGAGACGTGTCCTCATTACCTTGCTTTCTCGTCGGAAGAAATTGAAGATGGAGATACTCGTTTCAAATGTTCTCCACCCATACGTGATGCAGCAAACAAGGAAACGCTCTGGCAAGCCTTGCTGGTAATTTGGATGAATCGACTTCTTACAAACCCATTTGCACAAGCTGTTTCAGAGTTTTGTTCTTGAATGGATAACTTTCAAAATGCGTGTTTCTTTTTTACAGGAAGGAGACATAGACATGCTAAGTTCTGATCATTCCCCTACTGTTCCAGAGCTTAAGCTCCCTGAAGAAGGCAACTTCTTGAAGGCTTGGGGCGGTATATCATCTTTGCAGGTAAGTTACTGTAATTCGAAAAGAGTTCCTTGGCTTTGTGCTTTTTCCATTTATCAGTTCATGGTTCATGGAAAACTTGCATTGAGTTATTGTTTGATTCTTCTGTCTTCAGTATGTTCTTCCTGTGACATGGTCACATGGACGTAAGTACGGAGTAAGCCTTGAACAAGTGGCATCATGGTGGAGTGAAAGACCTGCTAAGCTCGCCGGCCTAGATTCGAAGGTACAATTGTTTCGAGTCGCCGTTTTTACTTCTTCGTCCCCGAAATGATAGCTCTTTAAGCATACAGCATTAATATAGAAAGCTGTCAAAACCTTACCCGACTTAAACAAGCTTCAGCCTGACCCATCCCGATTTGTAACTTGAATCGATTAAAAAGTCTAACAACCTATAAATCACTAAATCGCTCAATATGATCAATTCTTGATCTAACAAGCTCATATCGACACATGACTAGTAACACGATTAACCCCACCTCTGATCGCCAACCTGTCGGTTTGACAGCTAATAAGAGAAATAAAGGGTTAAGAATTAGTTAGTATTTGTAAATTTGCACCGGTTCTGCTCGGTTCAACCGTACATACTACTATACTAGTGATCAAGGCCACCATTGTTCAGAACACCTTCCAGTTCTTCAAACCTCCTGATTATGAAACTGAGTATATTGTTTTGCCAGGGAGTCATTGCAGTGGGGAAACAGGCCGACATTGCAGTATGGGAACCAGACGCCGAATTCGTCGTCAACGGGGATCATCCAGCATTCGTCAAGCACCCAGTATGCTTTCTTTAACACCTTGCTTTCTCACTCATTCGAAAACTAGGCTTTGATTTCAGCCGATTGATTCTGACATTCACACGTTGTACATAACCAGAGTATCTCAGCATACATGGGCGCAAAACTGTCCGGGAAGGTACTGGCAACTTTCGTCGGAGGAAACCTCGTCTACGAAACTGGGAAGCACGCTTCTTCAGCCTGTGGCGCTACTCTTCTCGGTACTGCTCTCTAACTAATTAAGTTGGCGGGGAGCTAGTAAATACTACAGTAATTCCAGAATTAACAAAACACGATTAAAATTGATGCTTTATGATGATTATGTATGATATCTACTGTTCTCCAAATCCCTGCAAATCAGTTACAGAAGAATCCATAACGCCACTCGTCATTAATTGATAGTTCATCCCTCTAACTGCATAATCATCATCATCATCATCATCTGTAATGTCCAGCTTGGAATCAGTTTTCGTTTATGGCAGTCGCAAAGAGAAATTCAATCATACAGAAGCTTAGTCAACCCCACAATCATCATCTTCTTTAATGGTATTCACAGAAGCATAACTTTCACTGTGATGATTCAATAGAATACAGCAAAGAATTGTGTACAGAATCGGAAGTGGAATGAACTGAAGAGAAGAGAAGAACACTACAATTTAGACTTGTAGTTGCAGGTCTGATCCCCAACAGTCCGGTTGGAGAGGAACACAGTGAAATCACAGGTGGAAGTCGACGTTACCCGGATATTAAACAAAGTCACTTTCCCCTTGATCTTCGCATACGTATTGAGACGCATTTCGCCGGAGAGGACGTCGGTGTAGAGCTGAGAGTTGGACAGTAACCTATCCGCCATGAGTGTAAGCGTCAAGTTCAACGGCGTGGTCGAATCCGCCAGTATCCTCCCCGCCGGTATGGGAACTTCTCCGACCTGGAGTCCTCGGTAATTGAGCGCGGCGGATGAGTCGGAGTACTTGAGGCCGACTTTGTTGGGGTTCTTGATCGCGAGATTGAGGTCCAGAGTTAGGTTGAGCCGCGGTCGGAGCTTGATTAGATCCAGGGACACGGCGAGGTCGTCGATTGAGACGCTGTTGACCGTGGTGACGGGGCGCTTGGCCTTGAATACGGTGAGTGCGAGGATTAAGGCGATGATTATCAGTAGGATGATCGTCGCCGCCGTGGCTCCCATGCAGATGTTCCGGCGCTTTCTCCGCCTGTTCTTGTCGGAATCCGCCATTGTTGATTTTCTTTCTTCACTCTGCTGCTGGTGGTGATGCTGGCTTTTATCGGAGTTTTGTTTCGGATGCTTTCTGTTTGGCTGTTTTCCAATCTGAGTATTCTCTCCGGCTAGATCCAGTCTTCGATTCGATTTTGTTTTTGGTTTCCCCAGTTTTTTATAGTGAATCGATTTTCAATTAAACCTTCAAGCCTACAGATTAAGAATGCTAACTAGTACTACAACGGGTTTTGTTTCATAGGAGGGAGCGGTGGAAACTGACCCGACCCGATCCATCTCACCTTAAAGGTACCATTTGCATGATTAGATGAATTTGTGACCCAATTAAATAGGCAATCCGAAGAGTTGTATGATTGGTAAATAACTCATAATAACTAACTACATTTTACTCACTCACTTGTGATATGAATTGATCGAAAAACTTAATATGATTCGGTTGAATCATGACCCGACAAACTCTAGATATGCTATATGGAACATGGCTAGTGACCTTTTGTAGTCTACTTAACTAACAAATTGATAAATCCGAGTCACATTACCCAGTTGACCATAATTTATACAAAATAAATTGAAAACTATTCATTCAAATAGTTAAGATTTGATGCTACCCATTCAACCCAAAGTCTGATGAACTCACAAATTATTTGAGATATGACATTAATTGGGTTTGCAACTGGATTATCTTGAATGGCCCATAACTCGATAAACTTAAGATTTAAATTATGACATGATTGACATGCTAGATGATTCATGATCTAATGAACACTTAACTCGTGATTCAATGAACCTACCATCCAATAAAATGTGTAATATAAATTATATGTAACACTAATTACCATAAATCATATTACCCAATGTACAATACAAATGATATGTAACACTAGTTACCATAAAACATATTACCCAATCTGATGGACTGTAATTATATATTGAAATGTATTTGTTAACATTCATTAAAATCATAATAATTAATTAATTATGTGACTTGTGCAAACCATCAAATGAAATTAGATTTGTGACCCAAATTAATTAAAAGTGATAAAAACAAGAAGTCAACAACATACTCTACTCACAATTTGATATAATCACAATCAAATTACTTCATGAGTCAATTATATAATAACATACGAATCCATGATATAATAAACTCACAACTTGATTAATATACGATCTTATAGACTTATAGGTTCCATAAGTTTTAGTTAATTATATATTCATTCCTAAACTTCCAACCATTAAGTAATGATCCTCAAATTCACCATTTAAGACCATTTATAATTGTCTCAAAAGACGATAATGAATTGTAAGTTTGAGGACCATTATGCAACGTTTAGGTTGAGTTACGTATCGATTTTATAACTTTCAAACGTTAAACTCGTTTTCAGTGCAATTATAAAGTTTTGAGAACCATTACGTAACATTTTAAAGTTTTGAGAATCATGGAGGTATTTGACATTTTGAATACCATGGGCCCATGACGCATCACGCAGGCCGTTTGATTGTGACACCTCTCTCTCCCTCTCGTCACATTTCCTCCATTACCCGCTCTAAGACAACCGGGAAAAACAGCCGGTGGTTGTGGTTATTATCGCCGACGTAAAGAACGCCGGAGAGAGAAAGTGAAATTCCCGAACACCATAGCCATCTCCAAATTCAAAATGAAAACTCCAGTCCTCAACTCAATTATCAAGTCCAGCTCCCACCTATCCCCTCCAATTTTCCTCTTCCACTTCCCATCCCGACACAACACTCATCTCCTCTACACTCCACATCGCAACCTCCGCTCCTCCACTATCCGATTCGCCGGAGCATCTCCGAACATTGCCGCAGCTACGAATAATTTCCGCGGCTGGGACGATGTCCACCAGCTCAGCAGCGACTGGGCGAGCTCTGGTGAGTCATTCGAGCTCCGCGACTTCGTAGCATCTCTTGGAATCAGCGATAAGAAGTACGGATTCACTTTTCTGCTAGGGATCGTGTTTGCTTTCGCGTTTTCCAGGGTTAAGGTTTCGTATATCGCTTTGGTTCCGGCTTCGGCTGTGGTGTTCGCCGCTGGATTTTCTTTCGGATTTGTCCGCAGCGGTAGCGGATTTGATTTGCTTAGCGTCGGTAGAGTTAAGAAGAAGGGCAAGGAATCGACTAGTTCTAGGATTTATAACGATGCTGTAGTGGAGTTTTTGAATGAGTTCGAGCTTAAGGTGAATGAATTGAAGAAGAGTTTATTTAGAGCTATTGATAGTAAGGAAATTAGGATGGATGAACTGGAACGTTATGCTGATGTGATTGAATCAATGCAGACATCTGCATTGAACACTAGAAATGCTATCGAAACCGAGATTGATAGTGCTAAACATGATAATCGTAGATTGCCAAGCAGAAGAAGCAAAAAGATTGGTGAGGTTGGTTCTGAATTTGTACAGTTTCTTGGAGGAATGTTTGGTGGCAGCAGAAAGGTTGTTAGTGCAAAACCTAGCAAGGTCAAAGAGAATGACCATCCTAAACAAGCCGATCCTGTTAGTTTGTCGAGTAATTGGGCTCCGGGAATCGAAGAACGTGTTTATAATGACTCCAAAAGTAGCAGCAGTAGTTTTGTTTCTTCTGGAGGTGCTTCCAGTAAGTTTGCTATGGACTGGGATGGAGAAAGGAGGATTAAAATCGTTTCGGAAAGTACAGAAATGGATCCAGAAGTAGTTCTTGAGGGCTCAAAGAGGTTTCCTGGTGGAGAGGAGGATTACAGGCAGAATCATCGTTCGTTTGCACGAGACACCAGTTTCGAGGACTCTAACGGAGCATACAGCTTTCGAACCAGGGAGAGAAACAATGGAGAAACGTTTAGTTCTAGGTTCCGAGAAGAGAGACTCAACGATGATGTGGAAGGCTCTTATTCGTCAGCAGTTTCAGATGATGCACCATTCAACAGGTATCTTACTGAGGCGAACAACCTGCTTAAAGAAGCCAAAGAGTGCATTAGAACGAGACAAGATGAAGAACATGGGGAAGTCATGTTATACAAGTCTTCTAAATTGCTGTCCAAGGCCATAGCTTTGAAGCCTATGAGTTTATTAGCCGTCGGCCAGCTGGGGAATACTTACCTTCTTCATGGAGAGCTGAAGCTGAAAATCAGCCGTGAATTGAGAGCCACCCTCTCGACATGGGGGCCCTTGTCTTTCGAGAATCAGGTTCCTTCAATGCGTGTGGAACGCGGTGAACTGAGACGGAAAGATAAGCTCGTGGAAGTACTTAGTAATGTGTGTGAAGAGTGTGAAGAACTTCTTGTGGAGGCTGGAAGAAACTATAGATTGGCGTTGTCGATTGATGGGAATGATGTTAGAGCGCTTTATAATTGGGGGCTTGCTTTAACGTTTCGTGCACAGTTGATTGCTGATATTGGACCCGTAAGCACTCTAGTAAACTCTTAGTCGTACTTGTGATTAACTGACGTAAATGATCTCATTTTTTTATCCTTATGTTCATTGCCCATGGCAGGAAGCTGCATTTGATGCAGACAAGTTGTTCTTGGCTGCCACTGATAAATTCGACGCTATGATGTCTAAAAGCAATGTCCACGCACCAGATGGTAGGTGTAGTGAAGTACTCTTTCTCTAATTCTTCTCTGTTCACCATGATCACAAGTATTGGTATTGATAAACTCTTTAATGGCCTTTGGATTGCAGCATTGTTCAAATGGGGAGTGGTCCTGCAACAAAGATCTCGGTTGCGGCCTTCTAACAGTAGAGAGAAAGTGAAGCTTTTGCAACAGGCGAGAAGACTGTATGAAGACGCTCTGCATATGGACTCCGACAATGTTCAAGTTCGAGAAGCGCTTTTGTCGTGCACTTCTGAGCTCAGCCGCCGATCGTTCAGGTCGTTTTAAGCCCGCAGAATTACCTAGTTCTTCTTTCCCGGTTAGCTTTCTGTATCTCTGTCTCTAGAAGTCTTTTTCATCTCACATTCTGCATTAAATGAAGGAATAAAGGTTAGGAGGCCACCACAACCATATGCCAATGAATTTGTTCTGTATACTTGTATAGTAACTGTGCTTGTGGGTGATTAGATTAGTCACCCTTATGGGGATGACTGTCGAATCTATCCATGACCCGAACCCGAGTTGGTCAATGTAGTCACAATTTGTATTTGACCGGGTTACGGGATGCATACACATATATGTTTCTTTCGTGGCTACCAAATGAAGATCATCAAAAGAAAACATCTCGCATTAGGGTCTAATGTTGCTTTCTTTTTCTTTTAAAATGGATGTTTTTTTCTATCATGGCATGATGTTTTGGTAATGTGTTTCATAATTGCCCAAAAAATTATTGGGGAGCGACGAAAATCGGATACTCACCGGTATTTGAAACCTGATAGATATTTACGGGGTTCATATGGTATATGACTTCTAGAAGTAGACGGGTACGATTAGGTTTGGCTGACAAGAATTATGATTCCTCTGGTTGTTAATTCAACTATTTCGCACTATCTTAACTCAAACTTTCCCATGAATCTTGATTCTCGTACCAAATCTAGATAACTTTTATAGAAATTTTAAATCTCCTTGCCAAATCTAGCCATATAATGTGGTGGGATGGGAATCACTTTTAGGAATAGTGATGGGTGTGAGTGACCCTGAACTCGTCTCGAACCCGTAGCTACGAACAACCGGGCAGGGTTTGAATGGTACATGAGTTTTATAAGTAGGGGTGGGTATTATTATCGGTCCAATGAACTCGTCTCGAATCCGTCCCATTGCCATCCATTATTGCTGATCAATTCAGGATAAAGAAAATATTGGGGAACGACGAAAATGGAATACTCACCAGTATTTAAAACCTGTAGATATGTACAACTCGGCAGGGTTGGTTCGGGAATGACTTCTAGAAATAGTGATGGACGTTCAAAATAGGTACCCGAACTCGTCTCAAACCCGTAGATTTTTTGTATCTACGGGTTTGAAACGGTACATGAGTTTGATAAGTAGGGATGGATATGATTATCGGTCCAATGAACTTGTCTCGAACCTGTCCCATTGCCATCCATTATTGCTGATGCACTCAATTCATGCTGGTAGCTGGGAAAGCGTGTGTGCCTAACAACACAAACTCAGAGATTCCATTGCTTCCCAAAAGTCTTGCTAAATGCTAAGTGACAACTTGTGAGTGAACCCCTACCTACAGTTGTCCTGTTCCATCACATTTCTTTGTTGTCGTTCTCTGCAACAAAAACTAGTTTCAAGAGTTTAAGTTTTTGGGTTAACAATTCTTTTTTTAATGCGGAGAACGTCCGATCAGATATAGCACTTATAAAACCGTTTGATCTGAAGAACACTCGATCGGTTATACCACTCTTCGAATCCGTTTGATTCGGAGAATATCCGATCGGATATACCACTCTTCAAGTCGTAAAAAGTCCAGATCAGCAATTCAGGTCAGTATTTAGTTAGGTCAAATTAGATCCCATCTTATAAATTAATTTCTCAAACTCCATTCTAGAGGGCAAAAACATGGTCCGTTATTACAACCGTTCCCGGAAAACTCGAATTTAAGGTTTATTTTTGCCGGTTTTTTTAACTCGAATTTACTAGGCCATTGATTTCAACCGTTCCCGGAAAACTCTCGTCATAGCCGCGTAGGTAACAACTCCGGCTAAGCACCCGTCGTCTTCCACCACCCAAATGTATCCAGTCCGATGCGACAGCGTTTGGATCATCACAGCCACCAACGAGCTCCACGGATGGCACACGATGTCCTCCGTGTTCCTCACCACTTTCGGCGAGTTCCAATTAACACTTCTCCCGCCGAATTCCTCGTCGGAAGACGAGCACGACGATGTCGATGATGCTGATGACAGCCCCGAGGACGAATCTTCGTCGACCAACTCCACCGCCGCCTCCAGATTCTTCGCCTTCAGCCTCTCCTTCACCAGCTGCACCAGCTCCTCCGGTGGATCGCCGCAGCAGTCAACATATGCCATCAGATCTCCCGCTGAAAGAGTGGCGACTGCTGCAGCCACGGACTCGTCGCAGTAGTTTAGAGCAGCCGGCGAGATTTCCCCGACCAGTCTCCCTTCGTCGTCCAAAATCGCGACGGAGGTGTGTTTAGCCAGCGATTGGGAGATCAGCGGCAGAGCAGACTCTGCTGGATCGTCGTAACGGACGGCCAATACTGATTCCTTATCGATGATGTTCAGAGACTCGACTGTTTGGCTAGGAAGTGGAGAGAAGAAGCCGATGCAGTTGAGGAGGTACCGGATCACATCCTCCTGCGTCAACCAGCAGTACTCGCCGTTGTTGTGCACCGTCGAGCTGACGGAAAGGGAATTCCTCTGAATCATCTTCTTCCTTGACGAGAATCGGCTCTGAATCGGAATCACCAGATTCTGCGCTCCTTCCAGTATCAAATCTATCGCTTCCAACAAACTGTACATAAAAACCAGATCTCAATCTCAATAAGGCTGGAGAATTCAAATTCAAATTCAAAAAATCAAAACAGAAAGGAATTATAAGAATTCGCATTTCGTACCTAGCGTGAGGCTCCAAATGCCGCACGATACAAGACGGTACGCCGTCGAGAAGAAACGACAATGGCTTCTGAAGAGCAATCGCCGGATTCTTGAGATTCTCTTCTCTAGCCAAGAAACAGACGACGTCAACCATACAAACCTTGCCGACGCACCGGCATTCACTGCCTACATCGAGAAGTTTGATCTGACGGTGGTCGCAGCTCCACACGCTAACGTACGAGTCGCCGAAGCGGCGGAGAGCGAGGAGAGCTTGGGCGACGGTGGCGGAGGCGGTTAGAGATCTCAGAGCAGGCTTCCCCAGGCATAGATCGGATACCTCCCGAGCTAACAAACTATCTGCCATAAACGAAGAAGAACGATGGCGGAAGAGAAGAGAAACGTTTCTATTTTGGTTCCAGCGAGAAGAAGATTAGAAGAAGGAAAAAGGGAGGGAAGAGAGAACGGAGAAATGAACTGATTTTTTGAAGTCGGGGGAGAATAATTTTATATAGAGGGGAAAGCGGCTGGTGTACCGTTTCTGTACTCGGTACTGGACGCGCAGACATCGTTGATTTGGGTTGAGATAAGGATGGCCGTTGGATTATTCGGCCCCTCACATGCTTGTCAGATCACAGTTGTCGTATTATTTGTCTATTGTTTGTGTACGGTCGTATGCTTTTGCTTTTCTGAGTATTTGTAGCTACGTTAAATGTACAACGTATTTACTTGGCACAGTAAGTTTTTGTACGACGTTAAATCACGTATGCTTCTGATTTGGGGTCGGTTTTTTTGTGACGAACACTAATTCCACAAGTTAAAAATGATGCAACGTGACGGATTTTTTTTAGTGATCTTGCGATGCGACGGATTTCAAGTATAATGATAACGTATATATGTATTCTTTTTTGTTCGTGTCGACCCTCTGAAATACTAAAATGAGTGATGTTGAACGGTGAAATTTAAATGAATCGACTTTTGAGTCCGTTTATGGGCTGATTTTGGCTTGTCACAAATGGTAAAACACAAAATGAATAGATACATTGTATGATGATTTTTTATTGTTTAAAAATAGAAATATTGAATCTTTAGTTGATATATATCTAGTATATAATATCAAGCGTTAATTATTTAGCATTTAGACTCGATACACATATATATGTAACACATAGACCCGATAAGCATATATATGTAAAAAGTAAATGTGATTTGACATAGTTGATAGTAAATCCTGTATATATTATTGATTGTTGATTTTGATATTAGATATTTTTTAAAAATAAATTATATCAAGATTGATGTCATTCTACTCGAAAAATTATAACGAACAACATTTGCGAAGGTAATAATATGTTTTGAGTAAACTATAAAACTAATTAAAAGCAAAAAGAAAAATATTTGTGTGAGAGAGAATTTAAAAAATAAAAAAATAAAATAAATATTTTAACGATGATTTGTTGAAATGAAAAAATCATGGAAAACACTCCATTTTTTAACATGTTGATGTGACAGAATTTTAAATCAGAAAATATTTAATATATAGGATTGATTGCTAATTAATTTTTGCAATGTACATGATCTTAAAATATAAATTCTAATTATAAATATTTGTTCTTAACAAGTGATCAATTTGCCTCTGTAACATGGCTAATTAATTTTTTAAATTAAAAAGTTTTCAAATTTATCAAACTAATGTAATTTCTTAATAAATGCTATTTCAAAGCCATTTTATCCTTTCATATTATTTTAAGGATGGCTAAAATTTGACATGCAAATGCTACACAAACCTTGCCCTTTCCTCGAGGACATTCATCGACTTTAGTGTACAAGTACATCTGAATACTATATATATGAACAACGTCCAAAGCAGCAGTCAGCTAGTTAAGTACCAGGGAACAGTATCAAGACTTGGGAAGCATAGTCGTACATTACGGACATTGATGGTTCTGGTGGCCAGTTAGATGACTAGGCCGTGTCTACGTACTTTTTAATTAGGAGCTGGTTTTCGACGGCGGCCGTCCGTTTAGTTGTCGGGAGCTGTAGGGAAAGTCGGAGCAGGAGGCTCGAGCCCCAATGCATAGAAACAGAGCGTAAAAGTTACCATTTAAGACACAACACAATATACCCACTTCGATATTTGCTAGGTATTGGTATCCTAACATGTGTTATAATGACTCTTATAATTAATATATAAGTCTTTTTTTATAGAATTTTTCAAGTCGGGCTTATCGTACAGTTTAATTATTTAATATTTTAAAAAAAAATCGGCAATCAATTCAGCTTAACATTGTTATTGTCAATATCATCATCTTAAAGATTTATTTGATAATCTAATTTATTGTTTTAAAGGAAATAATTGATATTTTCAAATTTTATTTCTACCTTACCGAACCATCTTATACGTACTCTTGTAAAGTTAAGAAAGACAACTTGTGAGACAGAACCAGCTGAAACTTAGTAATAGTTGTAGTTTGAAATCAAATTAATTATTGTAGAGGAAGCAAATAACTAATCTTGGATCTGAACTGAATATTCAACTAGCTACTGAACAGGAACACACAATCAATTCGAAACCAATAGCATAAATGTAAAACGAAGTAATCAAAGAGATTACGATGGCCACGTTACAACCTAAACACCGCAGCCTTCAAACGCAACTTGCAACTCTCGATCAACCACCACTGTGTCCGCTGCAGTTCTACGAAGCTCTCAGCTCCGCCGATTGAACAGTTGGTTGTTGGAAGCTCCTGCTAAACTCGTGCAAGAACCCATCGAATTGCACACCGAGCTTCCTGTGTTTATTCTAGTGTAAAGCGCAAGGATTTCTGCAGGCTACCGGTACCTTCTATACCTTCTATGGAAAATGTTTCGATACTCTGAGAGTAAAGGTATCGGTACCATGTATAGCAAATTGTGTTATATTTTGTGCTTAAAATTAAGATTTTTTAGGTTGAAGATGTGTGTTTAGGATTCAGGATATAGAGTTAGGGGTTAGAGTTTGATATATAGGGTTTAGGATCTATTAATTTTAATTTATGGTAAAAAATTAAAGTTTGTGATACGATTTAGAGTTTGAGTTTATGATGCCGTGTTTGAAGGCTAGGATTTAGTGTTTAGGGTGATACCATCATTCTCTAATGTTTAGAGTTTACTATAAATATTTTAGAATTTACATTTTGAATTTAAATTTTAAAAATATAAGATATTTAATATAACAAGTATAAAAACATATAAATATTTATAGAAAACGATTTCCCTACCCACAAACAAACAATCATTAAAATTAATTTTTTTGTCATAAATAACTTTAAATAAGAGAAATTATAATAGCGTACACAAATAAAAAATTAATCATCACTCCAACTCGTTAAATTAATCTCCTTAAAAATTATGAAATATAAAAAAATCTGTTTCGCCCTTCATTAGCACTACATTAAACCACCTGTACCATCAAACAAAAAAGTACGCCGAAAAAAAACCAACATCTCCTCGACGATTGCCCCTGCGGCGGTTGATGATTTCCTTGACAAGGACCTGGGCGGCTGGGCCCATTGAATATTCGATCTTTTTTATGGCAATAAGTAGACGTTCCAGAATGGACGCTGAGGAATATATACGGTCCGGAATACGACAATCAGCCCAAACAAGTAGGCCCAGATCTCTGGGGTTAGTTACGTCATCTGTGACGTTAACGCCGTTATATAATAATCCGCCAGCCTGACGGAAAAAGACACGATCATTAATTAATTATGGGGTATGGGGGGGAGTTTAGGCAATAATTAACAACCGTCAGAAGCCCTCGTGCAAATACTGTTGCATGACAGCTTGGATTCAGCTGTCAAATAATCTCGTACGACCATAGTCAAATGATGATAGGGGCTTCTGCAGATCTCGGTCTCCCAAGTTGCATGTTATTGAACGACGACTACGATGATGTATTAGTTGATTAATCAATAACAATTTGATAGGTAATGACTTTTAGTTTAATTAGTTGGTGTTTAATCTACTACTTGCCCACTTGATTTTGATGTTCGGAGTTTGTATATACGAAGAAACATTAGACTAACTTAACCTTTTCAAAGAGATTCAATCTCGATATCTTTAATGTTACATAAATGCCTGTTTGTGATTGTGATTTTAAAATCTCAAGGTCACCCAATGCACCGTACTATTAATTAATTCAGCAACAGTCTATAATCGTTGGTTTAGTGCACTTTACTGAATTGAATAGAATTTGAAATATACGGGGTCGCATTATGAAAAAAATATAAAATTTATGTACCATTAAAGCTCTAGACTCAGAAATAGACTAGACCGTAACTTGGAAGAGACTCATCTAAAATAGCCAATGAACTAATTACATCCCTAATCTCAATTTTTTTCCGAAAATCACAAACGAAACTCCGACAAGCTCCCGACAAATCATCCGTCAATTCCAACCTTATCGCATGTTCAAATTTAGGTCAGAAAAACAAAAATTAATTACTACTATTTGCTTTACTATGATGAATTTTAGAAATTCAGGACGGTAAATTATAATTCAGTAAAAAAAGGAGTAAGAACCAAGAAGATCAAAACCCAGCAAAGTTGGGCCATATTTTAACCGAGCTTGATCTAAATCCAATTCGGTATAGGCCCGTTTCTTTATCGTGGCCCAACCAATATCGAAAGCTCAAAAAATATTCTTCAAGCAAAGCAGAAGCCGCCATTGCCATCCATCTCTCCCGCCGTGATTCTGTCTATCACTTCTCGCTTCTTCAACTCCTCGTCTCTTCTTCAACTTCTTCAATCCCACAGTCTCGGCTTGTAAATCAACAGAGTATGAGAACCCTAAACCCTCCCAAAGCCCTTGTAAGCAACAAAGAGAGGCTTTTGTTTCCCAGTTCTGTGTCTTCTTCTTCTTCCGCTGCTTCAGTCTCTTCATTCCAGCCGAAGCCCAGGCGAATATCTGGAAGAATCTCTACCTCTGCAATGCTGCAGCCCATGAGGAGTGAGCACAAGCTGGATGATAAACTGACTATGGATGCCATGTTCGATGGCGGCCGCAAAAAAGAGGTTATTGGTGCTATTAAGGGCGGCTTGTCCAATTGCCTTTCCGAGACGAATCTTCATTTGACTGTTCCTGGCCTCAAATCCAAAGTTAGAGGAAAGGTAATCTCAATTGTTTCTGAACTTGGGTTTTCCCTGAAATTGGTTAAGAGGTGGATGAATTATTAATTTATTATACGCCAATAACTCGATTTGTTTACAGGTGAGGGATATCTATGATGCTGGAGAGTACCTTGTTCTAATAACTACTGATAGGCAGAGTGCATTCGATCGAGTTCTTGCTTCCATTCCTTTCAAAGGGCAGGTATATATGTCTATTCTCATTCATTTGCTCTCTTATTTTAACTGGTTAGTTTCAATTCTGTGGCGAAGTTGCTGAGTTCATGATATTTCTTCCAGGTTCTTAATCAGACTAGCCTATGGTGGTTTGATAGAACATCTCATATAACTCCCAATGCTGTTGTTTCTGTTCCTGATAAGAATGTCACAATTGCCAGAAAATGTTCTGTCTTCCCTGTTGAATTCGTAGGTGAGGCATTTTCCCTAAGTTGCGTGTGGTTTTCAGTTCTCGATTGATTGATCTGCTTATTCCGTGTTTCGAACTGTTGTGTAGTTAGAGGATTTGTGACAGGAAGTACCGATACATCGTTGTGGACGGTATACAATAAAGGTGTTCGGAACTATTGTGGCAATGCTTTACCTGATGGTGGGTTTCATCGATCATTTAGCTTATTTATCTGCATAAATTGTTTCAACATGAATAATTTTCGGCTAAATGGTAGTTGTTCTATGGTGTTCTTTCCCATAGGCCTGGTGAAAAACCAAAAGCTACAAGCAAATATACTAACTCCAACAACTAAGGCTGCGGATCATGATGTCCCGGTAACTCCAGAAGAGGTATTCATTCTAAAGGATTATTCTTTGAATTAGAAGTCATGGTATGGTAGTATTAGGAGGATCCTAATGAACATATGGTACATAACGTCAGCACGATATAGTCACGAGCTCTGAAAGATGTTATTTTTATGGTTATGACATGTTCTATTATGTAATTAGGTGCCTCGTTTGTTTTTTGACACAGATAATCAAACTTGGACTAATGACGGAAGCTGAGTACACTGAAGCTAGTGAGAAAGCATTGAGGTTATTTGAGTATGGTCAGGTGAGTTTGTTAGTCTTGTAGTTCATCACTCTGTAGGAATGTGTATTTCTCTTGTTCTCTTTAGACTCCTGGTTGATTTTCGACATGTAGTGCGTGGCTTTGGAACACGGCTTAATATTGGTGGACACGAAATACGAGTTCGGAAAAGGCTCGGATGGTTCAATTCTATTGATAGACGAGGTATTCGAGTTTTCCCTAGTTTCTCTAGCTTACTTGTTTCTCCAAAAACTATACTGAGACGATCTTTTATCTCGTAATATTAGGTGCACACACCCGACTCAAGTAGATACTGGATAGCTCATTCTTACGAGGAACGTTTTCAGAACAGCCTTGAACCTGAAAACGTTGATAAGGTATCATCATTCAGTTTCGAAATGCTCGATTTTCTCCTCATGCAGTTATTTTGTACATGATTTTGTTCAATTTCTGAAAGTGATCATCTTTGTGATTTGCGGACATTGTAGGAGTTCTTGAGGTTGTGGTTCAAGAATCACTGCAATCCATATGAAGACAAGGTAAGTCAAGTCGAAGAAATCCTTAGCAGATTTTAGCTGTGAATGCCTAATTAAAGTTAACTTCTTTGTCATTTATCATTCTTCTTCTTCTCTTTCTAGGTACTCCCTGATGCTCCAGAAGAACTTGTCACCGAGCTAGCTTGGCGGTAAGTTATAGAGACAATTTGCTTCTTAAGTTGTTAATCATATCTAAGGACTCGTTTGTTTTTTCGGTTCCTTTGTTTCGACAAGTGTCAACTCCTTATCTAACCGATTTGACTGACGACAGGTACATATTCTTGTACGAGACGATAACGAATTCGAAATTCGACCCACCACCGATCGAGGTACTAAAACAGTCAGCTACTGCAAACAGAATGCCCTCATGTTATGCTGTTGTTTTAAGTTGTGGGTTTGTTTTGCTGTACAGGAACCGGTTCATGACAGGATATCGAGAAATGTTGAGCTAGCCTTATCAGCCCTGAAGTGATGGCCGGAGATCCGGTGATTCACAGTAGAAAGACTTGAAGCAAACAAATTGAAGTTGACCATCGATCTTGAGCCTGACTTTATCATTCAACTGAACTCCACAGTAAACCCTTCTAGCTCCATACGGCAATGGGAAGTGTCGTTTTGAGTTTGTAATCGTTTGGTTAAGCTTAGAGGCAAAACATCATCAATTTATGTTATGGAAATACCTGAAAAGGTTTAAATTTTACATATAAATTTATCTATTAAGGATTTGTGTACATATGTATCTAATGACTTATGGTTTATCATTGGAGATGTTTTTATCATTTGATAATTGAAACCTCTTAGTGGTTTTCATCATAGAAAAATGTAACTGACAAGTCTATAGTATATGTGGTTTTATCGTTTAAATCATTATAAATCGTATTTGAGTTGTTATTAATCGTTGATTATATCAGAATTTTATAATTGTAAATCAGTCGGATGATGCGTTGACAACAATAATTAATCTGTTTAATCTAAGGGAAATATCAGCATTAATTTCAGAACTAATTACTTTCGTTGCAAGTTTAACAAAATCACTGTTAATGTGGGATTTTACCCTTTCGCTAAAAATCAAAAGTAGGGTGACCAATTTATCGCATATGTGAAACTCAAGTGACTGTCACCTTCGCCGTCGAAGTCTTAACCCTCCAATAAGTAAAACCCTGAAGCTCGCCGTTTCCTCCATCGTACAAACAGCCGCAGCTGATGCCGTCTGCTCTCTCCCGGTGGCTATTAACTACTGCTCGAAGGTCAGGGTCAGGTGATGAATGTATCGTGGCACTTACTGATCAATGGTACATAATCTATGGAGAAGCGGAGTGGAAGAAGTTGGCCGAAGAATGCTTAAGTAACATGAACTTGTATTCTGATGAGACACGGCATGGTTTTGAGCACACTTTGAGCTGGCTGAATCAGTCTGCTTGTTCGAGATCGTTCGGTCTTGGGACTCGCATTCCCCGGGATAAAGAATTCCTCGTCGAATTCTTGTCTGACTCTACTATTTACATGGCGTACTATACTGTTTCGCATTTCCTACATAATGACGACATTTATGGTATCAACAAATCTCATCCCATTCAGCCTTCGCAAATGATTGATGAAGTATGGGACTTTATTCTCTGTGACGGTTCATTTCCTGAATCTTCTGATATCCCAGCAGCTGCCCTTGGAAAAATGAAGAGGGGATTTAACTACTGGTATCCCTACGATTTGCGGGTCTCTGGAAAGGACCTTATCCAGAATCATTTGACATTCTCTATATACAATCACGTAGCAATCATGGCTAAGAAACACTGGCCTCGTGGATTCAGGTGTAACGGGCATCTCATGCTCGATTCCGAGAAAATGTCCAAGTCGACTGGAAATTTCTTAACACTAAAAGAGGCTATCAAGAAATACTCTGCTGATGCCACGAGATTCTCACTTGCTGATGCTGGAGAGGGTGTTGATGATGCTAACTTTGTGCATGATACGGCCAATTCTGCTATCCTTCGGCTTACCAAAGAGATTACGTGGATCGAAGAAGTTCTAGCTGCGGAACCCACTCTGAGGACAGGGCCTCTGTCAACTTATGCCGATAAGGTGTTTGAGAACGAGATAAACATTGCAGTTAAGATGACTGAAAAGAATTACAACGATTGTATGTTCAGAGAAGCACTGAAGACCGGATTCTACGATCTCCAAACGGCCAAAGACGAGTATAGATTCTCGTGTGGCAGCGGTGAGATGAACCGTGACCTGGTTTTCCGGTTTATGGATGTGCAGACTCGCCTCATCACTCCGATTTGTCGGCACTATGGAGAATATGTATGGAGGGAGCTTTTATAGAAGGAAGGGAATGCAGTTAAAGCCGGCTGGCCTTTGGCTGGCTCTCCTGATCTGAAACTAAAAGCTGCCAACAAATACTTGCAGGACTCCGTTGTTCAGATGAGGAAGAGAAAAGTGCTCCAAAAACAAATATCCTGTTCGAAAAAAGGCAAAAAAAAACTGCTACGTCAGCAGAGAGCAGAGTGGTCACTGGTTTGATATACGTCAACAAGCAGTTTGATGAGCAGAAAGCAATATGCTTGAGGATTCTCCAGAGCAAGATAGATAACGAAACTCGAACTTTCTTACCCGACGGTGAGATATTAAAGGCGTTGCAGGAGAGCCCACTAGGTAAAGGCCGGGACTTTAAGTAAGACCAGAAGCAGTACATGCCGTTCTTGAGATTAAAAAAGGACGAAGCAGTTGCATTCGGATCTGAAGCTGATTGACGTGTTGCAAGAGAACCTGGAGTTGATCAAGAGACAACTCGGGCTTGAAGAGGTCGAAGTTCTACCTGCATCGAATCCTGAACATTGTGCTAGAGCTGGATCCCCTCCCACCCTCCTGACTTAGAAACCTCCGTCGCCTGGAAATCCCACGGCTATCTTCTTGACCAGGTCAGTGAAACTTAACTACCCTTTTTGGTATCGTCTCGGGTTTTCGGATCGTGCTTGGTTTTCTCATTGTTTTCCTTTCATAGGTAGGTAGTGAGTTCCAGAGAAGTTGAACAAGGGAAGAACCACCGTTTGCTTTTGGAAGTGGAGAAGACGTTTAAAGTTCAGTTTTGTTGTTGTTGTTGGCTCCGAACATCCATGAACTGGTTTTTCTTAATGCAACGACATCTTACAGTTCAATGTTCATGTGTGTTTCATCACGATTTAATCCGTAAAATCGTATACGATTTTACGGTTTTGTTAGACCTAGCGATCTAGATTCCATGCAAATGGGAATCAGGTGAAATCGGGTACAAGATCGGTGAAATCGTAGAATCGGCCGATCCCACTATAATTTACGATTTCACCTGTTTGAGTGATCCAAAACTGATTTGCGCTGGTCAGCTAAACCGAACATAGATTCGAGCGAACCAAAACCGATTTAAGTCAGTCAGAACACGAATTTGATCGAATCAAACAAATTTGAGCCGCATGCATGTGTGTAAGCGCATGCTATACCCGAATGAAACTTACCAAATCTAAAGCCTGTTTGGCAGGTAAAATATGAAATGAAATTTAAATGCTGAAATAGAAAAATTTCATCCTACATTCTACCTTGCAAATGCGCCACTAGATTTTTTATGGTTCGGGTTGGTTGGTAGGGTCTTCACTCACTTGTGTGTTTAAGCCAGCCACTGCTGGGCCGGGTCGATATTCCCCATGCCAAACTATTCTACCGCTAATAATGAGCTGGGCTCCAAAATCTGACCCGGCTATTCGCAGATCAACTTACAGGCCTGGCCCAATTACGGGCCTCCTTACCAAATTAATATCGAATAAAGATCTTCCCTGCCATTTCTTTCTGATCTGCTCTGTCACTTTTCTCTCTCTCTAACGAAAGAAACCCAGAGCTCCAAATCTCACAAAACACTCTCTCGTTCACCTATTCTCTCTTCGACTTGGTTTATGAGGTAAATCCCAGCTCCCCCGAATCCTTCATCAATCTCTCATAACTATTCTATCTGTGTAATTGATCTTTCTTTGCCCGTGCTTCATCTTTAAAAAATGAGTGCTCTTAGGTTCGGGCACCGACTGTGTTATATTTATGGATCTGTTTCATCCTTTATCGATTACTTTAGTCCTGAGCTTATCTTCTGTTATCTGGATTAGCTTTTGCGCTCTCGATTTCTGATTTTTTTTCTGGCGGCTAGGGTTTCTGATAGCGTATCAAATTGGAATTTCTGATTGTGGTTTTGCTGGAATTGATATTGATTTTATTCATTTCCAAGGATGATGTCCACGTGTTGGTCTTTTGTACTTGCACCTAAAGATCAGTTCTTGATTTTTAATTAGAATATATGCTTTGTGATTATCTTGTTTGATTATTGTTCTTAGCTGATAACTGTTGTTTGTTTGATCTTGCAGCTCAAAGGAGAGACCCACTCTTGGGTAAGCCTTATTTACTATCATCTTTTCCGCAAATGGGCATTTCATACGTTTAAGTTTCGTTATGTAGTTGCGATTCTAATTGCGATTTTAGTGCTTTGGAAATTTATGTTACTTCATTTACTATGCAGTATGGATTGTTTGAATGTAACAGCTCAATGAAAGTTTCCCTGTGACCATACTTATACTGAATTTGGTGTTTTTGAACAGTGGCACGCGGATTAAGACCCGCAAACGGAACATTGCATCGTCGCTGGACCCTGCAGCATTTTCTGATGCAGTGGTCCAGATCTACCTAGATAATGCTGGCGATTTGGTATATACCCTCATGATTCCTGTATTAGAATATATGTTGTTTTAGCAAGAGCTATTGAATCTTAATCACAATTACCCCATTTTGACAGGAACTTGTTGCTAAGAGCCTCGAATCCTCAGAACTCAACTTCTCAAGATACGGTGACACCTTTTTCGAGGCAAGCATTTCCATCACCTTTATCTTAGAGTTTTTATGTTCTATAGTATACTATTTTATTGAATGTAGGATGACAGTATCTGATTCTCCAACCCGCTCCTTTTTGCAGGTTATTTTCACAGGAGGTCGTACTCAACCCGGCACAACAAAACCCGATGAGGGCGAACGACACCCCTACTCCTTTCTAGATTGCGAGCCCAACCGTGAAGCTATCCTGCCTTCTGTAATTTACGTACAGAAGATTCTTCGCCGCAGGCCTTTTCTCATCAAGAACCTCGAAAATGTCATGCGAAGGTTCCTCCAGTCGCTGGAGCTCTGCGACGAGAATGAGAGGAAGAAGCTGGCAATATTCACAGCGCTTGCATTCTCCCAGAAACTATCGGGACTTCCGCCGGAGTCGGTCTTGCAGCCACTGCTCAAAGATAATCTCGTGGCGAAAGGAATAGTTCTTGCGTTTGTAACGGACTTCTTTAAGGAGTATTTACTGGATAACAGTCTTGATGACCTGATATCTATGCTGAAGAGGGCTAAAGTTGAGGACAATCTTCTGGTTTTCTTCCCAACTTCGAAGCGCACTGCTGAAGCCTTTTCTGAGCATTTTACGTATGTTATAATCTATCCCATTTATCTTTTTCCTGATTTCTCTGCCACTTGATTCATGTTGTGTTCTAAAGCGGATTCTTCCTTTTAACAGCAAGGAAGGGATGCATCAATTGGTCGAGTACAACGAGAAGAAAATATTCGACGATAAGTTGAAGGACATGAAATCTGCTCTGACTACTTTAATAGCCGAGGAGGCTGATCAAGAAGAGGTCCTAGAGGTTGTGAAGCAACGTGTTGCCGATGCTAAGCTACCTGAAATCGAAGTTGTGAGGATTCTGTGGGATGTCTTGATGGATGCTGTTCAGTGGTCGGGAAAGAACCAGCAGCAGAATTCTAATGCTGCTCTGCGCCAGGTACGGTCTTAATTGCACATTGTCATTTTTTCGAACATCAGGTGCTAGGTTCGTCGAGTTAGTCATGAAATGGAGCATCTTTTTGTGGTGGCAGGTGAAATCATGGGCGAAGCTGTTGAACACCTATTGTACAAGTGGGAAGCTTGAGCTGGAATTGCTGTACAAAGTCCAGATGCAGTGCTATGAGGACACTAAGCTGATGAAACTGTTTCCTGATATAGTCAGGTCTCTCTATGACCAGGATGTGCTTGCTGAAGACACTATTCTACATTGGTTCCGCAAAGGGACCAACCCAAAGGGCAGGTAATCCAGTTAAACCGATCTGATACTCTTTAGGAAACCTTCATTGTTAGCCTGTACTGATCTGTTGCTGGTTATTGCAGGCAAACCTTTGTGAAGGCCTTAGAGCCATTCGTTAACTGGCTCGAAGAGGCCGAGGAAGAGGAATAATCTGCGGTTCAAAACCGCAAACGCGGCAGCAGCTGTTTGTTAACGTGCGTTATATTGGTTTGTTAGAAATATTGAGTACTCTTTTCAAATGTTACTGCAAACTATTGGTTCTATGGAGCTGATGATGATGATGAAGAATTCGTACTGTAATGCTCTGCTTGTATCGTTTATAATAATTTACGTTGAATTTTGCATTTTTTTCCATTATAGTCCTCAAGGAGCCTGGTTCAGGGATATGAATTTTGCCTATTTCTTGTCTAAATAGGTAAAGTAGTAACGATCTTTTGTTTGCATCTTAATTATCCACATTTGAATTCGGATTGTTTCTGATGATAGGAACGTGATTCGAATTGGTTCATCTTCGGATCTTATGAATTACTCTGTGATTTGAATTGGTTCATCTTCGGATCTTATGAATTACTCTGGTTTGTAGATTCTGAGGAAGCGAATGCATGAATGATTATTCGAAATGGATGCTCGAGATTTCATGAAGCGTTTTGTTTATTTCAAAGGTGATCGTAACAGATTCGAACAACATGGTAGTAATGCAGCGTTGGATATGCTATACGGTATCTAATCTGGCCTATTAGCTTGCTGGATTTGGCTCAACTGTTTCGTGACCAACGGCGACCTCGATGAAGCACATACAGTCTTTCTTCTCACCCGTAGCAGCCTCGATCGCTTGCACGAGCTCCTCTTCGCAACTGACCTTCGTTGTCCAGCAATCCCCTTCCCCGTTATGTAGCGCATCAACAATTCCTGTATAGTCCCACCTCTTACAGCAATAATTGTTCTCATTGATCAGCACCACGACGAAGAAGATACTCTTCTGACCGCACCTGATCATCGTCGAAACATCTTGAACAGTCTTCTGGAACTTCCTATCCTCGACACAAGCAATCACTCGCATCTTTGGATCAGCCTGAGCGTACCCGAGACTCGCCCCGAGTGACCAACCCATCGAGGATCCGTATTCGTATCCACACCCATTCGGTAGCTTGAGCTTTTGAGTAAACTTCCACCATTCCCCTGTCTCGGCAATCAGAGCAGTTTCGCTTGACAACATCTTCTCCAAGTGTTTGAACAACACCTTCGCCGTCACATGGTCTGTGGGGTTCTCTTGATCACCATCACCGTGTTCTTCCTGTTCCGGTTTGGAGCTGTTTGCGTGCTCTTCGTAGGCAGCGCTGTTTGGCGTGAGCTTTTCGATAAGAGCGGTGAGGAATTCGTTCATCACGATACATCCGAATGCAGGTCCATTACCAATGGCGATGCGTTCTGGCTGCACGATTACAGCCATCTCCTGCTTAGCAACTACAAGGTCATTGTAGACCGGCACTCCGACGAACAGATAAGCATCGGCACCGGATTGGACAATCTCGCTTCCTGTGGTGACGAACTTCGGATGGTCCTCAGGCACCAAGCCTTTGCCTGAAGGAACCACGCCAATTGCGTAGCCACAAGTGTCAGACAATTCAACAAACACCTTGCGTGAATTTGTAAGTCTGATTTCTGGACCGCCGATCAAGACCGGTTTGGCAGCTGCATTGAGCAGCTCAGCTGCCGCTTCCACGGCAGCTTCGAGTCCTATCTGATTGCTCACCTTTGGAATAAGCGAGAACGGAACTGGATCCTCGCCGAGGAAGCTGGCGTGAGGAATCGCTGGAAGATTACAGCTGATGCTGATGTAAACCGGCTTGCTCTTCTTCAGAGCAGTCGAAATCGCTCTGTCGATCAGCTCATGCGCGTCTTCCAGATGATTCACCACCGCCTGAAAGGCGGTAACGGCCTGGAAGCAGCGGAGCTCCTGCGTGAAATCCGGGAGTCCGATCGTGTGGTGGAGGATCCGATTGGTGCCGTAGTCATTGGAGTTTGGCCCGCCGACGATGCAGATTACAGGGAGGTTACGCGAGTAGGCTCCAGCGATGGCGTTGATGACGCTGAGGCCGCCTACTGTGAACGTGACAACGCAAGCGGAGACGCCGCGGGATCTGGCGTAGCCGTCGGCGGCGTATCCGGCGTTGAGCTCGTTGCAGCAGCCGATCAAATTGAGGCGTGGCTCGGCGATTAGGTGGTCGAGGAGTGTCAGGTTAAAGTCGCCCGGGACGGAGAACACGTCGGTGACTCCGATCTGGACGAGGCGCCGGGCCAGGTGGCGGCCTATCGTTGGGTCGGCTGAGGAACACATGACGGCAACGGTGACTGTCGTGGCGACGGAGTACGGCGATATGAGAGGAGTGGTTTGTGTAGTGGAGTGAAGTGAAGTGGAGCTGGAAAGTGGAGTAATATGGGAGTGGAGCTTGGTGAAGATTTCCAAGGCCGAAGAGAGAGCGAGAGTTCCGGCCGGGAGATGTATAATTAGAAAACACAAGAAAAGAGTTTGCATGCGGGAGAAGCGCACTGCGTCTCCGGCGAGAGTTTCTTGGGAATAAATACGGATCTTGTAAATAATAATAGTGTTAATAATGATATTATTGATCTAAACTATTATGATGGGCTGCTAACGAGTCGAGTCGTCTTTTCTTAGTTCGAGCTTGGTTTGTTGATTTGTAGTTGTAACTCGAGTCGACTTATATATCAAATTTGAGTTCAGCTCAATTTCTTTGTAATTTTTAACAAACTAAGTTAATTTTTAAGTTAAAAAGTAAATTTTAAAATTAAAAAGATCCAACTCGTATGGTAATTAAATAAATTCATCACATTTTTACTTTTTAGATAAAATAAAAATATTCAAATCATTAAAATCTTTAAACATAATTCAACGCACTATACTAATTAAGCCACACTCGAGCCTAATCTAAAGTGTTAGTCGAGCTGGCAATCGAGACTCAAACGAGTTGGCTCGTAATCCAGCCAAACCGAATCAAGATTGGCTCGAATTTGACTTGTTTATTATCAAGTCTACTTGCAAGCCAACTAGTTTAAAATCAAATTGAATTTTGATCGATTTTTGTCAAACCGAACATGAAACTACTCATAAAGCGGCTTGATTGGTAACCAGGCCTACTTACATTATATCTTCGGCGTTGGGCTAAAGAATGCTTTGAGCGCAGTGCTTGATCACGGAGCTTCCATAATATGATATTAATGCAAAAAAGAAATATGGCTCCACTAATTGTTTAAATTTAAAATGAAAACATCGCGTGAACCTACGCGCAGTAAAGCGCGGGCTCACCTGGCGCTCAAAATCGAAAATTCGCCGACCCTCTCGTTTCACAATTCGCACTCTTTCAGTAGCCCAGACTCGAGCATTTTAGCAGACACTCATCCTTCCTAGCTGCTGCTTTCAGCAAAGTCGAGAAAAATGAAAACCGCACCGGCTTAACCAATCTTCATCCCTCGCCCACTTCTAGCTTCATCTCTCTCCCACTCCACCAAAATCCTAGGGTTTTCGAAGCTCTCCAGATTCCGAATCAATGGACGCTACTCCTCTGAAACGTGTCTCCGAAGTAGGCGCCGAGCTCAGCCGTCTCACTCGCCCCGGCAAGGATACTCTCATCAAGTTACTCCGAGTGCGCCCCCGCTTCCTTATCTTCTTCGTTTTTGTTAGCATTAACTTCCATTGTTTCTGATTTGCACGATATGCAGGATGGGGCGGATGCCTTAGCTCGAATTGAGCACACTTCGTTCCTCGAGAATTCGGATAAAGCGGAAGCTCATAAGAAGCAAGCAACTGCGCTGAAACCACTGAAGGAATCCATAGTTAAGCGCGGTCTTCAGCGCCATACTGACAGAGATGTCAAGCTCTTGGTGTCCGTCTGTGTCGCTGAGCTGTTCCGCATTCAAGCGCCGGAGACTCCGTTTGCTGATAAGTATCTCGGAGTAAGGGAAATCGAAATTTCAGTGTGTGTTTCTGTTGTGTCAGCTTCATCGATCTTCCGTTCTGATTTGTGCTTCTGTTTTCAATTTCTTCCGGGAAGGATGTTTTCAAACTGCTGCTCGGTACGTTCTCGGAGCTTGCTGACGTTGATAGCCCTTACTTTGGGAAGAGGGCCGGCGTTTTGGAGTCTGTAGCTAGATGCGAATGCTGTGTGATAATGCTGGATATCGGTTGTGGAGATTTGGTTGTCGAGATGTTCAATATTTTTTTCTCAGTTGCGAGGTATGTAAGATCTATCTCCACATCTAGTGTTCCTTTTTAGGCATTCAGATGAACTAATTTTCAATAGCTCGTTGCTTTCGTTTGATGGACTTGTTTGATCTTTTGAACTTTTCGCTGTGCCTTTTCAGTTGCATCCATAACTGAACCTAAAATGGCTTATATATACACACACATCAAGAAGAAATTAATCCCCGAGAAAATGGACATGTATATCTATATTTGACGGTTGAGCTTTAATTATATGATGATGACTTCAATTTCTTTCCCTGCATTGTTTGATTGATTATCCTTCTTTTCACTCCACTGTCTGCTAAGGATTTTAGAGTATGATGATGAGTAGACACAATGGCTGTTTGTCATTTGCTTTGATATATTGACGAATTTGATCTGGTTTACAAAAATGATAGCGACGCCTTGTGTTTCTATGTTAGGGGACATCGTGGTAGTAGCGTGGAGAGGAATATCTTGCATATAATGTCTCGCATCTTAGACGAGGAGCCTTCTCAAAGACTTGTAGATATAATTCTACAGAATCTAATAAAGGAAGAAGAGGTGAGGACTTAATGGATCTGCTCATGCAACTTGTACCCATTTCACCATGAAAGTTAGTATGTGTATGGCTGGTTTAATTGCAATCTGCTGTGTTCTGTGTTTTGGGAATCGCACCTTAGGAACATGTAGTTAGTTAAGATTGTTGATGAAAATAATTAGATTAAATGGGTTCTTAGTTCAGAATTCAACCATGGAACTTAGGCGAATGAACATTTTTATTCTTGACATCAGTAAAATATTACACTTATATGAATCAGTACTGGTTGACCAGAGATCTTGTACCAAAGAGTATTAGAGTCTCTAAAGTATTAACAACTGTTAATTAGCTTGATATTGTTTTTCCTGCGATGATAGGTTGGATGAAAACAGTTATTTTATTCCTTTTCTCTGTTTGGTTGTAGTTTGTTTGTGTCTCTCTTAACATGTTCCTCCCTTGTCCTCCTTCCATGTTTTCACTTTTCAGGGTCCGTCACGGCTTGCTGTTTCAATTATCAACAAGTTTCATGATACACTTAAGCCTTCCATTTGTCGCTTCTTGAGTTCTTGCTTCTTGGAAAGAGATGCAGTTGAAAGTGAAGTAAAAGAATCTTACCATGATATATTATTTCAAGTTTACAAACACGAGCCTGAGATGCTTCTTAATGTCATCCCTTACCTGACTGAAGAACTACGGGTATAGCTTCTACATAATCTCTTCTATTCTTGGTTTCCAACGAAATCATTGCTGCATGGAACTTATGATTTACCCTTCTTCCCTGCATCATTCACACACACACACAGACAATACATACATACCGATCTCTTTTTTCGGATATGCAATGCATGTGTCCTTCACCTTGTTCATTAAGAGATACCACACGCTCTGCAGACTGACCAGGTTGATGTCCGATTAAAAGCTGTCACTTTGCTTGGGAAACTACTTGCTCTACGTGGGGACCATTTTGCTCAGCAACACCACAGCGTTCTCATGGAGTTCAAGAACAGGTTTTCTGATAAATCTGTGGGAGTTAGACTCAGTGCCCTTCAATGTGCCAAAGCCAGTTACATTGCCAATCCACGGGGAAAATTATCAGAAGAGATTCTTGGCAAGTCCTTTTGTTAGGTCTCTCGTTTATGTTTCTTACCCTGATTTTGCCTTGAAGTCCTAAATTTTGCTAATGCCTCAACTGCACAGCCGCATTTGAGGGACGATTGTTGGACTTCAGTGACGATGTTCGTACACAGGCAGTTGTCTTTATATGTGACCTGGCCAGTGCTAATATGAAACATTTTCCTCCTGGTCTAATACTATCTGCAACTGAAAGACTGAGGGACAAGAAGGCAAGCAACTTTAATCCTTGAGTTATTTGTCCAATATATTCTATCGTCTGAGAATAGGGGATCTTAACACAATTGTTTCTTAAAGCAGCTCTCTGTTAGAAAGAAGGCCTTGGTGAAGTTGATGGAATTATATCGAGATTATTGCAGCAAATGTTCCGAACGGCGTATGGCTATTGAAGATCACTTTGAACAGATTCCTCCTAAAGTTTTGATGCTATGGCATATAGACAGTAAGGAGTTCAGGTCAGTTTTCTCCAATTATTTTTATAATTTTTGTTTCTGTTTTATAAATGTTTGATGTAACTGCATTCTCTAGGTTCCAAATTGTGGAGCGTGTTCTTGGCGAGGACTTATTTCCAGCTAATCTTTCTGCGGAAGAGAGGAGCAAACATTGGGTTCATATAGTTTCTCTTTTCACTCCTCCACACTGGAAGGTCCTGTCCTCTGTTCTGTCTCAGAAAAACAGGTACTGATCTTTAGCTATAATTTTTTATTGATGAAGTTCTGCAGCTATATTGGTGTAGAAAAGATACATGGTTTTCTTTATGGAGGTCTCTCAAATCTCAATTGCAGATTACAGACAGATATGCGAACTTATTTATCTTTGAGAATGAAAGCAAAGGTACATCCCCGATCTCTTATATCTCAATGAAAGTTTAATAATGGGATGGTAACAAGTAACAAGGACATATCATGCATTAACGAGCAAACTATTGAGTATTTACAGTTTGTTAATGTTTTCTGCATAATTGTTTGGGTAATGATATCTTGTAAAATACATGTTCCAGTTACATGAAATTTTGTGCTGCTATGGTAATGTTATCATCTTTTGAGTTGATGTCTCAACTGTCGTTCTGATTACATGTGATGCCTAACCATATTGCAATATGATTCTATTGCAGGGGACTGGTTTGGAAGTGATGGAGGGTAAAATAAAAAAGTTAGTCATAAATATGTCAGCGTTGTTTCCTGATCCCTCCAAGGCTGCAGAATGCTTTAATAGTTTGAATGAAATGAAAGACTGCAATATTTTCAGTACCCTGGAGTTACTACTAAAAGATTCGATGATTACTGACGTGCAAGTGAATAGGGTATATGCTCTTTTGGTTTGTTATTTATTTTACGATATGGATGCTAAGCCTTTAGAGTATGGGTTTCTTTCAAGGGTATAATCTCACGTTTTACTTCTCCAAATTTGAGATTATGCTTCTTGATTTCTGATAATTAACTTGCTGTACTTCTTTTTAGCTTTTGAACACTTAATTTAGGCTAAAACTCAATCATAGCATATAATTTCCGTTTGTTTGTGTATCATTATAATGTTAGTTGATGAGAATAATCATTGTGGTAAAATTTTTTGTTTCTTTAATCTTCGCTATTATTTGTGCTTGTCAAAAGTGCGACTCTAAAATTTGCATTTGTTTCAGTCATCTGATGTCTTGACTTTTTGAAGCTCATCCTTGTTATGTATTCGTTTTGCGCCTTATCATACTCTTGTTTCTGTGCCAGGATAAATTTCAGAAAGTGATTGGAGACAAACATCCACAACATGATTTTCTACAATTACTTTCTTCTAAGTGTTCTTTTACCATATTCAACTCAGAGATAATACGCTGTATCTTGGTTAATATTTCCAGCAACGTGCTTGACAGCAAGCAAAAGGAGGCTTCTGCTAAACTCCTTATGGTAATTTCTAATTCCATCATTGAGATCAATTTTCTATAAAATGCGGAGAGAAGTTATCTTAAACAAGAGTTAAAGAAACAGTTATCTTAGACGTCCAATTTAGATATACTTACTGTCGGGGAGCATTTGATAAACGTGATGAGGTGAAATAAAGTTTGAAGTATATTTTCCCGCTTCGGGGGACATTTACCATTTGGCCAATAAGGACATTGATGTATCACAATGTTATATCTAAATATTGATTATATGGAGGTTGATACAGTGAACTTGGTCATATATTTATCCCCACATTAGCTAGGTCCACCTGTTCCGGTTTATTATTATTGAGATTTTGATCGGACCTCTTATATTTTGTAAAAAATGTCCTCTGCCACTACTAAATGTGGTTTTCTTTTCTTACGAATAAGTTGGGTAGACTACAAATTACTTTGCATTCTGACGAAAAGTAACTAAAATTATGGATGCAGGCCGTCATCAGTGCTTTCCCCTTTCTTTTAAGGGGTTCAGAAAAGGAAGTTCAGATGCTGTTGGGCGATAATACTCTCACAGCAGTGCTGATTGAAGTACTTGCAAAAGCGGGTTCCCACTTATCTGCCAACTTGAGGTCATTGTTTCTATTTTGTTTGATCTTTGTCAGGTGGTAAGAATGTGACAATGGTATTCTGTGCTGTGGATGCAGTAGTTGTTTGAGCAAGCTGATATAGTACATGCATTATAATCGAGATATGCCACATTTTAATGATGACTTACTTGGTTGTCTTAGGTATTAACTCATGTGTTAGATATGCCTTAATAAATCATGTTTATCAGAGTAATGCTCAATGTAAATGCTGTTCCTCTTTAATTGTGAATCATTTAGCCAGACAACCTACATCGAAGCATGACAGGTTTACATTGCTTGTTCATTCATGCCTATATTGATGGCTGCGCAAGCATACTCCACTGCCCATGCCATTCTGCATTTTCATCAAGTACTCGAAGAAACTGTTTTGTTTCAGTAGGTTAAGTTGAGCATAATCCTGTAGTTGCATCCGATACATCATAAGCAAGAATTTCACAATTGTTTTCTGGTTGGCCCTTTAGGTGTAATGTCATTTGGTTGCACAATCTCTTGTATTTAGTTAGTTGTTTAATATCATCATTATTTTCTTGGTGCAGTGATTTCTACCCGTTTCTTAGGAAAGTGTCTTTAGAAGGAACTCGTGTTCAGGCGAAGCATGCCGTTTCAGCATTTGTTTCACTGGCTGGTTCTTCCGAGCAAGCTGCTCTATCACAACTTTGTGAGGTCAGGATATGCTGACAGTCCTTCCTTAATTTCCTCTATATTTAAATTAAACATGTTTCAGTTCTCTTATTTCTGTTGGGGAGTAGCCGCTCTTGCGTAATCATGTGTGCTTGGTGTGCATTTATTATGTTTGTATCATACTACTGCATTGCTACAGTGAGTTCCCATCACGATTATTCTACAATATTTACATCTGACCTACTTTCTGTGATGTCTTACACTTGTTTCTGTATGAAAACATTGGGTTATGTATAAGATATGATATGGTGTTAATGCTTTCATTATAGTATCATATTTTTCTTAGATTATAAACTTTTTTGAGAACTCTACAAATTACTGGCTCCGTTTCGCACTAAGCAGCTCAAATTTAGTTGTACCATGTACTTTGTTTGGTCAAGATGAGAAAAAGTTCTTACTTTTATCATTGGGCACGTTCCAATGTGTTGTTTGGTGTTAAGAAAGATTGTACGGTATTCCTAGTTTATGACTTCCTGTGCGATTCTTCTGAATTTTTGTTGTACTTATAGAATAGTGTTTCAGGATTTGGATAGTAACGTATTTCCAATTCCTTTTCGTATTTATGTTACACATGGATTAAGTTGACTAATAAATATGCATCTGTAGATGATGATTATACTAATTTCTTTGGTATTTGTTCTCTTGGTACTTGCAGGAACTTGTCAACTCTCTTCGTTGTGGGTGGAACACTTCAACTGTGTTACAGTCTCTGGGCTGTATTATGCTGCATTCTGTATCAGCATCTGAGATACATGGTGAAGAGATCAGATCGTATATATTTGATATAATTTTCAAAGTAGGTAGAATCTGTGCATTTTGATTTCATTCCTGCTGTAAAAATACCATCATGCACTGATTGTTCAGTTCTTGTACTTAATCTAATTGCTGATTAAGTATTGTGAACTCTTTCCTTTGTAGTTGAATCAATCTGACGATCCAATGTGTTCTGGGGAGATGTTGAACTGCACTGATTCCTGTAAGCTGAAGGTAGGTTTTAGAGGAATTTATCTGTTATTTTTTGTCCTGTTGTGGAGATGTTTTGGATTGTCAACTTGTGTAACATTGCCTCAAGTTTCAACGAGTTTTATTTATTGAGTTATAGCCTTGAGTAGGTGAATCATGAGATAGGATTCTCAGCTTTAACTCACAGTTGAAGGAGAAAGAGAAAGAAAGGACATAAGGTCCAACCGCCAACGTCATACTAAATGAAACTTTCAAAAACCAGAAGCAACTGCATTCATGAAGCTTGTGGCCTTAGTATTCTGATTGCTGAACGTTGGTCCTGTGTCCTGAATCTAGGATAGGTTTCGGGGATTGTAGGCTCGTGATTACATTACACTCCCATAAGTAATTTAATTTATTTGATTGATGCTATCTACTGTTCCCAAAGATTTGGAAGCATAAATTCATTACCGGAGTATGTAGAGTGCATGCAACTTTGTTGGAATGTCTTGTGCTCTTAATTATATTTTACCCTCTGCAGATTTTTGCACTGAAAACACTTGTCAGGAGCGTTCTACCAGGGCAAGGATCTCTTTTAAAATGGAAAATTAATGAAATGCTGGGTCTTTTGTTGAAGATGCTACGGACAGGTGACACTTCTGATGGAGTCGTATCATGGTATATACTAATTTTCCATGAAATTTCTCATTTATTCAGTGTTAGCATTTGTTGAAATATGCTTGAAATCTTTTTTCCACTCCTCTGGTCGTCGGAGCATAACCTTTGCTTAAGTTTAGCCAGAATGACAAACAAACTTTAAAATCAACCCCTGCTTTCAATAAAATTCACTATTCATCGCTTTTACTTCTCTTTTCCCTTTAGTGGCTGGGTTCGGAGTTGGTAAAAAAATGTTACGACCTTCCATCTCCCTTTTGTCATTACAGTTTATCATTACTTGCGTTTTTATAGAATAAGCACGTTCTTTCTGACAGTCAAGCTTTTCTAACCTTGGTTTCCTTTACAATGGCAAGCTCGTTCATTGTACTAGCTGCAAGGCTTTCATGTCTCCCTACTGCCTTCAGTTTTTTCCCCTAGAAGTTGGAACGGTTGGAAAGGAATTAAGTCAACAAGTTTCCAGACACTGAATGACATTAACCACATTAGCTTATCCTCTCTTCCTGTATTTATTGCTGTAATTCCTCTTGCATTTCCTACTTTTGTAGCCTTTTGTGTTAGACTGCTTCAGTGATGTTAATGAATTCCTTTGGGCAGTGCAAGTGACAAGCCTTATATCCGATTAGCTGCTGCAAAATCTATTCTCCAGCTCTCGAAGAGATGGGATTTACATATTTCTCATAAGATATTTCAGTTGACAATATTAATGGCAAAGGTATGCAGCCTGGACAGTTTTCGATATATAGATTGCTGGTGGAGAAGGGGCTAAGATCTCTTGTATGATATATCGTCCTATATTAGTTTGTATATATAAACTAGGTTCAGGCTACACCTTAGACTGACGTAGGTTAATTTTTTCCTTCTCGTAGACTTTTCTGTTTATTATGCAAGTTATACACTATTGGTTTCAGTTATAACTTAGAAGATTCAGCAGCTACTGTCGCATGAGTGGAAGTATTGAATTTATGAGAGGAAGTTTTCAATGGTATTATGATATATGAGATTACATAAGGGGTACATGGGTTTATATAGAGTTAGGATAGGAGAATCCTTCCTCAACTAGGAAAACTCTTATTACTATTCCTATACTAATAAGGAAAAATATTGAAACTTATTCCTATACTAATAAGGAAAATATAATATTTTTCAACACTCCCCCTCAAGCTTGGTGTAGATGTTAATTAACCCAAGCTTGGACGATAAGTGGTCAAACACATCTCTTGAAAGAGGCTTCGTAAAAACATCGCCAGTCTGTTGCTTCGTAGGAACATATTCCACTCGAACCACACCAGAACTAACATTTTCAGTTATAAAATGACGATCTACCTCCACATGTTTAGTTCGATCATGATGAACAGGGTTGCGGACTATGCCGATTGCTGCTTGGCTATCACACAGAAACTGGATAGGACCATCGATCTCAATCTTCAGCTCATTCATGATGCGCTTCAACCAGATACTCTCACATATTCCAAGTGCGAGAGCTCGATACTCAGCCTCTGCGCTGCTTCTAGCCACAACCTTTTGTTTCTTACTTCGCCATGTCACAAGATTTCCCCAGACATAACTACAATAACCGGTTGTAGACCTTCGATCCGTGAGTTCACCGGCCCAACTTGCATCGGTATAGACGGTAATTCCCCGTTGAGCGAGTTCTCTTGAAATAGATTCCCTTTCCGGGTGAACTCTTCAAGTACCTTAGGATTCTCGTAAACCATTCCCATATGTTCTTCATTAGGACGGTGCATGTCTTTGGCCGACAATCCCAACCGCAAAAGCTATATCGGGTCGAGTGTGAGCTAAATAAATCGGTTTCCCAACCAATCGTTGATACCGACCTTTTTCAAGCTGCAGAATATCCTCCTCCCCGCTAAGAGTTTTATTCGACTCCATGGGAGTGTCGATAGGCTTACGATCAAGCATTCCCACTTCCTTTAGTAAGTCCAAAACATATTTTCGTTGAGAGATTACGATACCTTTCGAGATCTCGAAACTTCCATTCCTAGAAAGTATTTAAGGTTTCCCAAGTCTTTGAGTTCGAACTCTTTTGCCGGTTGATCCTTGAGTCTCTTAATTTCTTCTACATCGTCTCCGGTGATTATAATATCATCCACGTACACAATGAGGATGGAGATCTTCCCCTCGTAGGTGAGTGCTTCACAAATAAGGTGTGATCGGTCTGACATTGGTAGTATCCTCCTTGCTTCACAGCCTTGGTAAATCTGTCAAACCAGGCTCGAGGAGATTGTTTCAACCCATACAAGGCCTTGCGAAGCTTACAAACTTCCCCTTCTCTCGGATTTTTCACTCCCGGAGGAAACACCATATAGACCTCTTCTTCAAGTTCTCCGTTAAGAAAGGCATTCTTCACATCAAGTTGATGTAACGGCCGATCCAGGTTTTCGCCGAGAAAACAACACCCTTATACTCGTTGAGCTTTGCCATCGGTGCAAAGGTTTCATCATAATTCACGCCGTATGCTTGGGTGAAACCTCTAGCCACCGGCCTAGCTTTATATCTTTCAATCGATCCGTCCGCTCTATATTTAATGGTGAAGATCCACTTACAATCAATCGTGTTCTTTCCATTCGGAAGGGAGACAATGTCCCACGTATTATTTTTCTCCAAAGCTCGTAACTCCTCCATGACAAGACTTCTCCATTTTGGATGTTTCATAGCTTCTTCAATATTCTTAGGTATTTGTTCCTCGTCAAGAGCAGATATAAATGCTCTGTGAGAATTGCTAAGACCATCATAGCTGATTTGTCGAGCAATCGGATATTTTGTGCAATTTCTTATACCTTTCCTTAGAGCAATAGGAACCTCTAGATCACTCAAATCATCACCCTCTTCTTCAATCTCTTCAACTATCACTTCTCGATCAGCATTCGTAACTCCCCCTCCACTATTTTCTGTCTCAAGAGTATCATCTTCAATCACAATATTCTTTCTTCTTTGATAAACAAGAAGAGGTTTTTCTAATGATTTCGCTGATGACATTTGAGACTCCCCCTGACTTACAACATCAGTTGGGAGCTCCTCTCGACTCACAACTTCGGATGGAGTGTCCTCTTCCTCTAAACAAATCGTATCCACGAGGGTATGACCGTCATCATTATTTGTTTGCTCCCCTGAATCACAGTGGTAGGAAAGTAGGTCTGTGATTCAAAAAAGGTAGCATCCCGAGTGGTGTAAACTCGTTTGGTCGGAGGATGGTAGCACCTATAGCCCTTCTGGGTTGAAGAGTAGCCTATAAACACGCATTTCAAGGCGCGCGGATCTAACTTGGAGCGGTTGGGTGCTGAGTTGTGAATGAAAACCGTGCAACCAAATACTCGAGGAGGAAGATCAAGAACCGGCAAGATGGGGAAAATCGCCGGAAGAACATGTCGAGGAATCTTGAAGTCCAAGACCCTACCGGGCATGCGATTGATTAGGTATGTGGCCGTTAGAACGACCTCTCCCCACAAATGCTTCGGAACATTGTGTGTAAACATGAGTGAGCGAGCAACATCGAGTAAGTGTCTATTCTTGCGTTCGGCAATGCCGTTTTGTTGAGGGGTGTCGACGCACGAACTTGCATGAATGATGCCATGAAGGTGTAGAAAAGAGCCGAGATCTTTGTTGAAGTAATCGTGGGCATTGTCGGTTTCGAGAACCTTGATGTGAGTCCGAAATTGGGTAGCTACCATTTTGTGAAATAGCTGAAAAATGCGGACCGTTTCGGACTTTTCTTTCATTAAGAAAGTCCACGTCATCCTTGTGTGATCATCAATAAATGTTATGAACCAACGAGCCCCATTGATGTTCTTGACTTTCATAGGTCCCCAGATATCGCTATGAACTACACTAAGAGGTGTGGTAGGTCGATAGCCGATTCTAGGATAGGAAGAACGCGTATGCTTCGCAAGTTGACACACATCACATCTCAAATCCTTTGAACCTTTATTCGAAATAGTGCGGTAGCAACTTTTCAAGATAAGTAAAACCGGGATGACCAAGACGGAAGTGCCATAACATGGCTTCATTCTCAATGTGTTCAATACTAGAAACAACATTAGCACTAATACTACTATGGGCTTTACTTGGAACTAGCCTCATCCCGAGTTCCCTTCAACAAGTAGAGACCATTACGCATTTCACCACTTCCAAGCATTTTCCCAGTCTTCACCTCCGTAACACACAATCGGGAGAGCGAAACTTAGCTTCACACCGAAGATCATGTGTTACTTGATGAATAGAGAGAAGATTGCGGTCAAGTTTAGGCACATAAAGTCTTGGACATAGAGTAAGATCCTTAGTAACCCTAACAATGCCTATTCCTTCCACCGGTGCTATTGATCCATCGGCAATCCGGACACCGAGGTTCTAGGGTAAGGTTTTAAGTGTTCTATCAACTCCTTACAACCGATCATATTGTCCGTAGCTCGGAATCAAGGATCCAAATATTCGAGAATTTTGACTAGAAGTGTAAGCGACCGAAGTACCTTTTTTGTCGAACATACTAGACATGTAAGATTTCTTGGGGTCGGCTTTCTCGGTATTCATGACTTGTGCAAACATTTTCTTCGAGTCTCCAACCGACCACCTCGAAAACCGTGTCGTATCATCGCCTTTGGTGGCGACTGCGTTCGCACGAGACTTCGCTATTCAAGTTCGATCCGGGTCTCCATCCTTGTGGTCCACCAACTATTTCCCAAGCACTCCTCTTTCGTATGAAAGGGTCGTTGACAGAGATCACACCATTTTGAAGAGGCGAGCGAAGTAGGATTCTCGTTTCCCTTTATCATGGTTGTGCTTAACAAAGAGAGCCGTGGTTGAGGTCTCGGTTTTCGAGGCCGAACCGCCGGGTTCGGGAGGTTGTCTTCGTCTCTCGTAACCATCGGATGACGCCGACCTTCTTCTCTCAAAACCTCGGCAAACGCCTCCTTCACACTTGGAAAGGGTTTCGTTCCCATAACCCTGCTTTTCACGGCGTCTAGGTCTTGATTTAGTCCAAGAAGCAGTTGAACTGTCCTCTTCTTGTCCATGAATGTCCGGAATGTTTTTGCATCATTCGGAGTATCCCACGTCCGAGCTTCATACAAATCAAGTTGAAGCCAGGTTCGCACCAGCCGATTGTAGTACTCCGTTGCACTCAAGTTACCTTGCTTGAAATTGTAGAGTCTGGACTCAATTTCGAACAAAGCAGATGAGTTGTCTTGCGTGGAGTAGGTTTCTTTCACATCATCCCAAAGCTCCTTTGCAGATTGATGTAGAAGATAGTTGTCGCCGATATCTGGTTCCATCGTTGAGATAAGCCAGAACCGAACTTGATTGTCATCATTGTCCCACTTGGTGAAGGCGGTGAGTCGGATTCTTCGGTTTGCTTGCAATACCGGAAGATATTCCCCTTTTTGTTTCCCAGTGATGAACATCCGGACTGACTGAGACCATTGGAGGTAGTTGTTACCATTGAATTTCCTAATGGAAACTCCTCCAGAGCCTGGTTCAGATCCGAAATTGTTGTTGTTGTTGTTGGCTGCCATCTCAATTTCGGAGACGACAGAAGAAAGATGAATGGTGGAAGAAGACGAGTGTTTAGGAAAGGAAGAAGGTGAAACAATCTCGTCGTCCGTGGTCATGATGAACCAACGGTGAGATTAACACCGACGACAGCGGAAGATATAGCCGGCGGCTCTGATACCATATTGAATTTATGAGAGGAAGTTTTCAATGGTATTATGATATATGAGATTACATAAGGGGTACATGGGTTTATATAGAGTTAGGATAGGAGAATCCTTCCTCAACTAGGAAAACTCTTATTACTATTCCTATACTAATAAGGAAAAATATTGAAACTTATTCCTATACTAATAAGGAAAATATAATATTTTTCAACAGGAAGAGATGTTAAAACTTTGTTTGGTAAATAATTCACTCACTTGGGCGACGAGTTTATAAAAGGTTCAGAAACTGATAATAAATCCAGTATGCGTTTTGTGTGGGAAGCACTTACAGTTTGGATAAAATACAGGATTTAAAATACTATTCTCATAGAGTTAGTACTGGTTTTACATGGAAGGAATAGGAGCGTTACTTTTTTTGGTTCTAATACAGATTGAGGAGAACGATCATAGAGTGTTCTTTGTGTTCCTATTATTGATTTTGAGACGTAACTTTTGCTTTCTTCTGGTCCAATGTTCAAAGTTCATTAAGGTTGATGTAAGTGAATCCAAGTAGTGATTTCTCTTTTTGTGTGTGAATTAGTAGTGTTTTTTACCCTTATACTTGCTTTGCATTAAGTTGTGAGATTGTTAATGACAGAACTTTATCTAACAAAGCATCTTTGATTTCTTTATGAGTACATATATGTCCCTTACTGCAGATTTATTCAATTTTCAGGACCCTTCTCCTGTAGTTAGAAGATTATTCCTTTACAAAACGCACAAGCTATTGACGAATCATGCTATACCTAGTAGGTATGCATGTGCATTTGCATTGGCTGCATGTGGTCCCTGTGAAGATCTGCGTGAAGCTGTATGTTTCATATCTCATTCTGTGTCACTTTCCATGCATCACTGACTTTACTTTACTAAGGGAATGTCTACCGTTGTTTTTGTAGTCGTTTAAATACATGAGAGACTTTATCAAATATTACATAAGAATATCCCAATTTAAGCAAACGTCAGCGGGGCAAAGAGAATCCCCTACAGATGACCCTGCATTTATGGTTTTTTTCTTGATCCACATTCTTGCTCATGATGACGGCTTCCCACATGAGGATTGCCAAGATGAGCAAGTTTATGCTCGGTTCTGTAGGTGTGTATGTCAATCCTACTTCTGATACTTCATTGGTTATTTACTTTGTCTAAAAATATTTAAATATTTGTGTTGTGGTGATTTCTGCGCGTTGCTTTCTCCAGTCCACTCTTTTGGGCTATACAGGAATTAACAAGGTCAACTAATGCAAACGGCAGCTTGGATTTTGCTGATTATACCATCCTACGTTTGCTCTCTGTCTTCCGCGCAATCAAAAGAGCAGAAGATGCTGTTGATCCTCAAGGCACTCCCGTGGGTATTGTGGTTTTATTGAAGTTTCAACTTTCTTGTTTTAGCTTGCGCTGGCCTTTTATTTGATCTTGGAAACGAATTATGGTGCAGAAACTGCAAATTCTAGCAGATATTGGGATCTCCATTGTGAACTCATTGCGGCATAAAGGCAAGTCTGTATCACAGACGCCAGGACCAGTTTTGCTGCCATCATCATTATATAAATTAAGTCCAGTTAAGAACTCCAATGAAGTCAATCAATTGATGCCTACTCTGCTTGCTAGTTATTCTGCCGTAGCTTATTGTCATATATGCATTATTTCAGGTTAACTTGAAACGCATCAGCAGCTCCGCCGATCGTCAAAATTTCTTCAGCCGGCTTATTCCAATTCTGAAGTCCGAAGTAGTCATCGTACGATAATTTTGGCATTGATTCTCTTAATTCTTTCTTTATTGCTCATTTGATTACAAACTTCTGGCTTGACAATGATTTCCTTGCTCTGTAATTGTCAGCCTGCCGAGACTTCTAATAAACGTGGTAGAGATTGTCATGAGGATAAGCTGCATTCTGGAGATGTTGAGTTTAGTGCTTCACTAAGTTCGGAATTGCGCGAGCCTATCCATTTGCAAAATCTGATTTCTACAGAAGTCCAGCCAACAGTGGCTGGGGATTTCAGCTTGGGACGTTTATTAGAAGAAGCTCTTTCACCCACCTCTGAATCTGACCAATTATACAGTGATGACACTTCAACAGAGGTCAACCAAGGTCGTGCCTGTAAGTTTCAAAAGCCCATATTCTCCAGTTCGCCCATATTGTCTGGTTCTGCAATTGCCACGCCTTCTGTGCTGCAGTGTGATGTACTACAGCAAAAGTCGGGCGGAAATGTTTCATCGTTGCAAGTGAATAGCGGTGTAAGTCTTTTATATATGTTAAAATCTTTTAATAATTGGATAGCCAGCCACGTTTAGGACTTTGTTTGGAATCTCATGTTCTATGAGATCCTCTTGAGATGTAGGAATGCGTTAGACAGCCTGGGGAATCCATTTCAAAGTGTGTCAAATTTCCATCTTCAGTCGATACACGGTTAGGACTGTTTCTTAAAGACCTTTCTGAATTTTTATAATGTACTGTCTGGTAACCGTTGTTTTTGTTGCGTCAGCTTTTCTATAGACAGGATAGCTGGTTCCACTTCTCAACTCAATATTCTCGAGGTAACTAGAAGCTCCCCAGAGCAAAATTATTCTGTTGAGTATAGCTAGAAGCTCTCTAGATAAGTGGATTTTGGTGAACATTTTTCTGTCATTCTAGACTCTAACCATTCTCTTTCTGTGTTTTCTGCAATCCTGCAGACTGCTGATAATAGTGCGGAGATGGAGTTGATACGTTTGGATGATGAAACATGCAATAATGCTAAGAGTAATTCCTCGACAGAAAAGGTAGAATACACAAATCGAGGAAAACCACATCCTTATTAAACTGTTTCTTGCATCTAAATTTTTGGTTATGTTTCCTGAATCCCTAATTTTTTGGTTATGAGACTACATAATCCTTCTGAAACTTCCTTATGTGCTGCTGCTGCTTTGGCACTTTCAGGAGAATATGTTGGGGGAGGATTCAACTACTAAACAATCAAATCACTGGTGAGCTATGGTTAAATTGGTTAGACACTCTTCACTACAGTATACGTCTTCCCCTGTCACTAAGTTGACCGACGTTATCTTCATTGTTTAGACAAATGATAATCAATCGCTTATGTTATACTGTTCATCACCATCTGCTCGACCTACCTAGCTGGTTTTTTCTGTCGTTGATCTTTGGTCATATCGGTGCATGAATAACATACATAATTAAAAGTTTTTGTGAAATTCTATAAAGATATAGCTTGTTGTGAAGGTTGGATATTGTTGTCGTGAAGGTTGAATATTGTAGTTTAACTTTGCTTACAGATGTAAATATAGTCCAAGCATATTGATATTTATCTGTCTGCATGATTTTCCACTACTAAACGTGATTGACCATGTTCACTACATGATGCAGTGAACTCCTGGCTTGCTCTTCTCAGAGTGTACTGAAAGAGACGACTAAGAGTGTACCGAAAGAGACGACTAAGAGTATACTGAAAGAGACGACCAATAGTATACTGAAAGAAACGACTAATACCAGTGGGGTCGATGCCAGGAAGCCACCAAAAAGGTTGCCAAACCAAGAAGGTAACACTAATGCCACTTGCTTCTTTGACTGGCCAGATCGAAAGATATACATCTTCAACAGACTAGTATCGAAACGTTCCGTTTGCCAACTGTTTTTGATGTCTCATGATTAATGATAACTCCAGCATGCTAGCTGCTTACTGTAGAGTGGTTAGCGCCTTCTCGAGTATGGCGCGAAACTCGTATCATTGCCCGAGACATGTGCTTTTTGTTTGAAAACCATAGATAACAATGTAATGTATGGCTTCATAAGTACCAATCTGAATTTCTGGTTGCAGAAGCAAAGGGAAACAAAGGAGGCAAAGTTCTCCCCAAGACAACTTCATCAGACGAATCGCAGGTAACATTTCTATCTCGAATCGTTTTCCCCCCTGTTATGGATCGTGTCGATAGCCTGATGTTCGTTGGGTGTCGATTTCAGGTTGTTAGAAGGTCTAAGCGATTGAGAAAATGACTGGTTCTCGGCGCCTCCTGACCTCTCTGCACAGTTAGGAAATCAGTCTGACATCAGCAGCTACCGTATATATATATATATATATCTTAAAAACATATATTATTATAGCTAACTCCCTCCCTTTAGGATATCAGTATATAATTATAAACCAGAATGGTCTTGGTCTTTGTTAGAGAAAGCACAGATGAAACGACTACGTTTTCAGCTTAGTGCCTTTGTCGGCTGATTTTGTCAAACTGAAAACCACCTGCCCCTGACAAAATCACTCGTTGGCTGAGGCTGAGCTAACTATTTACCATTTGTCTAAATGTCCAATTGAGTCTCGATCTCAAGTTCAAGCTCAAGTTTATGAGGAAAAACATCTAAAACTCAAGGGTATCGGTACTTCTTATATCATATTTTATTATATTTTGTGTTTAAAATTACGATTTTTGAGGTTGTAGGTTTGTATTTAGGGTTTAAAATATAATATTAGGGGTTAGAGTTTAATATTCAGGGTTTAGAATCTATTAACTTTGATTTATAGTCAAAAGGTATAGTTTATGTGACACTATTTAGAGTTTGAGTTTATAATATAGTGTTTGAGGGTTCGGATTTAGTGTTTAAAATGTTATTATCATTGTTTTGTGTTTAGAGTTTATTATAAAGACTTTAGAATTTATTTTCTAAATTTTAAATTTATGAGACTTTTAGTTTAAAGGGTATTGGTACTTTCAATATCTTGAAATGCTACTTTAAGCCATGGAGAAATGGCTGAATAATAAATTTGCATATTTTTATAATGGAAACTTCAAGGTAAATGGAAAAGGTTGATGTTTGTTTTTACGGTAAAAACAACACATCCCTTGATAGACACACATGTAAAATGAACAGTCAAATGAATCCAATCTCTTTTAGAATTTAGAAAAGCAATTTCTAGAGTCTTAACTTGCATATATGTTTTGAGATCTTGGAATGAACTTGACCGGTACATTCGAAAAAAATTTAACGGTATTTTTCTGTTTATCGATTAAGGTAATTGAGAATTACATTGTATATCATTTTATAATGTCTTTGGGCAGCAAATTTTACGAGAGATAAAAAAATGGTAGTTTTTCAATTTTACCTAATCGGTCTTAAAAAAGTCATCTTTTTTCAGACTAATTTAATGTTGTGGATCATAAATTTGCCTTTTTCAAACTAAATTAACGCACTTATCGTTACTCCTAAGTTGTTGCAGAGTTCAATCCCTTTCAATGAGTGTAAAACTTGCTTCCTGATCAACGATCATCCTCTTCAAAACTAATTGAAAATCCACTTTTTCTATTTTGTCACGCGATATATTTTTCGAGTTTCCGTCCCAACAATCCAAACAACATGAAGTTACATTTTCTTAGAAAACATGGACGGAAATTGTTCCAAGTATCCCCCTTCGTTACAAAGTTCGGACACTTAACACTTTAGTGAAAGTATTTGACTGACCCATCTGGCGGCTGATAGCTCCTACTGGTTTTCTATAAATTCACTGAATCCAGTTCCTACCACCTGAATAGGATTATATTACGGCTGGCGGCTCCCCCTGTTTACGAATCCCCGCCTTTCCCGATTCTTCCAAATTCCGAGCTAAGTTCAGTTCTGGGCGAAGAGATGACGAACTTGAAAACTGATTCTCCCCTCTCTCGCCGCGTCGTTCGAGCTTTCCTCGACTTCCTCGACTCCGGTTAGCTGCTTTTCAAAATTTTCCGTTGATCGACTTCACTGTCGTTTTTCCCCTTGCTCTGATTGTTCTCCTTTCGCAATTCAGTTGAGCCAGCTCCAGGAGTCGACGTCGAAGGACTGGAAGTGTCTCGTGAGTGTTTATCCGACGCGTTTAAGCTTGATCTCAATTCCGATGATGGTCCCGTTGAGCCTGGTCTTCTGGTCAACCTATTTCGCTCGATGGACTCGCATGATCGCCATCGTGCTGGTGCATCTCAGTCCAAAGCTCAGCAGGTTTCTATTCCGTGTGTCCTCTTTGAATTTGAATTATTTTGGAGTAGTCTGACAGATAGTGAGTGATATAGTGTTGGATTCGAGCTGAGTTTCTTAAGCCATAGGGTTTAGCATGTATTTCTGTAAGCAGGGAAATGAATGTTGATGAAATGATGCATTTGATCGATTTAGAAAAATGGTTTTTAGTATTTTACAAAATTGGATGTGTTCTTGATCTTGACGCTGAACCTTCATTTGGTGCTTTTCTCAGGATGAGGATTGGACTAGACAGTCTGGTGGAACTGGTAAGTTTCTGAGGGTTCGTACTTATCACTGCTGTTAGAGTTTCATTCCTATTAGGATATGTCACATTGTATATGGCTTTGATTGAGGGATGGATAATCGATTTAAGGGTTGGATCAAACATGGTGCATGGCTTGTATCATATTATATTGAGAACTTGTTCTGCGATAATGATAAAATCTGTTTTTTTTGCCAGGGGTGTTTAATGATGAATTGTTTGGACAGTTCTTTGCTGCACTTGAGAAGCATCACTTCTTCAAGGCAACGGCTGACGGGAAGGACGATGCGATCCAACTGGACAAAGCGACACGGTTATTTCATGATGCTCTGAATGTAAATTCAGTATTTGTTGTTGGACAAGCGTAATATGATTTTAATGTGCCGTTATGATTTTTCTCTGCCTTTTTGGACTAGTAGTAGTATGATATTATTTCGATACTTTGTATAGGTAGTGCCGTTACATTTGCATGTAACGTTCGTTTGATAGTTGTATTTAAATGGTTGCCAGGAGATGGAAAAGACTGGATGCCAATTGTTCGATACTGATACCCTTGCCGAGACATTGAAGTCACAAGGTATATATGATTTTCTTCAATTCACAAACGGTAAATGAGATAAGTTGTAGGGACTATTAACCTTTCTTGTGGATTATTTGAGTTGCTAGAGGAAATAGAATATTTCTGCCACAGGAGAGGTGGTCCAGTTCTATGGGGGGAGAAACTATGTATACTTGGTGCATTTGTGGGATTTGGTAGCCATTTACAATCCAGAAATCCACCGTTTAAAGCTTTCTCGCTACCAAGCAATCTCATGTAGAATCTACAATCAGTTTTTTTGAAAAATAACTTGTTATTTGGCATCCCATACATATAGATTTGAGTAATCTTATCTTTGCTTTTAGGTAACAGGGCATTGCAGTCAAAGCGATACTATGATGCAATTGAGTTGTATTCTTGTGCCATTGCACTTAATGAAAAGAAAGCTGTTTATTACTGTAACAGGTATAAAACTTTGTAGTCTCACAAGTCACAACTAGGGTTTCATATTTTGATTTCTTGTGTTAGACTATCCACGATGGGTAAAGCTAAAAACAATGAATTTTGGCCAAATTCGGCTTTTTTAGATTTGCGAAAAGTGGTTATGTTCCAACTGTGTCGAGGCTAAATTTTGCCCTAGCGGCCTAGCCATTTAATTTTCTGTCCGAATCTATTTTCTGGCCATTTAAGAGCGTAATGTCTTAGATATTCGTCGGATTTTCCTTTCTGAGTAACTCATGTTGGAGCAAGGGAGTATTCTTCTGTACTGTTCTTTCTTATCTACGAGAGGCTGGTTATCCTGATTATTATGCACCATTCAGCTGTATTTCTTTCAGAATTAGGACTTAACCCTTTTTTATTATATTTAACGGATTTTGTTATTTCTCCATCAGGGCCGCTGCATATACTCAGGTGCAAACGTATGGTGAAGCAATCAGAGATTGTCTGAAGTCCATCGATATTGATCCTAATTACAGTAAGGCATACAGCCGTCTTGGATTAATCTATTATGCACTAGGGAACTACAGAGATGCCATCGATAAAGGATTCAAGAAAGGTTGGTAAAAGTTTTATTTTGAACTGAAAAAGTCGAATGCTTTACAATAATCTTATTTCCAAGAAAGAACACTGAAGTTTACCTAAACTCGTCTGTCTGAATATGATTCTTGTCTACAAATCTTGAATTTTTGCTTCAGAAATGTAATGTGAGCCACTTCTGAAATGTTCCCTTTTCAGCTTTGCAATTGGATCCTAGAAACGAGTCAATCATCGAGAACATTCGGGTTTGTTTCCTCCTCGTTTCCTTAATTTGATCTCTGGCTTTTTCTCTTGTAGTAGTTATAGAACAGTAATAGCAGAACTGTAAATGCGCAGGTTTCAGAGAAAAAACTGAAGGAAGAACAACCATGGACTCAGGTAACCTTCTAAACATAGTAAAATTCAGTAAGGATCAATTCAATTCCTTAAATGTTTTATATGTGTTTAGTACATGAAGCATCAAACAAACTAGGATCTATGCTTTACAATAATATGATAACGGGAGTTTGAAAAGAATTTAGTATGTATACATCTACTATACCGGTATTAAATGGATCTTTGCTAACTTAGGCTTCTAAATACACGTGCCAATCTCTTTGAACCCCTCCTATGTTGCAGAACGCGAGCGAGAGTTCGACCGGCATTCCTCTGTTTGGTGGTTCAATGCCGTTCGACCCGTCTTCGATTCCCGCAAACTTCGCCAACATGATGCGAAACGTGGTGCAACCTGAACAAAGGCCAGGAGAAGCAAGCCGAGGAAATCCCCCTGATGAGCATCAGCCAGGAGTAGGAGCTGGAAACGTCAACGTGAACATAGGAGAAATGATGCCCGACGAACTTCGTGGGGTTCTCGGATCGGTGATGGGAATGTTCACCGGAGCTGCGCAGCCTCCCGCTTCCTCCGGTGGGAGTCAACCGTCGAATGGTAGACCACCAGCTAACTAGACTTGTTTTTTCGTCCTTTGACTTTCGTTTTGGTTGGTTTTGGTTCGGGTCGGTACTACTGTGGTTTTGTTGTACCTTTGTAACTCTGGAGTTGACTATATTTAGAGAGGAGACTTTCTTAAAATTTTGGACGAGTAGTCTTATGAGTCTTTATCCATGGCAGAGAAGATAATTCAATCAAATATGAAAGAGTCGTCATTTTTTATGATTGAATTATTGAATTCATACTCTTAATCATATCACCCAATTTGGCGGCCATTATTGCAGAGATATGTCTTTTACGGTTTTTACTATATCACATCGTTAAGTATAAAATTAGCGGGTGAATTTATAATTTATTAGGTATCTTTTCTTTTCTAAAAGAGGTAGGTTTACCTAAAGAATTATAATAAAATTATAACAATTGATATTAGAGTTTGTTCCACCAAATCACCACCGATTTTTATGATATTAAAAAAACCGTCTCAAAGTAGTTTTTTATACAATTCTAAATTGTTTATAATATTTCCAACATATCACACTTACTCACCTCCTTGTCAAAGTAGGTCATCTGGCCCTTTCGCAAATCGCTCCTCCAATAAACAAAAATCGGTATTGAAATAAAGTTGTGATATTAATAGTTACGATACCTTAGATAAATATGGTAAAATTCATTCTCAAAAGAAGAAAAGGTGTTTATTGTCTAATAAATTATAAGCTCACGCTAATATTATATTTAACGATGTACAATTTTTACAATAATCATCTCAGTTAATATAATATTTTATTATAATGGTTAGAATTAATAGTTAATAACGGATAAGATAGTATTTTTAAGTTGTTTATAACGGTTAAAAAAATAAAATCAGACAAGAAGAGTTAAATTTCTTATTTTTCTCATTTTTATTTATTTTGCTTTATGGAAACAGGAAACGAATATAAAAGAATAGAAAAGCTAAGAGGCACATAAAATAAACATTGGAAAAAGAAAACGACAGAATCTGGACTCGAAGCTAGGAAGAAAGAAAGAACCAAAACTCTGTTCAGGCCAATCATCAGTAATGGAGAAAACTCTGTAATGCTCCACTCACTCTGATCTCCCCGCCTCCTCCACCAACGTCCAACCCTCTCCTTCTTCCCCTTCTCCGACGACCCTCTCACTCTCTCGCTCTCTATATTAAAAAGCTGCCACCTTTCCACGACTCTCTCAAGTGTAGGTTTCAGCCTAGGTGAAAAAATCCCCTGAAATTTCCTGTTTTCAGCCATGACCCTGTACCTGATCATCGGAGCTATAGTCCCGCTGGTGGCGGCGACCCTCCTCCTGTTTAAGTGGAGCTCCAAGAAGAAACGCGGAGTTCCGATCGGGGTCGGAGGCCAATCTGGATACGCGATTCGGAACGCAGGTTTCCCGACGCCGCTCGAGACGGCGTGGGAAGGCGTATCCACTCTGGCGGAGCTGTTCGAGTACGCTTGCAAGAGGCACGGTGGGAAGAACCTGCTCGGGACGCGGAAGCTGGTCGCCAGAGAGGTTGAAGTTAGCGGAGATGGAAGGTCGTTCGAGAAGCTTCATTTGGGGGGATACCAGTGGCTGACTTACGCTGCTGTGTTCCAGAGAGTTTTGAATTTTGGGTCTGGGTTGGCGAAATTGGGGCACCAGAAGGACGAGCGTGTGGCCATCTTTGCTGATACCAGAGCTGAATGGTTCATTTCGTTGCAGGTTGATGATCGATTTGGACAATTCAGTGACATGGATTTTTTTGAACCATTAATGTTAATGTGTGTGTGGAATTTTTGCAGAGTTGCTTTAGGCGTAATGTGACAGTGGTCACCATCTATGCTTCTTTGGGAGAGGAAGCTTTGTCCCACTCATTGAATGAGGTTTTTCCCCACAGTCATTATTTCTGTATCTTTTTCAAGACTGTTAGGTATCCATTAGAACATGTTAGATCGTAGTACAAAACTAAGTCGAGGCAGTAGCTAGAGAATCGGCTAATGCTATTTGTTGAGTGGATACATCATACATTCCAATAGTTCAAACTGTTGGGAGCGATTCAAAATTATTTATATAATCCTCCAAATGAAAGCTGATGAAAGAGGATTGAAGTTTGCACAAGTCTACCAAGCATTGTGCAAGTGAAATGACTGTATTAGGGGCTAACATGATTCAAAATCAGAACCTCTCGGACAAAGGCTTTGATACCATGATGACAAATGTTGCATGTCAATAACTCGATTTGTTGGGAGATTCTTCATAATTGGTTTATACGAGCATTCCTTAGCAGGATCATCATACAGAACTATGTCTAGGCACCAGCTAGAGAATCTGTGAATGCCATTTCTTGATGTATGGTGGTCAGTCAGACCGTCACCAAGTGGGATTCACATAGTTTAATTCAGTTACCTTCGCTGTTATTCCGTGTACTATGTGATGATTCTTATGAGGTGCTGTTACGGTTTTATCTTCAGACTGAAGCAACGACTGTGATTTGCGGGAGCAAGGAACTGAAGAAACTCGTAGACATAAGCGGGCAACTTAAGACAGTGAAGCGGTTAATATGTATGGATGATGATCTTCCTTCTGTTTCGTCTCCGTTGGAGTGGACGATCAAGTCCCTTGCCAGTGTGGAGAAACTCGGTCAAGAAAATCCCACCGGAGCTGAATTACCCCTGCCAGCTGATGTTGCTGTCATTATGTATACAAGTGGGAGTACCGGGTTACCAAAGGTTACTGAACTTATTTTTCTTGTGAATTATGTTTATCGTAATCTTTTCGCTCGAATTAGCAGCAACTATTGACGTCTTTGTGTACCTATTCATGCAGGGAGTAATGATGACACATGCTAATGTCCTTGCTGTAGTTTCTGCAGTCAGGACCATTGTTCCTGGCCTCGAAAGCAATGATGTCTATCTCGCATATCTTCCGTTAGCTCATATTCTCGAAATAGCAGGCGAAGTTCGTACACTCATCATCGAACAATGAACTTTATAACCTGGTAGGCTTATGTACGTCTAATTGTTTGCGTGGCTATTCAAAACTACAGAATATAATTGCTGGAGTTGGAAGTGCTATAGGATATGGCACTCCTCTGACACTCACTGACACTTCGAACAAGATAAAGAAAGGAACCAAGGGAGATGCTACTGAGTTGAGGCCAACTGTGATGGCAGCTGTTCCAGCAATTCTTGACCGCGTTCGAGATGGAGTGCGTAAGAAGGTATAACGGTCTGCAATTCTCTTATTCATATGGTGCTATTTTCTAGCCGAAGTTGACTTCTTTTCTCTTCAGGTAGATGCAAAAGGTGGATTTTCCAAGTGTCTATTTGACTTGGCATACAATCGCCGTTTGTCAGCAGTTAATGGTAGTTGGTTCGGAGCTTGGGGACTAGAACTGCTTCTGTGGAACATTCTTGTTTTTAAGAAGGTTCGAGCAGTTTTAGGAGGTAGAGTGCGCTTTCTGCTTTCTGGTGGCGCTCCTCTTTCTGGGGATACTCAAAGATTTATCAACATTTGCCTTGGGTTAGTATGCTTTAACTACACATATCTAAGTTTGTAGTTTCCTTTCACTCTTGCTCTCTGTTTGTGTTCCCATATCCAAAGTAGTCAAAGCCGTGATTCCACATGGAATGAAAATTGGGATGAAATCGTGATCGTAAATTTAAATCGTAAAACCGTAAGATTGTAAGATCAAAATTGGGATTTTGACTACATTGCTTATATCTAATGAGTAATGGAATGTACAGGGCTCCGATCGGCCAAGGTTATGGTCTTACTGAGACTTGTGCTGGTGGGAGTTTCTCTGAGTTTGATGATACATCTGTTGGCCGAGTTGGAAATTCGCTCCCTTGCTCGTATATTAAGGTTAGCGATGATCGAATTCACTTCCCTTGTATTATAGGGTACTTAGTTGCTCTCTTCTGGTTGAACTTTTCATGCTGTATTTCTCCATTTAGCAATTGTCTCTACTATCACGATTCTTGCTTTCACTTACTGTCATAAGTAATCCCTTAATCCAATCTGCATTGAACCCAAATCATCATTCTGGTCTGCAGTTAGTAGATTGGCCAGAAGGTGGGTATTTGATCAGAGATTCGCCCATGCCTCGTGGAGAAATCGTCATCGGTGGCCCCAACGTCACTCTTGGATACTTTAAAAATGAAGAGAAATCAAGAGAAGTCTACAAGGTGAATGTCCTGAATTCAAACAATTCGTATTAAGTATTAACCATCTTTTGAAATCAAACAATTCATATTAACCATGTCGAATTCTTTCTCTATCCGAAAAGGTTGACGAGAAAGGCATGAGGTGGTTCTACACCGGTGATGTTGGCCAGTTTCATTCCGACGGATGCCTAGAGATAATCGATCGTAAAAAGGACATTGTCAAGCTTCAGCATGGGGAATACGTCTCTTTGGGAAAGGTATGATTCCATGCATGATGCATCTTAATCTCGAAATGCACCAGACATTTAGGTGCCCTTTAGTATCAATTTCATCTCAACGTGAAAACGATGCTAATGTCTAAATGGAGTGGTAATGACATTAAAGTGAAAACTGGAAACAATATCCCGTTTATACACATTTTAGAATTATGATAAATTAATCGGAAACAGAAAGCGAAATCACGTTGCAGCTTTCCCTATTCTTGACGAATCTCCTTTGTTCTTTGACAGGTCGAGGCTGCCCTTAGCGGTTGCCCGTACGTGGACAACCTCATGCTCCATGCCGATCCATTCCACAGTTACTGTGTGGCCGTAGTGGTCCCTTCGCAGCCCGCCTTGGAACAATGGGCAGCAAAGCAAGGAATCAGCTACGCAGATTTCTCCGATCTTTGTAACAAGAACGAAACCGTAAAGGAAGTCCAAGCTTCTCTTGCAAAGGTACATAACCGGTACACCATTTTCGATCTTCGATTATAATTATAATTCGTGAAATGAAGTCATAGATCGAGCATTCTGTCCTGTTTGACTTAATCAATAGGAAGCAAAGAAGGCACGGTTGGAGAAGTTTGAGATCCCGGCAAAGATCAAACTGTTTTTGAATCCGTGGACACCCGAGTCTGGCCTGGTGACTGCAGCTCTGAAGATCAAGAGGGAAGCCATTAGGAAAGCCTTCTCTGAAGATCTATCTAAGATGTATGAATCTTGAAGATTTTCAATTTTGTTGCAGGAAGCTTTGCGAAAATTCCGCATAACTGAATTTTTGTTATGAACTTGGTTGGTCTCATTTTGGTAGGATACCACACATTGTTCGACGTAGTTATATTCTTGTCGATCAAGTTTCTGCCTGAAATAGCAAATTGTGTTTCACTTTACTATGTTCTTGAAAAACAAGTTACTCTATTGTACTTGCAAACCCGAGTAATAATCATTTGTTTCATGCATTTCTAGATTCCGTCAATACGAAATTTTTGGTCGAACTAGTAAAATTGTTGACTAGTTCGGGTTCTAGGTACCAGAAGTCGTGGGTTTGAGTACTATTATACTCAATTTGTTAGTTTTTACTAAAATTCATGGGACCGAAAGGTTAACTGTAATCCGTGAATTGTTTATTATGGTTTTGTTTCAACGCTCCAACTAAGAAAAGTCTGTCAAATAGAAGACTGAGGGTTGAACAGTTCTGATCCGTCTCAGGTAAAGGATGGGAGCTACAGAAATTTGAAAAGACTCTGATGTCATGTCATGGGTTCAGATAAATTCTATATTATTCATTAACAACGGAAGCATGTGTTTTGAACCTAGATCCGAGTTTAATTCAAGTGGCCCTAAATTATTATTGTCAATTCAATTGAGTAAAAAAGCAAAGTGAATTGATGGGAGGTTGTGATTTTGGTGAGTGAATTGGAACATCAAAATGGGGTTTGGTGCAAGTTAGGTTGTTGATTCATTGAAGTTTGGTCCATCAAACAAAACATATAATTGATTGCTTTTACTATTTTCACTCTCAACCACTCCCCCCAAGGTGAAACTTGTTTTTCCTTTATGGTTGTAGAACAAAAGCCAACTTCTTCTTCATGACATTTCCAATAAAAAATAGTTTTTGAGGTCATAGTTATAATTTCCATGTGGTAGCATAGTGTTTGCATTTCAGCCTCTTGATCTTATATTTCATAAATTTGTTGAATATTTGTGCGGATCGAAACGGGAGAAAATACATATTTATTTCAGATCAAATTATCACGTTTGGTATGTATATTTGGTAGAGAATAGTAGAGAAAATAATATGAACCAAAATCTTACTACAAACTTCATGCAACTAGACAAACAAAGATGTTTCATAATATGAAAATTTTAACAAAGTAGAATCTCTTTGTATCTGGCCAAACACATCACTAATTAAATTGTGCATAATAATTTAATTAGTGGTGATCTTATATCATGTTCATAATAATGAAATAAAGTTTGATTTGGTCCGAAAAGGCATTAAAGACCAAGCTTTGACTCAATAATTGTTTATATGAAAATTCCATCGAGTGAAGATGTTCTTGATTGAGTGACTCACCGCATCAGCCTTCAATAGGGTACGTTGATGCTCAAGTATTGCTCAACATTTGATAACTTCACCACTTCTTTTTATTTAATTAATTTATTATATATATAATCGATGATAAGCGGCCAAATAAGGAAAATTAACTTTTTTTGTAATAGCGCCACTTGCAATATATCGAATATTCCGACCGAACAACCCTAATAAAATCAACTCAATCTCCATCACTCTTAATATCCATCTGTCGAACCCCAACCAAAAATAATTTTTTCCTTTTAAAAATGGAGAATTTTGTCAATGTTTGGTTGATCTCCCCATTTGTTGTTAAAAGTTATAGGTGTTAGCTAGAGAGATTGACCCACTAGGCCACTTCTCAAAGAAGGCTTTGGTGGATTGACAGGAACTCAACTCAAACCACCCAACTCAATTCACTCCCCCCTTTAGGAACATCCCTCCTTCCTACCATGTGATCATCCTTTTAGTTTCTTATCATACCCTAAAATGAGGATAATAACTAATTATAACAAATTTGAGGATAATAACTAAGCAATAATTAATATTAGGTTTTAGTAGCATGCGAGGCTACTAATTCGTTAGTTGATTTGTGTTAGTGCGTTTGTTCATCCGTTAACGATGTAAGAAATCTGAAACTATATTTTGTAAGACCGTCAAGTACTTAACAATTGAGTTTTTAATTTTATTTGACCATTATTTACAGGGATTACCATAATGAAACTTGATGTTTTAGCATTTTTCAATATGTAGGTCAAATATTAGTCGATTTAAAAATTTTCAATTTTCATGTCAAAATTGTCAATTTCCATGGGTTATTATTACACACAGAAATTTACAATTTTCACATGAAAATTAAATTTTTCAAATGAGCTAATATTTTACCTACATATTGAAAATGGCTAAAAATCCAAATTTCATTACGTTAACCCTTCAAATAATATAATAGTTATGAATCATGAAAGTTTTTAAAAAAAATTATATTTTCCAAATGACCCCTAACGAAAAGGAAAGTAAACTATTGTAAGATGATAATTTTTATGATAATGGATAAAGTAAAACTAAGCTGAATTTGTCCATACAATACTTGTATATATCTTAATTTAGCAATTATCAATTCCTTTATCTTTTCATCCATACTTCATTGTCTTCCTTCCTGACAAATGCAACAAGCCAACATTCCTTTGTCCAACCAAAATTTCCCATATTTTATATATATAAAATTCCCATTGTTTTGTTGCTCTTTTTTTTTATAGTTTAACACACATTAATATTCGGTTAGGTTCTCGGTAGAACAATAAAATGATTCAAATCGCCATATTTAAAAATTGGGTCTTATACGATGGCTCACATGATTTTTTTAGGCTGCTAGGCGGATCAAGCGGGCCTCGCAAGGTATACTAATGAGAAATTAGTAAAAAAAGTGCGGGAAAAGACGTATATGTATATATAGCAAGAGATGTAAAAAATACAGGAGTATTGGTCCATCAAATTGTGGTCAAAACTGAAGTTGGTCGACGTGTTAACTATATACAATTATTCAATCGACCAAAGTTTAATCAATTATTCAAATTTAATTCTTATTGGCCGAGCAATTATGATCGATTTTGATCTACCCGACCAAAATCCATCTTAGACCATACCATGTTGATTTATAGGTTGAATTTGACTTCCCCATGACATGATGAAATGGGAAAAAAAGAACAAGATCTAGGAAATTCAGTGACTTTTGCAGTAATCATGAACCTTGTGCTTGAAAAATCTTCCACAACCCATTTACAGATTTGGGAAGAGAATTGAGAACCCAAATTGTCCAAAAGCATAGCTTCATCTTCACAATCCCAACACCCCTTTCTCTAACACACTCCCACATGCCTTGTGTTGCACACCTTCATGTGTCCAATACAAATGGACCCTTTGCTACAAAGCAAAACCCCCATAATTTATAAAAATAATGTAAAAGTAAAGGCAAAAGGTTTGACACAAACTTAATGATAGATCGGAAATATGGTATCGCCCAATATTAATGTAATATTATATGTTTTGAGTTAATCACATAAATTTTTTTTTTAGATTTCTTTCCCCTTAAATTTATTAATAAGTTGACAAAGTATATGATATCTCGTCGGCTTATTATTAATGTGATATTGTCCATTTTCTATCAATTCCATTTTCAGGTTCTTTCTAAAATAACTCATACTAGTATAATTGATAAACAAAACTAGACAATTGACAAAAATCTGATGGCTTTACTTGAGGTCTGGTGGTTGGATATTTTGTTACAAACCACCAAATCTCAAATTCAAAATTGACAGTCAGTAAAAAATTAAACAAATATATTCTAGTTTGCTGATGTGGTACTTAAAATTCTTATTCCAACATATCCCTCACAAACAATTCCTATTTTCTCTTACTCACTTAGCTAGAGAGAGGTCCCAATTCAAGTGGGAGTTGCAAACTTTGACTTGTGCCAAAGTGAAGAACTTTTCTCTTAAGGGGACATGTTTGTAGGGCTATGAGCCATAAGTGGTTAATGAAACTTGAATGGAGACCCTTTCCATAGTCTCTTTTATCTTAGGATTGAAAGGAAGAAAGAAAAGCTTTTAAAGCTTTCTTTGCTCTTTTATGGGACTTGGCCACATGGGGGCTACTTTTTAGTTGGGACATTACTCTCAATTTCATCACTAATTTCTTCAAGTTGCACCTTAGACAGAATTTTAAATTTAAAATGAGTTTGATAACACATAGAGAAATTTAAAACTTCAAAATACATTAAGCCATTTCGAATTCAACGTTTACATCTAAAAATAGAGCGAAATTCAAATAGTTGAATGGTTCACAAAGTTGATCAAAGAAATTTCTTGAAAACATCACCAAGAAAGAAAGAAAGAAAGCTCTCTCAAAGACCCACCACCAAAGGCAGACCAAATTCTTGAAACGAGGGAAGACTCGAAAGACTATTTTTTCTTCTCGACATGTTATTCAACCCCATTAGATAGAGGTCAACCTTGGACACCTCAAATTACAACCTTTTTTTTTCCTTTGAAAATAATAAAAATTTCAACTCTTTAAACAAATCTACCAAAATCCAAAAAACATTTGTACAAATTACAAACCATGTGTGTACGTGTACATTTGTAGTTCATATATTAAATAAACATATCCCAAGTAGACACACAGACAGCAGCACCATCACTCCTCATCCATCTTACCACTTTTTTCCACTCAAATGTCTTTTACTTGCATATAAATACAGCTCGTCGTGAGCTCAACGATCGATTTAAAATGGTTTAATACACTTAATGAGATTATGTATAGTTTAAAATGTAGCGAGTCAGACATACAGATTAACTTCTAGTTAGCAATTATGCAAACATTTGCTCATTATCATAATTATAAACTCGAAAAGGAGCTAAGTACTGATCGAACGATATATGTGTAAATAGGAGAACTTGTATTTAGAAAATTAGTGTTTTATGTGGTTGCTCATCTTTAATTTTCTTCTATCCTACTCGACTCGTTATTATAAACATTTGAAATTTGTTCCTAGTGTTATTCCAAAATCTAAATATAAACTTATTACCACTTATTACATAAACCATGTAAATTTAGTGTTGTCTTTAACCGATTTTATTAATGTTTTTTGATAAAAAATTATGTTGAAACGCACTTAAATATTATTCAAATCCGGTACAAATTTAAGAAACGAGATGTCAATAAAGTTATAGTTCAACCAACTCATCTCGTTAATTAACACAAGCATCCTAAATAACTCCTATTCAATTTCACAACAATTAGAAGTGAGATAATAATAATAAATCCTAATCAATCTTAATCAACATTAATAGGTATTAAATCTCCTCATTAAAAAGAAGTACACAAATCAAGTGAAGATTTCCCCTCCTACCATCTAATCTTTCGCATCTTTACCCAACAACAAAAATATCTAATCTTTCACAACTAATATGGAAAAAAATACCGACGCTTTCAAAACCGTATTGGTACAATCGATCTAACCTGTTAGATTTTGAACTACTCATTTAAGTGAAACAATTATTTTTTAACTATAATTTACAATCGTTTAAAAAAATCAAGCCAGATATATAAGATCAAATATTCTGGTACAGTTCAGCTACGATGTATAACGGTTAAAAAAATTGATCCTTAACAAATGGTCTGACCGAATGGACATTGAACCACTCATAAAAACAACCCGGTGTATTGTATGATACAATTACCATTTAATCAGGACTCCGCCATGATTTATAACGTTTTAAAAGGTTAAACTACATACAATCAGACTCACTAACTAAACTACATACAATCAGACTCACTAACTAAATGTTTCGATATAATTTGTTAAACAAGTACTTTCAAACCCATACCGATACAAACACAACTCAACCTCAATTTATAATGGTTTAAAGAATTAAACCATGTATAACCAGACTACCTATTAACGTCCCGATACGACTCTGAAAACCATATAAAAATACAGATGAAAAAAGTAAATTGGTGAGGGGTGGGTCCATGTTGATTTCTGATCCCCATTTGAATCCCCATTGACACAAATTTAAGGGATGTGATCATACAATCTCATTGATCTCCCCCCTGCAATCTCCTCTTTCCCTTTCAACTCTGCATATCCTCTGTTTCAGAACAAACCCAGAAACAAACCCAGAATATGAACAACTACAAGGAAGAAACCAGTGATTCATACTGCTACTTCCACCCAAAGGAACCAGTGATCGGAGTCTGCCCACTCTGTTTACATGAACGCCTCTTGATCTTGCTAGCTGCAACTAACAAGCAACGCCGCCGCCATAACTATCTTTCATCTTCTTCTTCAAATTCGTCCTCTGCTGCTGCAAATTGTTCTTCTTCATCTCCACGGCACCATAAGAAGAAGCCGTCGATTCTGTTTTCTCTGGGCTCTCTGCTCATCAACCGGCTCGAGTTCAGACACCACCACCCCAAATCTTATGATGATGATGGTCATGATGATGAAAAAATCAACCCAGATTGTGGGTTTGATTATGGTGATAATTATGATGATGCCTCCACCAGCCTTGAAGGTAATTAAATCTCTTCATGATTTTGTTCATTTGTTGTATTATGGTTTCTGTTTTCTTGGTTAACCGGTATTTTCAGTATCCGACCGGACAAACAGGTCGGACCAGTTGGATATTTTAAACCATTCATCAAAATTGTCCGGTATAATTTTGATATAATTACGGATTAAACAGTTGAAACATGTAGTATTGGATTTGGTTGGTTTAAAATCATGTTACGATTCTGGAAAAAAAAAACATGTGGTTAACATTGGTTATGAAATTTGAGTATTTTTTCAAATTTAATTTGGCGAGTGAAAAATTAGATTGTATTTAGAAAGTAAAGAAAATGTTCGCTTTTTAAAATCACATTGAAAGATCTAATTTTTCTGTTCAATCAGGAAAATATTTGAAATTTCATTCAATTTTTTATTGGCGAAATTAAATATTATTAGTGTTTTGTTTTGGTAATGTTGATCTTAAGATTCGAACCCTCTTTCTTGAAGATTTTATGAAAACCTATATGTTGGACTAGATATTAAAACGAGTGAATAAGAAATTCAAGATTTAAAAGTTTAACGGGATCAAACATGTCATTTTATTCATAATTTTTAATGTTTTTCACCCTTTATCATGATTTTAACGTTTTTAGAGGAGTTCTTTAAAGTGAATTGGACCGGTCTAACGGGTTGTTCTCGGTTTTTACTGTCGAATCAGCAACCCGGATCCGGTTCAACCAATCATTCCACTGTACATTAATGTTTGATGATTGGTTATGGTATTCCAATGTGTAGATAAAATCTCTATTATGTACTTTGGAGGGTCCCTTAATCTTTGACCATCTATACAAAGAAGGTCACAAATTAATATAAAGTACAATATATTAGGAACCAAATCAAATCAATGCCCACCCCAATTAGGTGTATTTGTGTATGTGGGGTTTAAAAATGTCACAACAATCATTTAAATGATCACATACTAGTTAGTTTTTTAACAGATTATGGTTCGTCTTATTGTTACGATTAGATCATTCATCTATCACAACATATATTGTAGCAATCATTTATATGATTACACTAGGTTGGTTTATTATCGGATTATATTCGGCGTATTGTACTCATAGCTATATTTATTTGACATTAATTAGTTCTTTAATCGATTTTTTCTGTAGACTCGTTCATTTCGATCCAGTTTCAAGACAACGGAAAGGCCTCGTGGGAAAAAGGTGTAGGATTGGTCGACTCGGACAAGAACAATAGTGACAAGAAGATTGATCCTAGAAATGACACAAACAAGAAGAAGAAGTTGAATAGTAACATCCATTGTAACAAAGATCAAAACAAGAACACCATCAAAAGCATCCATCTTAAGGAGGATGAGATGAGTGTCGTTGAGCACGCGAAGCCACGCGGTGGCGGATCGCTGAGGTGGCGGAAGCGGATCGGCCAGATGTTCCACCTCGTCCGATGGAAGAGGTCCAACAAGGCGAATACTTGCCACGTGGGATCCAAGGTGGAAGGGGTCATCAAGGTCAGGAGTAATAAAGGGTGGAATTTAAGGACTTTGAGCAAGAGAAGAAGTACTAGAGAATAATTAAGAAAAATAGGATAAAAAGAATGCTTTGAATTTTTATTATCTACATGGAATTTATGAATCACACACGTTGTAAGAATTATTATAATTTTTTGTTAAAATCTTTGTAAAATGTAAGAATTTAAAAAAGGTTCAGTTTGTAATTTTATTTGGATGGTATGTATAAGAAATCAAATCGGACAAATCGTATTATAACTATAAATGTTTTTTTTACCATCTTTCTATAATTTAAATGATCAAGATGTAACGTTTTTTAACATAGTGTTAGATTTTTACGATCAGAAGATCATGACATGGTATAATGTAGATTGCGGGTGGCTCTCTTTTATGTTAAGATGATTTGTTTTAGTTTTATTTTGCATATTTTACTCTTTTCCACCACACATTTTTTATATTGCCACCCTTCTAAAAAATTATCACCGGCTTCTAATTTTGTTTTAATATCCGTTTTGAACCCTCTTTCAATAATTTTAATTAACACATATTAGAGTCTTTGTATCACAATGTCATGATATCACATTTCGGTCGTACAAATATTGGTCGACTGTACAAATATCAATATCTTTCACTTAAAATTGTCATAAGCGTGTTAAAGAATGTTATGAAAACCAACTCCAAACCTTTTTCAATAACTTAAAAATAATTAGATATATCGATTTTTCACACGATTTCGGAGACTGTGATCGATAAAAAAATCGCTAGTTATGGTGTGAATATGTAACACATGTGACATGCCAATTTGGTTGGTCTGGTCCATATCGTGCCATATGTTATCCACATAAAACGTAAATGGAAAAACTAATTTTAGGCCAAATAAAGTACTATATGTGAGTATGAGGGGACCCTAATTTGTCTATTTGCTGTTGATATTGGTAAACAGGCAATTCCATAACACCTACAGAGATTGTCCTATTGTTGTCCAAGAACATTGAACCCATATCGACAGGTAGAAAGTTCGATGGATTTTAAACGTTGGTGGAAAAATTTGTTTCCAAAATTATTGATCAAATTTTATCTACCTAATCAATAAAACATACTCAAATTTTGATTTAACTTTCCGTCTACGGTCTACCAAACCACATATCAAATTCTTTTATCATTTTATATGAATATTAATCAAAATTTGTAAAAAATTATTAATATATTCAATAACTTAAATTATTAGAAGAGGATTCAGAGTGAAAACTTAAAAAATCCATTTTTTCCAATCCAGATGTGTACATTCGAATTGTGATTCAGTTGACTCATATTTCAATTAATTTGTGATCTAATAATGAGCATGCAATCTGACCCGACTATAACCATTCAACACGTACATTTGACAACTCTACGATATAGAGCAAGACCATAGCTAGAGAAACTTCCATGAATAATTAGGGTACAATCGACAATAAGTTTAGAACTTCAATAATATATAATTTTTTTATGATTAGAGATTTATTAATTTGTTTTTAAGCTGAGTGCATTTCATATAATATGGTACATGCGAATGAAATGATTATATTATGAGCTAAAAATGATTCAATATCAGGAACAAACACTCTAATATTATGTTATGAGAAACGAAAATCGTTGCATTCTAATAACTTGATTTCTGGAGATTTTCATAGCTGGTTTATACAACAGACAAGTTTACTACCTCTGCTGCAAATTCAAAGAATCTACCAAACCATCAAAATTTTGCAACTCCATTCTTGAAGTTGAGGAAAAGCTCACCCAGGCGCAATTCACAAGAGCTTTGGGCATCTGAATCCAACTCTTTCAGAAAAGACTTGGCCATGTCGTTGGCTGATATAATCTGAAACACTTTCCCACAAAACCTGCGAATATCGGCATGCCTCGACTGTTTCTCCGGCATATTCGTCACCAGCTCCTTCACCAGCTCACTCAGCTTCGCAATACGGCTCTTCAATGTCTTCTTCCTTCCAGCCATTAATTTCAACACCTCCAGAACCAGATCAAGTGCTTCGACTCGGCGATACTCTAGCTTTGAGCTGCGGCATTTATCTACAAGGAACTCAAACAGGTGGTGTGCAATCCACGGTCTCCTCTTGAACAGTTCTTTCACAAAACCAGACTTTATCGGACATTTTTTACTGTCAAAGAACCCCGTGAGCATGTTCTTTAAGGAACCAAACACGCTCTCGAGTTCTTCCCCGCTGAACTTGCTGGCATCGATTATCTTCAGAATCCAAAAGGTCGAATCTTGAGAAAGAGAAGCAATTATCTTGTGTCGTTTCTGGGCGGCTTCCTGTTTTTTCTTGTTGGATTGGTCAGCAGCAGATGCAGATTTCTTCTTCTTAAATGGCCTTGATGCTAACTTCAAATTTCTTTCCAGCAACGATACTAGCATTGAGTGGTTCACATCAGCTCCTTTTGGAAACTCCTTTGCCTTCAATATTTTCTTGTTCAGAATTCCCCATATTCGTTGGCCTAACTGCTCGCTGACTTCTCTAGTCTGTGGATTAACGAATGCCTTGGCCAAGTATGAGTAGACTGTCATAACATGAGGACTCCCTGCACAGCCAAAACAAAAAATATACAATCATTTGAGTGATTGATGCATAAATTATTAACAAAACTCTACTGATCAATGGTCAATCTAAAAGCACATATAATATAACAATCACTTGCCTGGATTTGTATGTAGGTAAATCTCGAGCAATGAAAGAACACGAAGCTTGAACAAGACAAGCTGTGATTGAGCAGTTTCACTCCCAGTCTGGTTCTTTTTCTCTTTGAAAATCTGAGCGAGATATGTGTCCATCCTGAACATGGCATCATCATCCATTCCTTCATCAGACTCATCATCAGAATCTTCAGGCGATGATTCTTTGTAATCTCCATCTGCTTCAACAGTTACGGCTTCATCGATTTCATCATCTTCTTCTTCACTCTCACCCGTTTCACCAGTTACGGCTTCATCTTCTTCTATGTCAAGAAGATCATCGTCATCATCATCATTTTCACTATCTGCTTCCTGGTGTCTAGATGGCTTCAAGTCTCTCTTGATGATGCGCAGCATCTGAAGTAATCCATCCATTGTCACATCGGAGGAGAAACATTTGAATACCTATCAAGTACAGAGGACAAAAGGAATTAAGCATGTGAACTCATCAATTACAACACAAAAATAAAAATGAACAAGTGACTGATGATGAACAACAGTCCAAAAGAAAATGACAAGAACAAGATATGCAGGAGCTGAAGTTGTAACAGATCATGCCACCAATTAACTAAGCAACCAGTAAAGGTGATGTGAGTTTTCCAAGCACAAACATAGCACAACAACGAGATGCATATTGAGACATTGTACCAACAATAGTGGAAACAATGCTATTTACTAATATGGCATGTCACATTAAGAACACGCAGGGAATAAATAAAGAAAATGAAAACAAAAAGACATCCCTGCAGACCTGCTCAATTGAGGTCCGCACAGGGGCAGATGACTGTGGCAGTAGTGAAAGCAATGTGTCCACAAGAACATCCATCCACTCAATATCCCCATCAGACTCATCTTCCTCCTGGTCAGGAATGTCAGTAAGTTTGTAGGCTTTTTTGCAACATATGATAATTTCAGACACCGGTTCAGTGAATTCTCCTGGATGAAGGAGCACTTGGAGCAATAACTGGATCATCAAGTATCTCAGTGCATGGTACTTGTAAGTAACGTTCTCAGACATGTCTTTTGTTTCCTGCCATTGTTAAAATGTTCAAAAAGAATGTCGTTAAAATAGATACTATTCTTGCATATAGCATGAAGCGTGATGCCTAAATCAGAAGCAAAATTGTTGAGTGGACCTCACTGCAACTACCATAATTTAACAAAGTCCTAGAGACCTCAAGGCAACGATATCATACTTGAATCCACATGATACAGAAAATTCTACTTTAAACTAACTATGAAGTGAACTTCCCCTGCAAGTGATATTCCACATTTCGTAGGCTATGTAAAATTAAAATGCAAATTATTTACCTGTTTATGAAGACTAGCTTCTGTTACTAGTAACTTTTGGTATGCCTTCTCATCCTCATCATTCAAAATTCGGAATAGAGAAACAGATGGTATGCCACGCAATGTTGAAAGGAACTGCATGAAGAAAGACCCAAGCTCACTACCCTCGGAGCCATTCAGCAAAGCAGGAGACAACTCCATCTTTTGAGCACTTGCCAGCAATGATTGGATTTGCTCAATGCAGATTCTGCAGATAGCACTTGAAGTTGCTGCCTTTGGCCACGTAAATGTCTCTTGAAGTTCAAATGACGTGACTTCAGAGCCAAGAGATGCAGAGAACAAACCTTGAACGGTTAGGAACTTCAAGATTTCCTTTTGGACATGTAATTTTTCTTCAGGATCCAACTTCAAAAATTTCACAATACTTGGCAATGATTCCACAATCCAACTCTTCAAGGAGTCAGAATTTCCCAATGCACCAGAATCTTTATCCTCTAGCGTTCCCATCTCTGAATTGTCATCAGTTGTCTGGCTTTGGTATGAAGGTTCATCCGAAGCATTGCTCTCATCAACAAACAAGTAAACCAAATTTTGGATGAATAACAGGCAACCAGATTCTGTCTTGAACTCGGCCAACAAAGCTTTTACTGTTTTTGTCTTTGTTATGGAATCAAATTTCCCATTGCTGTGTTTCTGTAAGGCAACAATAACAGCAACCCTTCTGACATCATCATTACCAACCCAGTCTGATAATTCTTTGATAAAATGCTGTGCAACTTTATAGAGCCAGCTATCTTTTGTTGAAAGAATATCCATCAGGCCTTGCACGAGTTTGTCAGAGAGAACCACAGGTACCAAGGATGCAGGCAGTCTTGGAAGGAGGAGGAGCAAAACACCCAGCGCCAAATGCTTACGATCATGGGAAGAAGGGAGAAGAGCACCCTCAAGGATAACTTCACAGAAGTTCTGGACATTCTTTTCTATTTCTTCATCCGACGAACTAGACTTCTTACTTTTTTTGTTCTTCTTCAGAGAATTAGATGCTGACACCACATCCTCAGCTTCGGAAATCATTACAGGCAAAAGCATGTTTACAAGAACAGGCCACACGCTGTGCACTCGAGGCTGGCAGGAAGTTGAGTTCTGCACATTCACCAATTAAAATCAAGAAAGAGAAAAGAAACCCGTTAGACCTCCCTCAATTACACACAACTTCAATAATAAAAATTTCATGAGAACAACCTTCCAGCAGTTATTAAGTAAGTTCAAATGCTCAGAGGAAAAGAAGCTGCTAGGGCTGAATGGATACGGCAGAACTTTTCCAAACTTTAAGCTATCAACTGAAACTTTCTCTCGAAGTCTCAAAGCTAGAAGTAAAGCATCCGGGTTTCCAGCATCCACAGCATCACTAAACCACTCAGAAAGTCCAGGAGCTTCGAGTACATGGTTCAATATCTGCTCCACTTGCAACTGTATAAATAAAATGTATCAGTGCGTAGAATTGTTGAGAATAATGCATGTCTCTCAAAGATATCATAGGTAGGCCATGCTACAAAGCTGGCGCATCAAAAATAACAAACAGGAAAGAATTGCAAGAGAAAAGTAACATCCTACATCAGTAAGCTGCAAAATTACCTTCTCGGCCAAGTCCACGATAACTGTAACAACAGGCTCTGGCAAATAAGATTTCTTTGCGGAAAGAGTAAGAAGTAGACTGACAAACTCCTTGATAACTGGAGTGTTTGGATCTGAAATACACAACTCATTCAACCTTCCTGATCGAGCAAGAGCGCCGTATGAAAATAATCTACCTAAAAGACAATCCTTTGCTTCCTGTGCACAAACAAAGAAATTTCAGGGATTTTCTATGGTTAAGCATAACAATAACGCTGCTCTAAAGGGTATCATTACCTGGCCCCTCATTGATGCAGAAACTTCTAACATCTCAAGAATTAATTTCAGCATGGACTCAACTTTGATGGAAGAGATTGTGCAAACCAACAGAGTCAACCCCAATGCATAACCTTGTCTGGCACACTGGGAACAGATTTAACAAATCAATACAAACTAAAAAAAGACAGAAATTTCAGAACTAACTACAAGATGCATATAACAACACAAAGTAGTAGTTACAAAAGACACGCAAAGCAGTTGCAATCTAAGGTTCATCACGTTTCGTTAACTAACTGCAAGTAAAACTCGGTGCTCTTCACCCCTACACGTGAATCAGTCTATTCTCGAAAGTACAGGAACTTGAAGAAAAGACTGATTCAAGTCATTCTGCTATTCGGCTATATGCATCAAGATTAGGGTAATTTAGAGAAGCCTACCTCCCTAGATGATGAAGCACCACGGACAAGTCTCCTAATAGCATATCTGACGGAAGGTGCAGTATCATTCAAGCCATCATCTTTATCAGCTTCCAATTCCAACCCACTTTCATATAACTCCTTATTGCCTTGATAAGCATTCTGAACCTTGTGCAACTCGGTTACCAGTCTTTGAACACCAGCTTCTCTTACAGAAGCATCAGCAGATGCCAACTCCTTGAAAACGTCAATGTGGAAAGCAGGCACTCCTTTACTAGATGAAGCTACCATTTGTCCCCTCTTGGTTTCATCAACTTTGGAATCCACATCCATTGGTTTCGGCTTCTCTTGTTCACTCTTCTCCGGGCCGCGGTGACGCACCTTGTCCAAATTCTTCCTTAGTTTCTTTCTTTCCATGGGTTTGACTGAATCGGTTTCAGAAACAGCAGTAGCATCCACATTACCAATACCCTTTGACTTATTGTCCTTCTTCAGCTTCTTCTTGATGGGATTGGCGAGGTCACCTTCCACTTTCTCTACTGAATTACAATGTCTCTTATTGCTCCCCATTGTAGACACTGCGTCTGAACTCTGAAGCAACAAAGGAAACCCAGAATCAGAAAAAGGCACTCACTTTCATGCAGGGGACTGAACAAAATATACATGCAGAATCAAATGCAGAGAGATGATGTAAAAATCAGTCAAAATCCCACGTAACGAACATAAACATATGAGAGCCCGAGTGATTGGTGTTGATTCGAAGCGACGTTAACAAAGCTTTCATACAACTTACACTCGAGTTCTTGACGAAACAGAAAGTTTGAAGCTTGTAATTCAAAAGGTGTTCAAAATAGCGGGCGCGGTAACAATTTAAGACAAGTAGGTATTTGTTGAGCAATTTCAGAGAGATCATAAACCCTAGAGGTTTATGGGAAACAAATCGAGTGGACTGTCGGATCACTATGCAGCATTTTGTATGGGCCGGACTTAAGAAAGCCCAAGTGTTTTATTCATTCGAAGGTATCAATTCAACATACACGGACATAAGACAAGTGTTATGATAACGAAGAGTCTTATGTGTCATTAAATAAGCGGTGTAATTATTTAAACGAGAGATTGTGATGAATCTTGATTAAAGGTAGAGAATGAAGCAGGTTGTGGCATTCCGACAACAGTTAGCCTACACAGATGTTTGGGGCGGACAACCTCCACGGAATCTAACAATATCTGGAAGGCCTCAAGGTACTAAACGTTGGCAATGCGAGAGGCAGACGAATGACCAAGACTTGTGAGTGATGTGGTGGATGACTTGCCCTGTTGCTGAGACCAAAGAGCCACGAGCGCGCCTAATGACGAAACCTACAACATCAATTAAATCGAAGGTTGTATCTTTAATTGGATTTCTTTCCGTGACAAGTTAAAGTCTAGGAAAAAAAAAGATATTGTACTAAATTGATAATTTCCGATTGAATGAATTGCAAAATTGAAGTAACGAATATTATAAAAAAGTATAGCTTGTTTTTTATTCATAGTATATATACAACATTTTAGATCTACCCAGAAAGGTATATATGTCATTGAGAAATTTGGAAATAAGAGTGGAATTAGTAGTCACTAAATTTCCATTTCTCTCAAATTTCTTATATGGAACAACATTTTTGTTAGATTTTGAATAATTAGACAAGGTTTCATTTAAATTCGATGGTCGATTATATACATATTGTTGGTATCAAAATTCGGCAACTGAATTGTAATTATATTGATCAATTACTACTCGAGAAAATCAACAATCCAATTATCTTCTCTAAATATGTATAACTTCAACATTTCATTCTCGACTCGATAACATTCCATAGTATACATACAACATTTCACATCTACCTAATTGAAAAGGTAGGCCATTTGGAATGAAAATTTTCCAAATTAGGCATTCCTCTCAATTTCTCATAAGGAAAAATATTTTAATTTTTTGATTTTCCAATAATTGGACAAAATTTCATTCAATTTCAACCTTTAAATTCAATGAATTTATATCAATAGTCATAACTCTAATGGCACTCCAACCATTATATATATACTTCAAAATTGCACAAAAGTACCATTGACAATCTAAACTCTTTTTGCTTGAAAGAAAGAAGAACAACCAGGAAGATGGCAAAATTCTCACTTCTCCATCTCTTCACTCTTGCACTGTTTTTCTCTGGTATATGTTTCATTCATCAATATATTTGTGTTTTGAGTTACTCCAATCCGGTGGTAAATTTATATGTCTGGTGATCTGGGGTCTCGGATTCGAATTTAAAATACCCTACAACAATTTAGTGTTTATTTTATAATCTTTATATTTTGGAGAATTTGGTCTATTTCGATAAAAAAAAATATTCATGTTTTTCTTCCTCGAATAAAGATTAACCTTTTGTATTTTTATATGGTTTGATCGCCGGGTGCAGGAATGGTATTTGTTAAGGAAGTTGAAGGAAAGGATTGCGTAAAGTTTATGTATCTAACGGGATGCATGGAGCCGAAGTGCCAAACATTATGTACGCAGTGGTTCCCTAATAGTATAGCCGAATGCATCCTCGTGAAGAAATCCGGCGATTCTGCTTGTGGATGTCATACCAATTATTGTTAATCAGTCTCTCTACCCAACACTCCATTTCGATTTCGTGTATGATTCGATCAATGGCTAATAAAAAAAAATAGTATGCGGTTTCTCATACATGTCTGTTCATCATTAGTTGCGTTGTGTGCGAGCCAACTTTGGTTAAAGCCCGACCACCCCATCCGAATTTGGACTGGAGAACCATAAATCTCAACTTACATGAACCCATCATATTGCTCGAGATTCTTGTGGATTTTGAATTTGATCCAACGGCTAGAAAGGAAGTATGGAATAATAAGTGAGGGCCAAATTGTAATTTTACCTGTTATCCAAAAAGTTGGCGATGGAAGTGCCATCGCCCATCCTTCACTCGTCAATCGCAGCATTCCCTGGGCACTTGCGCTATGTCAAATGGATCCTTTTGATATGCTAATTTCTGAAGTAATCCTCTGTTTGTAGTTACCCTACTTTGCTAATCGTGCCCAATGATGATAAATCCATGGACATGCTTCTTTTGAGCTTCACAGATGCTCTTTACTTCTTCTTCTCTTCAAATGTGCCAACACTGCTACTACTACTACAGTTATTATTATCATTATTATTATTACTACTGGTTCACTGATTCCGACTTCTGATCCATGTTGTAAACTGCTGCTGCTGCTCTTACTATCTTTGCTGGCGGCGGTAGTGGTTTCCCTCATGTGTGGTTTGTCATAAACTGGAAGATCTGAGGGCACATATTGTTTGATTTATCTCACTAGCTTCTTTTTTTTTATTCTTGCTTGTGGGTATTGTTGCTTTGCCCAACTGATAGCTGGATCCTTGTCAAAGTGCTGAACTTTATGAGTTTTTGATCGTTGAGTTATGCATGCCTTTCCCATTGCTGGAAATCTGTTCTGCTGGTTGTCTATTTTGTTCTTACCTGTAGTATGATGTTGGTTGTGGCGTAGGAAAGACTTGTATGAATTGAATTGCCCATGAGCATCATCTGCCTCATGATCTTTTGAACTGGTACTATGATCTCTGAGGGTCTCTTGTTCTTACATTTGATTTTTTTGGAGATTTGTTGAATCCCTTGTTCTACTACCTAATCGGGTATTGTCAACGCAGCAGGGTAGTTTGTAGAATTATTGAAGTTTTTAGCGTTCCTGATTGCATGATTCTGCAGCTTTGGCTGTTGATGAAGAAAAAGAGAGAAACTCCCTTTGACAGGTGCAAGATCATAAATAGTCTACCAGCATTATGAACCAACTTCTGGAAGGCCACCATAGCATCAGCCTCCAAGCCGATCGCCATGAACAGACTCCCACCATTGTTTTCGGGCAAGATAATTCCTCTCCTTCGAAAAGATTTGGCTATATGTATACACCAAATGGATTTGAAACGATTATAGTTGTCATACAAATGCCAGACAGTAACAGAAGCAGCAGAGTGCTAATGGGTGTCGAAGAAGGATGATACAAAAAGAACAAATGATAGTAAAGTTGACAACAATAGAACATTCAACTGTGGGTAGGATCTGATGGCACATATTGTTTGATTTATCTCACTTTCTTCTTTCTTGCTTGCGGGTATTGTTGATTTCCTCCAACTGATAACTGAATCCTTGTCAAAATGCTGAACTTTATATGAGTTTTTGGTCGTTGTGTTGTGCATGCCTTTCTAATTGCTGGAAATCTGTTTTGCTGGTGTCTATTTTGTTCTTGCCTGTAGTATGAATTGCCCATGAGCATCATTTGTCTCGTGATCTTTCGAACTGGTACTATGATCTCTGAGGGGGGTTCCTTGTTCTTACATTCGATTTTGTTGGAGCTTTGTTGAATCATTTGTCCTATCTACTCTGGGTATTGTCAATGGAGCAGGGTAGTTTGTGTACAAATTCATGGTTGCTTGTTTCTGCAGCTTTGGCTGTTGATGAAGAAAACTGGTACTTCCTTCTGACATAACTGAGATTTACTTAGCTTGAAAAGAGAGGCCATGATTATTTGTTTCTGTAGCTTGATTGTCTATTATTCATCATCTTAGATTCATATAATATAGCTATATGGTCTATTATTCATCATCTTATTGCTTCACTTAACTGGTGAACATGATTGAACAATCTAATGAAAAAAACTCGACAGCATCGCTCGCTACTATAACCTAGTTTAGAGGCACAATTTCGATGCCATGGACAACAAGACCGCCCTTGTCGAGACCTTTCTCAACTTCCATGACAAAGAACTCAACTTCATCGTCTTCTTCTTCCTCGTTCTTGAACTCTCCAAGTTTCACCCTACGCCACTCTGTCTCACCTCTGTAGCGAGTTTTCCCTCGGAGCATTTCTCTTCGTGGCCTCCCAACTGTTTCCTCCGCCAACTTCACTTCTTCAGCTTCCCCAACTCCAACGACTCCTACTTTCACCGTCTCTTCATCGAAAAAATAGAAGTCCTCCTTGAACTTGTACACCAAGTAGGCCCCGTACGACGTCCCTGGTGACAGCATTCTCGTCCTTACCTTGCCCCGAATCTCCAACCACCATACTAAGTCGAGCACCGCCACTTCTTGCACCCCGAACCTACAATTAGGGTCCATTTCCCACTGCCAAAACTGATATTCATCGTCCATCCAAACAATGAAAAGGTCTTTGGCTCTCAACATCATCGTTATCTTCCCACTCTGTTTCTCCAACATCCAACTCTGCAATATAGATGATGAAATCATTGTTAACACACATTTTGTTTAGGGAATTTGAACCAGAATCGAAAGTCAATGTAATGTAGTTTATTTAGTATTTGAGCATATCTAAAGTCGCAATAAAACTAGAAATCAAGCTGGCTATGGAGTAAGATAATCAAACTTCCAATCAAATCGAGTCAAACCATCCTAACTCAATTTCCACAGAATAAAATAAGCCAACTGTTATATACAGTCCGTGTTTTACTTTATTTCGTGCAGTCCATATAGGTATATTTTTCACCGACCTTTTTGCCCTGGTCCATTAGAATCGGACGTTGACATAGAATGCGGAAGAGCTCCTTCTTGGAGACCGAACCGGCGAGAAGAGAAGGTTCGGATGATTGGGAGATGACTGGTCGGTAATTGGTCGGAAGGAAGGGTTCCCATAGGACTTCCGATTGCGAAGCTGAGCCGAAGCTTCTCGAGAGGGTTGCTAAGTTGCAGGACTGCTGAGGTCCAAGGTACGACAGCACCTTCACAATGCATTCTTCTGGCAATTCGTCCATCTCTCTGTTTTCTCAGGGTTTCTGATTCTTGTAGGCTTATTATCAGGTTATATGTAGGGGAGGATAGAAACTTAGGGGATGTTTGGACGCGGAAATTTTAATTATCTTCCTTTTCAGAACCTTCCTACCTAACTACGTTGTTTTTATTTTACCTTAGCCTTTAAGAGATAAAAAATGTTACATTAATTCTAATTAAATAAAAACTATCTTTGTTATTCGGGAAAAATAACATAAATTATCTTTTGTCTTACTGAAATCTTATTTTATTCTATAAGTGGGGCCTACTCTTGTAATCAATCGCTTACACCGTCAAGCCACGTAGGCCAGTTAACAATGAAACTTAACAATATAATTTTATTAGGCTATTATTTGAAGGATTTAATATAGCCAAAACTTATTTTTTAGTTATTTCCAACATGCATATCAAATATTAGTTAATTTAAAATTTTGAAATTTTCATGTGAAAATTATCAATTTCTATAGGTTAACCCCTTTGAAAATTGACAATTTTCACACGAAAATTTCAAAATTTTCAAATCGACTATTATTTGACATGCATGTTGGAAATGTCTACAAAATCAAGTGTCATTATGGTAACCCTTGTAAACAATGGTCAAACGAAGTTAAAAATCAAATTTATTCGAGTCATTTTAGCATGCTGAAAAATATTTTTTAACTTCATTAGACTATTAGTTGAAAGGCTTAACATGATCAAATATTAATTTTTAATCATTTTCAATATTCATGATACTTATGAGCCAATTTTAAAAAATTCAATTTTCAATTGAAAATGGTCAATTTTCAAAGGGGTTAACCAATGGAAATTGACCATTTTCACAAAAAAAATTTGAAATTTTCAAATCGACTAATATTTAACATGCATATTGGAAATGACTAAAAAATTGAAGTGTCATTATGTTAACCCCTATAAAGAATGGCCAAACACACGAAAATTAACCAATTTCGACATAAAAATTAAAAAAATTCAAATCATATAATATGTGATAATGCTAAATAATATAATATCGGAAATAATGCTCACTCTCCATTAATCTAGTATTTGATTTTGAATAATCAAACCGATTAATCGAATCAAACATACCCATGACTCAAAGTCAACAACTGTAAAAAATCCAATTCTCTCAAAACCCTAAAAATTCCCGCTACTGGAAGCTAACCTCTGAAAGCTATATAGAGAATGAATTAGGGTTTCGTTGTTCACTGACCTTTTTGCCCTGGTCGATTAGAATCGGCCGTTGACAGAGAATGCGGACGAGCTCCTTCTTGGAGACCGAACCGGCGAGAAGAGAAGGTTTGGATGATTCGGAGATGACGATCGGTAATTGGCCGGAAGGAAGCTTTCCCATAGAACTTCCCATGCGAAGCTGAGGCGAAGCTTCTCGAGACGGTTGTCAATTCGCAAGACTGCTGAGGTCTAATGTACGACAGGATCTTCACGATGCATTCTTCAGGCAATTCGTCCATCTCTCTGAGTCCATGGCATCGCCGAAGATTGTTCAAACTATTTATGAATCTAACATGATGAATTATGGTTATTTTAGGGGGTTGTTCACACTAACAGTCCGAAACGTTGTTTAAAGTAAAGTGGTACTCACTTATTAATTATGAACTTCCAAACAACAAATCTTTCAAACTATCAAGCAAAAATAAAGAAGTTGCCTGACTTAATATTGGGTGACTCAAGAAACTTAAATTATTTAGCTAATACATGAGCAACCTTATTATCGTTTCTCTCAATACAAAATGAATAGTGTATAACGATTGAGCTTTTAAGAACACCTTTGCATCTTCGAACAATCTCACCAAACTTCAGCCTGTCCTCTCTCACTGGCTTGTTCACCGCATTAACAATTGTCAAGGCATCTGTCTCGAACATCACTTGCGCAACATAGTGCTCTAACATTGTGCCAAAACGTTAAAACACATTAGTATGGAATGGTTTCAATTTTCATGATTTTTCTAGAATTTCAAGGGACTGTCTTGACGAATTTTCGAACTTGAGGACCGGACCGTTAAAACGGCGGAACGTTCAGGAGTTTTAGTGTTAACAACCATGTATTTTAGTTACGAGAAATTCGGACTATGGTATATTTCTTTTCAAAATAAAACCCTAATGACCGTCGTCCATTCACCCACAATACACAACAAACAAACCCTAATCATATGCAATTCTAGTATTCTACCCAGAAGCCCTAACCAAGGATGGATAGATTGCCAGAGGAATGCGTGGAAAAGCTGATGTCGTACGTCGGACCTCTGCAGACCTGCAGGCTGGCTGTCCTCTCGAAATCGTTATGGTCAGCTTCGCAATCGGAGCAACTCTGGGAAAGCTTCCTTCCGGAGGACTGGGAATCGGTGATCTCCCAGACGACATCTCTCAATATTCTTCAGATCTCCGACCGTCGACAGCTCGTCCGCCGGCTCTGCAAACGCCCACTCCTAATCGACGAGGGCAAAAAGGTCAGACTTCGATGATTCCATGTTTTGTTTCCTGATAAAGCTATAATAAGGTCTGAACTTGATCAGGAGTTTGAATCTCAGCCGTCAAAACATCATAGCCTAGATCTAAAAGTTGAAAATACATGGGCAAAATTGACATTTTATATACCAAAACCCGAGTAATTGCAGCGGCCTCCAAAGCCATGTAAATATGTATTCTATACCAAGTAGTACACTTTTTATAATACGTGTACACATCTGTATGATGCAGTTACAACTCTCTATACAAAGTTGTACGGTCGATCATCACGTAAAGCCGACAATAGTGATCACGATAATTTCCATATGCAGAGTTGGATGGTGGATAAACGAACAGGGAAAATAACAATAATGCTGGGGCGCAAAGATCTGCGAATGTCGGGTGGCTGGGACCTGAAGAGCGACCAGGATTGTTGGTTCGGTCCCTCGGTACAGATGCTAAAACTCGGTTTGTCGTTCACAATTTGCGGAGAGATCCATACCGGAATGCTGTCTCCGAGCACATTGTACGCGGCTTACTTGGTGTTCAAGTTGGAGAAGGGGAAGCCCGGTTCGAATCCTCAATCCATTCAACTCAAGGCGCGACTCGTGAATCATGGAGGTGGTGGTTCGGGAAAAGAAGCACGCGATGAGCGAGAACTGAAGCTGGGGCGCAATTGGTGTCGGAGGTGGGAGCACTCGGGCGTGGGTTTGGCCCTGTTCTGGGGCATGTACCGAAACCCGACTAAGAAGTCGGAGACGGAGTGGTGGGAGGAGATGAGAGGAAAATGGTGGCTCGAGGCGAAACTCGGAGAGTTTCACAGTCACGCGAGAGAAGAAGACGGTGAGGACGGTGACGAATTAGTCGATATTTCGGTAATCAGTTCTGTGTTACATACGGATGTTAAAGTTTATGGCATAGAACTTAGACCTAGTTATTAACAGGATATCTATGTGGCAGTTTCAAAAAGTTTAGAGTCCAAACATTCTAATATCGTTTATCACCATGATCAATTATTTGTTATAACCGGTTATCAGTCTATTATAACCGATTATAATAGACTATAACGAAAACAGAGAGTGTTGACAACGAGCTAGATATTCAAGTTTGATAAATATATGTTTGACCTATTTTTCTCGATCGTTATAATTATTCGTATATATAATTAGTTAATTTTCTATATAAACAGTTATATTATCAATCACATAATTAATTATTTGCGTGTATCTAAGTAATATTTTTTTCGTCAAAGCGCATCATCATCGATGAATTCTCATTACTAAAACTTGGTCGATGTCATTGTTACAATGAAGGACTGTCGTCAACCAACGGAAGGCAATCCACCTAATGTGGATTTGCATGGTCACGATCGTTCTGCAAAAAACAGAAACACATACAATCGAATTAACTAGGCGAGCAAAGAAAACGAAAAAACTAGTGTACTAATCGAAAAATAAACCAAATAAAAACAAAGAAAACAAATCGAGTCTAGAATCCGAAAGACAGGAAAAACAAAAACAAAAGTGAAATAAAAAACCTAGCAACTTGGATGTGCCATCTTTATTGGCTCGCTAAGACAGCCTAGGGTCATAGTGGTCTTGAGCACCTTGATCAGCCGGTGTGCCCGATCCCGACTTCTCGCTCTGACTGCCATACGCGTGGTAGATCTGTAACATCGACCGACATTGCTGTAGAATTTCTTAATTGATCGTCGATAGGGTTTCGAGAAAATCCTAATAGAAAAGCTTGGAAGCAACAGAAATCCTCTGAAGATAGAGATCAAAACCTCAATTCTTATGTGAGTAATATGAGCCATTAGAAGAAATACAAGAGCCCGTAAAGATTTAAGGTAAAGATGAAAGAAAAAACCAGAGAAGTAAGAGAGATCTCAACGAAACAATTACTTTACGGCCGAGAACACCATCCCATGAGGGAAAAACATAACCTCCTATGAGGATCAACACGCGGCCATCGCCGAAAAACCCTAGCGGCAAATTGAGAGCAAAACCTTTTTTGTATTTTAAATTTTTATTTGTTGCGTATGTAATTAATTATTTTTCATATATAACTAATTACACTGCTTTATAAATAACTATTTACACAATGTAATTAGTTATTTGAATAATGTGCAAACTAATTATAAATAATTAAAATTAGTTATTAAGTTGTGTAAATAATTACAATCATTTACATTCAATTATCAATTACATGATTGTAATCAGTTGTAGATGATTATAAATTTTTATTAAACCATGTAATTAATTTTTTATTTATTATATAATTAGTTATTAGAAAAGCCTTTTTTAAAAAATAAAAATAAAGTGATGACTGATATAGTATTTTATTACTTGGCGTCTCTAAAAAGTATGATATATAAGACCCTGGTGCGCATTCTATCTACAGAGACAAAGAAACCCTAATTATATTACAAAGAAGGAGATGGATGAATTGCCGGAGGAATGCGTGGAAAAGGTGATGTCGTATCTCGGACCTGAGCAGACTTGCAGGCTGGCTGTCCTCTCGAAAACGCTATGGTCGGCTTCGCAATCGGAACAACTCTGGCAAAGCTTCCTTCCGATCGGTTACCGGACGGTGATCTCGCGGTCGTCCTCAACTCTTGAGGGCATCAGTTACCGGTCGGTACTGATCTCAAGAATCTTCTTCAGGGCATCAGTACTCGAGAGCTTGTTCGCCGACTCTGCCAACGCCCAATTCTAATGGACCAAGGCACAAAGATCAGAGTTTAGATAATATATAACTAGTTTAAGATAGTAATGATTTGTGTCCAATAGATTAGTGATCAATTTAGTCTATGCTGAATTGAACCCCTTGTGAATTAGCACGATTAAATTAGCTTCGGGATAAAATTCACCACGTAATAAGTTCGAATCTTGGGGCTAGTAATCATAAAATATAAAAAAATTGGCTTATTTTCCGAGCTGATTTTGATTTTGGTGGCTTCATATCTCGTTGAGATGGCTGGTCGTTCGATTGGAGGGTAGAGTAGGCTGAGTGAGGACGAAAAACCTTTTTTTGTAAATACCTAAGAATTACGACGAGCGGTGTGATGACAAAGGAAGTAAACTAGCGTGTGAGAGTATGTGAGAAGTATTAGGAAGTGTCTGAAAGCGTGTTGACTAGCAATAAGTGTATAATTCAGGTCAAACAATTGGTGGTTGGTCGTGTAGGTTAAGTGTCCTGTTCAGCCTAGCTCGCTCATGGATCAGTAAGTGGTTCGATTGGAGGGTCGCGTAGATTTAAGTGAGGATGGTGGAACGGTCTCTTGGAAGGCGTACAAAAAAAAGGTAATAAGAGGATAATTATGTCGGGTGGGAAGCATGTATGGAAAGTGTGTACAGTGGTCACCATGCCTTAAATACGTTGAGGGTGACATGAGTTTTGAATGCCACATGTCAGTTGATTAGTGATGAATACTAAGTCTAGACAAGATTCTGGCCAAAATAGTCCTAAGATCATGCATGGTATCGTGCACCTGACTTGATTGGGCGCCATGTCACATCGATGTGACAAGTGATAGAAGCCGTTAACCCGGTTAGCAGTTTGCGACCAATCGATCGATTCTCCAATGATGTATGTATGTATGTATTGACATTTAGAGTCCACCTCATAATCTAATGACTCATATAACCCTAAAAATCCCATGCAGTTCTACCCTCCAAATCGAAAGGATTGACGAATTGCCAGAGGAATGCATGGAAAAGGTGATGTCGTAATTTGAACTGTTTAATGACAACGACTTAACTTGAACTGTTTAATGACAAGAATAATATCTATTCGAGCCCAAATCTAGTTAAAGATGGTAAAATTTGAGTCGACCGATAACTTTAAAGTATGATTAAACTCAAAAAACATTATGACGTATCAAAACTCATCCGGCCAACAGAAATACAACCATCTAGTTTTAGATACAGAGTGTATTGATAATTACCTTAAAAGGAAATATACATGTATGGTTTGTTGTGCTTTATATAGTAGAACAGTAAATACAACCTGACATAGAAACACTCTACCTACCAAACTACCTTAAAAATTTAAGGTAAATTCTTGAGCATACATGGTAAAATCATTAACTTGTTACTAAATTTCATTTTCTTAAAAGGAATTATACTTTATTTATTTTGGACATTATGTCCATTACCATAACTATAGTGGCACTCCAACCATTATATATAGACTTCAAAGTTGCACTATCAATTGCACACACACACACACAATTTCATAATCTCAACTATCAATCAAACAGAAAACCAAGCAAGATGGCCAAATTCTCCTTCGTCCACATTTTCACCCTTGCATTGATTTTCTCAGGTTAGTTTTTTTCACTGGCCTCGCCTAAATTGACGCCTGACAGCTTTGAAATTTACCAAAAAACGACATCACTATGTTTTACCATTCATTTTGGATTTTCTGATGTTTTGTTTTAATTTTGGCAGGAATGGTATTTGTTAGTGAAGTGGAAGGAAAGCAATGCAGTGAAACGTTGTTTGAAGACGATTATTGCATCCCGCAGTACTGCCAACAAAAATGCTATGACAAACGCAACAACAACAGAGGCTATTGCCAATCCAACGGAACAAAATATTGGTGCATTTGTCTTTGGGACTGTTAAATTAATCGATTGTCTTTCTCTCTTACTATTCTTCCTTTGTGCTTCTGTTTCGTTCCTAATTCGAACGACCAATGTTGTTTAATGAATAATTCTGTCCTTGTTTCATTCGTGATTCGAACGACTACTGCTTTTAATGAATAATTCCGTCTATGTTTTCGATTTGGATATGTGGAAAACCCTGCATCTGAACATGCAATCTGATGAACCCGGCCATCAAACACGTTTGTCTGACAACTCTACGCTAGCCCGACCATAGCATATATCATGTTAGATTGGAGGATCTAGAGAAACCTTTACGGGTCAGGGTACAACTGACCACAAGTTTAGAGCTTCAATAATATATATAAAATTTCACACTTAGAGATTGATTTTTTTATAAGTAGAGTGCATTTCGTACATAATTCTTTTCCGAAAATTTGTGGTGGGATGGGTGGCACGGGGTGAAAACAGTTAGTCATTAATATAAATATCAATCAAAATACTCTTCTAACTACTCGAGTTATTGGGATGCAACGGTTCTTGACATGGTATCGGATCCTTATATGACCGAAAGGTTTCCGTTTTGAATCCCAGTAGCCCCCAATCTGTGCACATAACTTATCGAAGCTGTGCAAACCTCAACTCTTATGAGAGCTTCCGTTTGAGGGGGCGTGTTTGTCAGTAATATAAATATCAATTAAAATCCTCTCCCAACAACTCGAGTTATTGGAATACAACGGTTCTTCCTTTGTACACTTACTGACGTTAATCTTCACGGTAGCACTTACTTTCGGGAGATGACCAATCAACTTAAGTGACTCTAATCTCGAAAATTTCGAGATGAACTTGTTAAGCTCCTCATTCGTCATTACCACAGAACATGCAATATGCTGCACTTTAACATTATTATTATTTGGTGCCAACAAAACATGCAGTGTCTCCTCTCTCCGGTACTGTATATGCAGGATTTCCCACTAATCTCAAAATAGCCTGCGAACTTACTAGCTCTCAAGGATATCAGGTTCAAACAGTCCCGAATTCGGATCCTTTTGATACCGTTGATATATCCCAGTTTCAAAGTCTCTAAACAAGGAGCACTCTCAATCATGCTATTCAGAATTCGATCTCCTTCACGATTTATGTAAGGGAAACCGACGTCTTTGAGACTGAGAACCTGAAGGGAGGCTCCAAACCTGACAGAGCAACCTGAGGGAAACCTGCAATATTGCAACTTGACAACTTTAAGGCTGCGGAAACTGTTGTCGTTTAATAAACCCTGAGGGAGAAAGACGTCCTCGAAAGGTGATGAGCAATTAAGTTGGACCTCTTGTGTAACCGTTGACACAAAACCGAGCAGTTTGTCGAGCAAATCGGAGTCCCTGCAGGACTCGTACTGCTTCATCCTGACGGCTGCCATGTGTCCTAGGTCGGAGAACTTTTGAGCGGCGGCTGTTAGGAATGTCTCCAGATTCCATCTCCTCTCGATTGGCCAGTCAAAGTCATCGAAGTCGAAGACTGGGTACGACCGCCAGAGGTGGTTCCATCTTTTCAAGAGGATCGCGAGTTGAGCAGGTTGCTTCGACAATCCTAGGCGACATAGGATCTCATGGATGACTTCGTCTGGTAAATCTGAGAATCGGTCTTCTTCCTGGTCGGCGGCGGCCGTGTGGATGATTCCTCGTCCCTCCATTCACACAGATTAATTTCCAAGAACTACTCTCATTTCTGATGGCGGCTCGCTCGATTACTTAGGGGTTTATGTAGGCGTCCGGCTGCAATTTAATAAGGGATTGTACCCAAAATAGTCCCTCTACAATTTGACTCCAAAAGTACATGACCAACAAAGGCTATATCTTCTGGCCAGCTATCTATCGCTAATGAACGCTAGAATCTTAGAGAAGAATTGAAGCAACTCTTTGGAGAATCTTTCCAAATGCTACACCGAAAGAATCTAGTCAGTTCATCTGTTAACAGAAACCTACATCTACCTGCTGGAAAGGAAGCTTTCGCTCTTCTCGAAAGCTCTGGATATGGGTGGAGCTGTTATTTGGTGGATTTTGAGCTCAAAAACTTCAGAAAACTCCTTGATTAATGACTGGTATGCAGTTTTGATCATCTGAGCATCATCTAGGTCACCTAGCAGGGATTTGATGCTGCCAACCTTCCTGTTCTTGATCCCGCATGGCACTATCCAATCAAAAGGCGTTAAATCCGTAGTCACATTCAGGGCAATTCCATGGTACGTTATCCACCGCGACACTTTCACCCCTACTGCAGCCAGTTTGCGGTCGCCTACACATCATTCAAACCAAAGTTCCATGCTTTTACATTCAAACCAAACCAAAGTTCCATGCTTTTACAAATTCAACAACATACCAAACCACACTCCAGTCAAACCCTCGACTCGAGAAGCCTTGATATCAAACGCCGTTGAAAGAACACGAAGAATCACCTCCTCGAGTGCCCTTAAGTACCAATGAAGATCCGTCTTGTGGTTCCGGAGATTGACAATTGGGTACATAACTAACTAGACTTGCCAACATAACACACATTATTATTATTATCCATAGCCATTACCACAGAAAATTGAAACAATGTAGTACCTTACCTGTCCAGGTCCATGATAAGTGACTTCCCCGCCTCGCTCGGTTCGATACACGTCCAAAGGAGCATCCTTTATGTAAAAATTAAGGTGCTCAACGGAGCTGCCCGTGCCTAATGTATAAACAGGGCGATGCTGCAGGACAATCAATGTATCAGAGCAATCCTGATTGGTATCCACCAAAGCCTTCTTCTCTGCAACAATGGCCTTTTGCCAGTCCCAAGCTTCTTTGTATGGTACTATCTCCTTATGCAAGTCGTACAACTCACACCTGAACCAACATTTCTAGAGATGAGAAAATGAAACAAAGAAATATGAATTCGAAAATCAGAGATGAAGGAGTGAACAACAACTAACGTTCTAATTGAGAGACATTTGGGAATAGACAGAGACGAAGGTTTGCTCAATTGGAAGGCTCTGGACGACGGAAGCGGGGGAATCCGAGATGGGAAAAATGGGATCGAGGTAAAGGCTGAAGCTTGAAGCATACTTTAGTCGAAAGGGAATCCAGCTGATTGGTTTTTTTCCTGTATTGAAATGGGATTTGTGAATATACAGGTGTTTGATGTGAAGGGAGAAAGTGGCTAAGTTATGTAGGCGGGAATTATTTGTGTTTGTACTGAAGAAGGGGCATCCGGTGAGCGGTGACGGGATGTCCGTTAGCTTGATCGGCGGCAAGGTGGCAATCCTTCGCAGTAATCAAAATTACAAGTGACGAAGCTACGAGCTCAACCAACCTTTTCCGAAATTGAAACAGCCAAGAAGCTTGGGGACAAATGAATCAAAGAAAGCCTTGTCAGAAAAACCCAAATTAACGAAAGAGAGAAATTGGAAGAATCCCGAGACGGGGAAGAGACTTACCCGCCGCACCGCCGGAAGACGACGAAATCCGCCGGAGGAGGGGAAGAAGACCGCCGCTGCAGCAGAGATCCTTCGCAAGTTCAGAATGAGAATGCATCTGTCATTGTGGGGAAAGAGGGGGGCAGTAAGTAGCTGGAACAATGGCCAGCTCTGGTAGCGATGATGTCCAAGTAGTGGGGATTTAACTTTGGCACAATGGTTGGTGACTTGGTGCAGTAAATATGTTTTAAATTTTAAATAAGGAAACAGTGTTGTGCAAGATTGTCGCTTTGGCCGAGTGGTTAAGGCGTGTGCCTGCTAAGTACATGGGGTTTCCCCGCGAGAGTTCGAATCTCTCAGGCGACGATTTAACTTTTTCTTTTTCTCTTTGCGGAAAAGATCAGCTCCCACTTTCTGGGCAGCAGCAACCCCGCATTCATTGATGCACGTGAGTCGACTCGATAATAAACAAGCCAAAGTCGAAGCTAACGACGGCTTTGTTCAACCTCTGAGCTTGATGAACTTGGCTTGCAAGCCCCATCATTTTGGACTCTATTACTAACTTGGCTGGGAACCAGCTCGTTTAAAAGCTCAATTACCAGCTCGACTAATTCTCGAGTGTTGGCTCAATTGCCAACTCCATCAACACTCGTTAGTTGGCTCGATGTGTGAGACTAATGGTTCGAATGTTGTCATTTTGTCTAAAAAAGTATTAGGACTCCATTTGGAACTCTTCATTACCAGTAGTCCAAGTTCATAGCAACTGTAGTTTTTCGGTACTTAAATTTTTAACACGGTTACAAACGGTGTTCTGTCACCCAAAGTCTAAACAGTTTTCCGAATTTTCTACCATCCACAACCATCTAAGCGGCAAAAATACTTGAAGATGACGAAGGGTCTTCAAGGTTTATGTAGCGATCAGAGTAAACAGGCACGGAACCCCTTCTCAATCTCCTCCTTGTTCAAGTTCTTCCCTATGAACACAATCTTGTTGATCCTCGCTTCTTCCGGCCCCCATGGCCGATCCGGCGAGCCTTGGAAGATGTCGTGAACTCCCTGTTGTTAAAACAAAAGCCACCAGCAGGCAAAGCAAATCAGTTCAGCAACTGAGTATTAGTATGTTCCAGAGAATCAGTTCAATTACTGGATTTTGTCGGATCAGTTTCGAAACAAAAAGTTGATCAGACGCAAGTAGAAGCAGCTAGTTAACAGATCAAATTGACTAGAAGTACGTTTTTGGGAAGGTTGCCAGTCTATTCTGAACTCTAGACAAGTAAAAAGTATGTGCAGCAACAATGCAGAGAGGCAATAAAGCAGAGTAGCAGTGGAATTCGGTGCACGAAGAGACGGATACATACCTGGAACACAAATCTCTCATCCATGCCCTGAACAGACAAAAGCCCTTTCATCCTGTATATGTCCTCACTCTGTTCCATCAGCAATGTGCCTAGCCACATGTTAGCCTGCATTTAAGAAGTAGCAGTTGAATGCGCTGTTAGTTGAATTGAACACTTTATTTTAGATCAAGAAAAAGGTTCTTCTGGTGAACATAAAAGTACTTAGTACAGTAAAAACCAACCTTCTCTAGGTCCAACACCCCCTCGCAAACAATGCTCATTGAAGAAACACCAGGATCGTGAGTGTGATCGTGTGTGTGGTGATGCCCATCATTGTGTTCTGTAATGCAGGGGAGTAAGAGGTTTATTATACTATGTTAGGAGTCAGACTGATTTACACAATATGAAATCAAAGACAGATGTTTACAAGAATATAAAGCAAAATACTATTACGTATGTTTACACTTATCAGAGTTAGCACGTTAGTAAATTTCTATTACTGATTCTTGTTGGGTGAAAATGGAGACTTACCATGCTTGTGGTCATGTTCATGGTGATGGTGGTGGTCATGTTCCTCATGATGGTGATGGTGGTCATGGTCATGAACCGCATCATCTTTCTTTCCGTCTACATCGACTGCAGTCTCAATCCTGTCGATGAGAATTAACGGTCAGAGAGGAAAGAGAGGTTAAATAGCTCAAACAAAGTCATCTTGCTAACTATATAGTATACCAAGTAATTTGACAGAATTTCCAACACATGCATAAATTAAAACCATCATGACAGGAAATCCCCGCCACCATTAATGAATCAAATGCCATTTTTACAGAACTAGCGGTTACTATGATGCTATTTATCATTGACACGTACAGAAAGAAGTGCTTGAGTAAGCTCTGAGCAAAGTAGTTCAGGCCAAAGCAAGAACGTTATTTTGGCATATTACTAACATTCACCATCGATTAAAAACTAGCCAGAACTATTCTATAAAGAAACATATATAAGCTCCAATAAGGTTTCAGGCACATAATGAAAGATCAATTTATCAATGGATATAAAAAGAACATTGGAGAAAGACCTCTCCAAATCAAAGCCTCCAATGCCTAGTACGTAATCCAAGTCAACTTGTCCGAATTGGGTCCTTTTCATCTCAGCCATGCTATTAATAGTCTGCATGTGTTGTCAAAACTTTATTAGATAACAGCACAACATAGAAACTAAAGAACGAAAGAGAGTGGAAGCACAAGAATCAGGATACAAACCCTTATTTTCTGCACTAGGGGACCAAGGTCCTGCTCTCCAACAAGATCAGTCTAACAAAATAAAAGAACAGGCAATGAAGTCAGGAGTGAAGTTCTATGAATTGACATAGGAGTTTAATCCAGCAATAATACTCTCCTACCAGTAAAGTTCAATGAATTGCTGCCTCAAACAGGCTCGATTCTAAAAAGGCAGCTCAACAGTAGAACACTTGTAAATTACCTTGTTTACGATGATCCTATCGGCATATGCAATTTGCTCAACTGCTTCATTGACTATCCCCTTTGGCTTGACCTCATCCAGATGTAAGGCAGCATGCTTAGCATCAACCAAAGTGACAACACCATCCAACTTGACATCATTAAAAACTTGATCCTCTGCGTAAAAGGTCTGAATGATCGGTGCTGGATTTGCCAACCCTGCGAAGTCAACAAAAAATGAAGCAGCAATAAATTTAAAGTCATGAAGCCATTCCTTGCCATACACAACGTTCAAAAAAAACCGAGTGCCACATGCTGTTATATGGGAATCTCCTCAATAGAGTAAGATTAATTGGGTCAATACTTGAAGTCATCAATGGAAAAAACAAATTCGAAAAAAACGCCTATAATTCAAGAAACTCACCAGTCGTTTCTATCACAATATGATCAAACTTTCCTTTCTTCTTATTAACCAGCTCTGCAATCATTCTAACAAGGTCACCCCTCACAGTACAACACAAACAACCATTGTTCAACATGACTATGTCCTCCGCTCCAGTCGTCTTCGCAGCAACTAACGAACCATCGATATCAACCTCACCATACTGCAAATGAAATTCCATTTCCTCACCATCAGACCAAAACAAGTTCACTAAGTTTCATCTCAGCTTTTGAGAATCAATGCACTGACACGCAGATTTCATAAACTACTAAATCGGTCAATCCTAATCAAGAAAACTCATCTACTTTGACCAGTAAGAATCCAAAAGTCAAAACAAAATCCTCACCTCGTTCTCGATTACAGCTATGCGCTTCCCGTGCTCTCCAGTCAAAATATGATTAAGCAAAGTCGTCTGCGCATCATCAACATACAAAGTCCACATCCATTAATTGATCCGTCAACTAAATGTCAACGGAGGCATCAAATTCAAACGCAAACTGAATAATCGGACCTTTCCAGAGCCGAGGAACCCGGTGATGATAGTCGCGGGAATCCGATCATCGCGGGGGATTTTCGTGGTGACATCGGATTCCTCGCTGTACGCGGTGGTTGCGGCGGAGGATGACTTGGCGGAGAATCTTCTGCGGGCGGCGGAAGTAGGTCTGACGGAGAAACGGAAGGGAACGGCGGAGGACTTGACGGAGCGAGTAATAGTAGTAGTGGTGGAAGATGAAGCCGCCTTGGGGAGTGTGGAGAAGAGAGGAAGTATGGGACTGGTGCGGGTTCTGAGAAGAGGAGTTTGGTTGCGGGAAGCGAAGGTGAGGAACGTTGTAGCGAGCTCCAGTGACATCGGCGCCATTGGAGAAGTAGAGCTGAAGAAAAGGTCGAGAGGCGAGAGTTATCATTCCAAATGGCCTCTATGTTTGATATATTTTTCCCCGAATATTTTGGATATGAACTGGGCTTTCATTATGGGCCTCACCAGTTTAGTAGTTAGAGAATTTTGGATCTGAACTGGACTATCTGGTGTTAATTTTTAGCCGGGCTTAGACAAGTTTGGGTCTGTGTCGAGTTTATTTGAGCCCGATCTTATTAATTATTATTTATGAGCTAAATGCGAGTTGAATTCGAACTTCACTCATTAAATTTATAAGAAGAGTCTTATTTGAGTTGAATTTGAAACTTGTACACTACTAAAAAATATCGACAAGTCAAGCTAAAAAAACAAGCTATCCTAAAATTTATAATGGGTTGTTTGTGTGGGAAAATTGAGTGAGAGATTTTAGGTGATTTAAATCTCAAATATATAGCCTAGATAATTGGTTTGATAGCATATACACTAAAATTCTCTAGCTATTTCAATTCACTAACTATTTAAATTCTCCTCCTACAAATTCACCCACAAACGACTCCTAAGTTTCTACGCATGTTTTATTATCTATGGTATTTGAGACAAAACACATGTTACATTATTGAGTCTACTAGCGAGCCATATTATTAAGTTAGTATTCGAGTCGGCTCTCGAACTCGAGTTCGAACTAGCTCGCTAGCCTGTCCAGTTGAACATACCCTCGCTTGTTTCAAATTGAGCCAAATCATGAACGAATTTTTTCTAAACCTAACACCAAACTATTCGCGAGCGGGTAAATTCGTCAACAACCCTAATCGAAAGCTAGTTATCTTCTCTATCAAGAAACCTTAGCACCAAAGTCCAAGCGCTCTATCTGTAACCGTCACTCAACCCAATCTAATTACTGGTTCGGTTTTCTTCCCGATCCTAAACCCACCCACAAGGGGAGAACAACCAAAATCAATAAATAAATAAAAAACACCATTTATTTCAAAATTAAAAACAATTTATTTCTCATTAAAAATCTTTTGACCTTTTACACTAACAGTTTCCAATTTCGCGACAGCTTAGCATTTCTTGCCGCTCTTTAGGCTTTATTCCAGTAGTGTTCTGCATTACAGCCTTCGCCGCTAAGCTTCCCCCACCGCTATATAAACCCACAGATTGAACTCTCCGACGAATACAGACGAAACCCAAAAAAAAAACAATTTGGAATGCAAACGTGTAAACGCCTTCACACTTCACGGTCGCATCATCATCCTCCGTCGCCGCCGATAACGCTGGACATGAACGACCTCCCTGAAGACCTCATCGCCACCATCCTCTCCTTCACCGGCCCTCGGGAGTCGTGCCGCCTGGCGGTGATCTCCGCCACTTTCTGGTCGGCTTCGCTGTCCGATACTGTCTGGGACCGGTTCCTTCCCGCCGACTACCTCTCCATTCTCTCCGGCAATGGCGACGGCGAAAATGAAAACGACAATACTACTTCGTATGTCTCCAAGAAGGATCATTTCCTACGACTCTGCCACAACCCAACTCTAATTGATGGCGGTACAAAGGTAAAAAGATGAATTAATTCCTCAATTCAATTTTCCCCCAATTCCTTGGCTTCTGATAAACCCTAATTAAGTTTGATTTGTTAATTGAAAAACAGAGTTTCTCGCTGGATAAACGGAGTGGGAAGAAATGCTTCATGATCTCCTGCAGGGATCTCTACATTATATGGGGGGATACTCCTCGTTACTGGAAATGGATTCCTGATTCTGATTCCAGGTAAAATTAGATGCTAGTTGCTACTTTCCCCTGTCAAATGTTTCATACTTGAAACTTGGAATTGGAATTAGGGTTTGTGATTGGTTGAATTTATAATCAGGTTTGGGGAAGCAGCTGAGCTAGTGGGAGTATGCTGGTTGGAGATCAAGGGCACAATCAGAACATCAATGCTGTCCCCTGCAACATTATACACGGCTTACTTGGTCTTCAAGCCAACCCAAGGATCGTATGGGTTCGACTACCAGCCAGTGGAGGTCTCGGTGGGGATCTCCGGGAGCAAGGAGTCGAAGACCGTCCGGACTGCGTTCCTGGATGGAGCAGGGGCCGAGCAGATGAGGAGGAGAGTCCAGGTAGTGGCTGCTCCTAGACGGTTGGGGTCCCTCCTCCGATTCAGCCGTGGTAGGGTGCTAGGGTTCCTCCCGCACGCTCCGGTGCAGGGAATGAGCAGCGACGACGGTGCCGGTGGTGGTGGAGCTCGAGCCGAAGGGATCTACCCTAAGGAAAGAGGGGATGGGTGGTTCGAAGTTGAGCTTGGTGACTTCTTGAGCAAGGAAGGTGAAGTTAGTGGGGAAGTGCTGGAAATGTGTGTTGCTGAGGTGAAAGGTGGGAATTGGAAAGGTGGCCTTGTTGTTCAAGGCATTGAGATCAGACCAAAAGATGGGTAAATAGCTGAGGAAAGTAAGAAACAAACCAGTTACAGTTCTGTAGCTATCAGAAATGTTTCAAAAGCACACCTGAGATATTTGTCTTTGTTGTTGAGGGCTTTTCTTTTCCTTTAAGATCTGGGCTTTTGTGTTTCATTTTAGTTGTTTGTTTTCTGTTTCTTGCATGTATGATGTTTTTGTATTCAATGGCATTCTGCTCACAATGTTGCAATAAAGAAGGGATCTTTGATCTTGTCTCATTGCTACCACTGATTCTCGATCTCAATCTCGATCATGACAATGCAAAATCCGAACAACAGTTATCTTTTGTGCAGTGCGGAAGTGTAGCGATCGTGACTAGGCAAGATCTAAACGTTTTTCAGGCTCGAGTGATGAAAAACCAGTACAAGCAAAATCTTCTAATCGATAATTGGACTAAAGAAAAAACATTGAAAGAATTCGTGATAAAGACAAGATAGACTTAACCTAAAAAATCTGTGTTCGAAAAATATTTATTTTGTTTTCGTCAAAGCGAAGAACCTTACTAGGGTGTGACATGCCGGGAATCCTTTTGAAAGAGAGGCATGCATGCTTTTGGAGATTCTGTCTGTTTAAGGTGGTATAGCTGCCTAGGGGAAGAGGTAGACAACACGGAAAAGCAACTAGGGTAATAACTCGATAAACAACCGTTATGCTCGAAAAAAACACGCCACGGTCATGACAAGACAAAATCTCAACGATTTTCTTTGAAAGTTCGTTACTGACCGGGCAACATCTAAATAACAATGTTTAAAGACGGAACTTTTTCTTAAAAAATCGTCATATAATTGTGACCAATATATCCTTAAAAACGACCGTCGCAATCCCTTGTCACAAAACTTGTTATACTTCATAAGTATTCATGAAACCCTCTTCAAAGTATTCATGAAACCCTCTTCACTTCAAATCACGTAAAACGCGAGTGTCACCACGACTCTCTCCACGTTCGACAAATTCAAGTCTCGAGATAAACGGTTAGTCACAAGATCCATTTTCCTTCTACTAGTCCAACTTAAGAGACCAAAACTTTTACATTCTTCTTTTGTCCCTGTGCTTTACAGCATCAGCTTTAGATCCACCAACCAACTTTCCACGTCCATTTGTGCTACTGATAGTATGGGGACCTTACAACTTGGCTTTTTTCATGTCGAATGTCAATGGTGCATGACACAGCACCCACGTGAAAGCACAGTGAAAGACAAACCAATCTATGTACAAATCCTCACTTCCTAACCTTACAATCAGGAGCTTTTTTCCCCATCATGGCAAAGCCATCTTTTCTGTTTTCTGTGGTTCACAGAATCCCTCTTACCTTAGCATATGGACCTACCTCAATCATTCCGCCAGCATCTTACCTCGGAATTCGTAGCACCGGCACGTAGAATCGTACCGAAAATGGGCAATGTTGGTCACGGTTTCTTAGTCTTGAGTTTGGTCATGGATGTGCCAGTTAAACCGTGACTAGCTTACGCTCAAAATGGTCACGGAAACCCAAACTAAGGCTAGCTTATGCATGTCACGGTTTGAACCGTGACTAGCAAGATTGAAAACTGCGATCGACTGTACGATTTGTTATAGTGGCATGGACCACCTCAACCATGTCGTCAACATGTTACCTTGAGGCTTGAACTCGTCGTAGTAGGGGCTCGTACAATTGTACTTGAAATTGAATCATATACTAGTTTGATCTTAGCATGGACTAACACTCAATCATGCCGCCAATGTCTTACCTTGAATCCGTAGTTGGGGCTCGTACAGTTGTACTTGAATTCGAATCATATACTAGTTTGGTCCTAGCTTGAACCAACCTCGATCATGCCGCCATAGTCTTCCTTGTACCTGTAGTAGGGGCTCGTACAATCGTACCGAAAAATAGGATCTTACTGGTTTTATTCTAACATGCTATCAAATGCAGAAAAAGGAGTAATGCTATTCAAGCAAATTCTTATCAACTAAGTAAAAAATCAAGACTTTCTGATCAGCCGACAAGCCCCACAAACAAAGTTTTGAACTTTCATCTTCAGACTTCATATCTTTTTCCATTTCCAGATCTTGGTACTAATCTGTACAAGATCCACCATTAATGAACACAAACACACACATGATACAAAACAACCAAAAACTCAGAACTATTTTGGATACATCGAAACGAAAAAACAGTGAAACAAGTATCTCCACGGTATCTCATCGTCCTCCTTGTCTCGTTTTTATATCACATATAATGTGGGGTACTATCAAATCTCTCCATTGTCGCAGATGGCTGTAAAGATCGGATCTTGATGTCGTACTTCCTATGTTTAGTAGTAGTAGTAGCTTCGATGCCTGGCGATGGTGATAGCTCGGATCCGCCTGATGACACAAGAGGATAATCAGGAGGGGCTTCATCATCGTCGTAAGCAATGCCAACCGGGTTACCACACTTACGGCAGAGGAGTTTGGTTCTTCTCCGAAACAAGCGCCACGATCTGTTCGAGAAGAAAGGGATGCATTGCAGCTCGTCGACAAGGGTGAACCTGCTCTCGTCGATGTAGAAGAACGATATGATCCCTCGCTTAATGGATTTCCCGTATTTGGAGCCTATGGTTGAGGTGTTGCGATTCGAAGAGCTTAAGTTCAGCTCATACCCACAAGTGCCACAGCTGCACCCAAAAAGGATCATATCTTTGTTGTCAAAGATAACTCATAATTCTCATGGTATGATAACTCATAATTCTCATGGTAACAACAACCAAACGTGTTAAAACTTAAAACCAGAAACAAGCATGAACATTCCAATCGATAACTATGAAGCTAAATCTAGTTAGACCAAATTTTCATTCACGATAGTTCAAGTTATCAGGCTAGTTACTCATGTTCATACACTAAACCTCCCAAGGACATATTAGCCTTGTTCATAACCTAGATCACACTTCTGACAGTCAATTCATATCGTATTTCGCTCAAAGGGTATCAATTCCGGCTGGAATTCTGCCCCCGGACTACTCCAAACAGAATTCGGAGGCTGGAATTACTAGTTCTCAATCCATATCCGACCAATTCCACCCCCAAATCCGCCACGAAAAAAAACTATATCAAATAGTTGTCAATCCAATCTCGATGCCCAAACATACAGACATACCCAGAAACAAATTCTATTGCTTTACCTTCCCCCCTACTGCTACATACTATTATCATCTACAAACTGGATAAAGTTGGCACCTTTACGCAGTACAATTCAACAAATTCATTTATCCATTACCCCTGAACAAAGAACATTCCAGTAAGCACACACTTCACCTTCTAGAAGGAGACAAAAACAGACAAAATCCAGTCGATTTCATGCTTCCTAAGATTCTCCGTCACACATTAATTTCCTTCCAATCTCTGCGTTTTTATGCGATTGAATAAATAAACCAATCCCAAATTCAATTTAGCAACTTCTGCATACTCGATAAGAAGAAAAATCCAAATCCAATCGATGAGAAGTAGATTCAATACCTGTAGTTAACGTGTCTCTGGGAGGCAGAGGCGGAGGAGAAAGACTGACTGTGGTGATTCCCGTTGAGGTAATTCTCTCTGGTAACCGCCGTCGACGTCTCCATATCAAAACGGCGCCGTATAAACTTCCGGCCGATCAGAAATTGAGAAGGAGCAGAGAGATTCCGAAATCCGGTGAGCAGAAGAAGGAATTTAGCGAGAGAGAAAAGGGGGGTAACGGGAAGTTAGGGAGAGTTGGTAAAGACTGAAGGAAAAGGCTCCTCCTTCTGGAGTTCTGGTAATGGGGGGACGAAAGCTTTGCCTTTTCCAATTTAACTGCACACATGACTTTGTCCAAATTGCATTATATAACTAGTTTTGAATGTGCTTTATTTGGTACTTATTGTTTTTGGTAATTATCAAATTAGTACTTGAAATATTTATTGCAAATGTTTACTAGTTTGACCGGAGCGTTATAAATGTGTAGTTGAGATGTTTGGCTTATTTACTATCGAGTTAGTACTTGTTATAACGGGTTGGATTCGGGAAGATATGGTGTTCATGAGAGGCAATTGAGTGGGGATTCTAACAAACTATGCTATTTTGTTGTTGTTTGTTGATTTGATTTTTCACTTTTGGGTTATTGTTATAAAGATGGAAGAGAGAAACGTATTTTGTAATGGTTTATTTTTATATGCGATTGTATATGGAAGGGGATTTGTAAGGTTTTTATATGATAAATAATTTTGTTCATTTCATTTTTTCAATTTTCACATACATGAATTATAACAATTTTGATCATATAAATAAAAGTCGTTACATTTTAGAATATTTTATAATTATCGCAGTCTTATCCATACATAATCTTAAAATGTTTATAGCTAGAAAATTCCACCACAAAAATCACAATTATGTAATAATGTAATTGCATCACCTTTCACATCTTCTACTTTATCCTAAGCTTTTAGTAGGATTTGTAAATCTCAAATGACAAATTAGTACAACACTAAAAAGTAATTAGTTAACAATCAAAGTACTAAAAAGTAAAAAAGCTAACATCTTTGAAACGCCAGGCAAACAAACCCATCATCGCCATCTTCTTCTCCGATACAGGGGCCTCTCTGGCCCCGGCCCAACGCTTTTTGAAATTTTGAATTTTGATATTATATAAATTTTTTTATATTTATAGATTGGTTATTATATTTTTCATATGGAATCTAATGTATTTTAATTTTTATGTAATTTGGCCTAGTGTATTGAACCATCCTAAATTTATCGTTATGTCGCTTCCCGCTCAAAGGCAATACACCCATGACTTCCACAAGCTTCAACGCTGCTTCTTCTTCTTCTTCTTCTTCCTTGCGATGGCTAGATTCTCATTGACAACGATAGGTTATGTAGTCAAAATCCCTGGTCACAAGGAAATACATTTCCAGCAGCCTCTTTGCAATGAATTGACAAACTTCCTTATAGGGTATACTAGATAGTACCATTGTCAAAACCCTAATGCCGGTCCATCCAAGGATCCAAGGGTTGCATTCAATTGGGGATGAGATTTCGCAATCTCCGTGGCATTTCTACGATAACACCAATTAAAATTAATTTTTAACTTTATTTGGACATTATTTACAGGGATTACCTTAGTGAAACTATATTTTTTAGTCATTTCCAACATGCATGTCATAGATTAGTCGATTTGAAAATTTTGAAATTTTCTTGTGAAAATGACACATTTCCGTAGATTAACATTTTTAGATGAAAATTGAAAATTTTCAAATTGGATAATACTTAACATGCATGTTGGGAATGACTAAAATTTAAGGTTTTATCATGTTAACACCCTTCAAATAATAGTCAAATGAAAGTAAAAAAAAAAATTTAAGGGTTCTGATTGTTGTTGTTAATGGGATGTATGTGCTTTCGACTACCAACATTTATAGCTTCTTAGATTTCTAATTATTTCCTACTAAATATATCTAGAAAGTGGACAAATTTTCAAATTTTCAAATTTAATATAGCATCAGTAAAATTGATTTTTAACTCATTTGATCATTATTTATAGGGGTTACCATAATTAAACTAAATTTTTTAGCCACTTCCAACATGCATGTCAAATATTATCCGATTTGAAAATTTTTGAAATTTTCTTATAAAAACGGTCAAATTCCATAGCCAATTGATAATTTTTGGATATGAAAATTTTCAAATTTTCAAATTGTTTAATATTTGACATGTATGTTGGGAATGACTGAAAATTGGAATAAAAATAATAGCCAAATGAAGTTAAAATATAAATTTTTTTAAAGGTTTTGAGTGTTGTTGTTAGTGGGGATATATGTCTTTTCGAGTACAAAAATTTATAGCTTGGATTTCGACATCAATGCTAGAACGTGGGACCTTAGCACAAAGGTGCAACTCTCTCGCACCACCTTCATGTGGAGGGACGCACCAAGATCGGTGGGTCGGAGGTGGCCCTCCGACAACAATAGATGGTCACCAACATCTATAGGAGGTCCAATTTGATACTGATGTCGGCATTAGGAGAAGATTGGTCATTAAGTATATGAATGAGTTGCTTGAGAATCACACTAGGGTTTATGTGCTTACCACATTGACATATATACATATACACACTAACAAATTATGCTTCGCAATTCCTTTACTAGAAAATCCAAACTCACTCCATGGCCAAAACTCACATCATCCAAACCCTATCAAGTACCTCTCCGCAACGGCCGCATGCGTTGCAGCTCCAATCGGAAGAACATCCTCATCGATCATGAAGTGCGGCGAATGGCCCGTGTGTGTCGACCCCAACGTCTCGTTCCGGATCCCGATGTAGTAGAACGCCGCAGGGACCACCGCCGAGTAGAAGGAAAAATCCTCTGCTCCCATCATCGGCGGGACCACCCTGAAGTTGGCCGGACCGAGGAGGTCGGTCGCGACTTTTTTAACGTGCTCGTACATTCTGTCGTCGTTCACCGTCGGTGGGTAGATCGTCGATTCCTCCTCGAAGAAATTGACTTTCGCCTCGCATCTGTACACCGCTGCTTGTTCCACGATCACCTGTTGATTTGGGACAAGATGGGTTTCCCCTGTTTTCGGTTAAATCTTTTTGATTTTGGTTGTGTAAATGGGTTAAGTGGTTACTAGTGTGTCAAGGAATTAACCTCTCGTATACGGTGAAGGAGATGGTAGAAGCTTGTGTTGGAAAATGCCCTGAATGTGCCTCCAAGAACGACGGTCTCAGTTGCCGCCGGCATGGTGGATACGCCGTCGACCGTTGTGACGGAGACAACCTTTTTGGCGGGAAGCAGTATAATTGGTCGTCAGTTAAATGTTTTAAGCGGGAAGGTAAGAAACTGTAAAAAGACACTAATGAACTGACTAATGCTGTTAAAATTAAAATTAGAGTGGTAAAAAAGATGGACTCGAATCACTCCCAACCCAACCAATTATATTAATAGTTTAAATCGACAAAAAATTAATATATATCGTAATGAGAAAGTTTATTCTCCAAAACAATTTCGTCTAGATATAACTTTCTTTTCCGGCCAAAAAAATGTTCAAATTTCTATACAACTTTCCATTTGTCAAACCAAAAATAAGTACAAAGGGTGACCTCATTTTCATATATCTACTTTTGAAAATCTGAATAATCCGATCTAATTTCAATCCGACTAAACTGAACTTGAATCGACTTAACCCTATCCATTATCTAAATGGATGAAAATCAATAATTGTAACTAGCCAAACCCAAAACCCCACAAATCTCAGAACCTCGTAACGATTTATAAATCGATAAATTCGTGATCTCGGAATAAACTCGCAACTTGATTGACCCGTGATTCATGATTCGTAACCCCATTGACAATCGAGTAAAAAATGTTGGGAAAAGCAAATAAAGATTTAAATTCTTTTGAGACAAGCAAATGGAGGTTGGGGGGGGGGGGGGGAGAAGCAAAGTCACCTGAGAGTCCAAAGGATTAGCTTCGCGAGAAACGATGCCTTGCAAGCTTATGATGGCGGCGGAGGCGGCTAAGATGGGATGGCCGGAGGAGCCGCGGCTAGGCGACGACGGTGGTGTAGTAATAACAGCACGGAAGAATCCGCAGCCGGCAAGGAGAGGGCCAGGCCTGGAGCCGATGACGGAGGTGGGATGTTCATGAGAAACATGAAGAGCGAAAATAGCCTCCACGTCTTCCAGAGCTCCGTCGGCGATCATCCTTTTCGCTCCGTTCCCGGCTTCCTCCGCCGGCTGAAACAAAAGTATTACTGTTCCCTGGCCAGAAGAAAGATTAAATCAAGTAAAATTTGATATCATCACTTTAAAATGGAAAAGAAATCAAGTAAAAAAGATGATTACCATAATATCATAACGATTTTGACTGTCTTATTTGTAACTAGATAAAATCGTAATTGTTCAGGGTTAAGCATGAGAGCGATTTAGAATCCAGGCGATCTGATTTTTAGGACGTTCAATATGAAATATCGAAGGGGTATTTTCGGAATACATAAATATTTAAATTATTTGTTGTTAAATATTTTTTAGATTGCAGAGTTGTACTCGCTGATGTCGCCGGCCACCATCTTCGAGGGCGGCCATCTCTGCAAACCTCATCTTTCTTCTTCGAATAGTCATTTAGATGAAATAGGTTTCAGAGGAAACCATACGAAGGCTGGGAAATCAAATCTGACAACAACCGCCGTGATTTTTCATCCCGAACATCAAGCGACGCTGTTATCTCAACTGTGACGACTTTCGAGTTCAATCGGAATAAAAAATAGATGGGTCGGCCTTGCAAAGAAGAAACGCCATGGATGAACTCGGAGCTCTCCAATAGCCTGTACGAGTCACTCTTCGAATTATTCATTCACTATATGAGATGTAAGGGAGAAATTCCTCTGTTCGTGCAATTAGATTTGAGAGGATGAATGGAAAATATCTATCTTGGTCCCCAGATTTCAAAACTTTCATAATTAATTCTAAATTCTATTAATCAACAATGTAGTCTTTAATTTTTCAAATTCTAACATCAATAGCTCAGATAGTTTTTCAGTTTATATGAATAACTTGAATAGTTACGACCTATTCAGTTTATATTATAATAAGTTATTTAAGATTATTACTTATTAGCTTCCATTTGTAACTAGTTTCTAGTTATATATATTTTATAATTATTTATCTTTTATATAAATAAACAGTTTTAAAACTTTCATTAAAAAAAGGCATTATGTTTTTTATAACCAATTATATCTTATACCCGGTTATATTTTAAATATAACCGATTATAATTAAAATATAACCGATTACATTTATAATTGACTATATTTTTTAATAATTGGTTATATTTTTTATAATTGGTAAGGATTATAACCCGTTATGAAAATATAATTGATTATAATTTAAAAAATATAACCGGTTATAAATTTGGGTCGAAAAGTTGTAGGAGACTGACCGGAAAAGTGATCGGTTAGTGACTGGAGTTTCGTCGGAATATCACCGTCCGGTGACCGGAGTATTGCCGGAAAAGTAATCGGACGGTGACCGGGAAGTTGCTGAATGGTCAACATTCACGATGAGGTGGCATTGTCCTTTTATAAAAATAATAAATTAAATAAATTTGTTGAAAAGACTTCCGTACCCTTTTTATACAAACCATTAGATCTGTCAAAGTACAGAACCTGTAAGATCTAACAGTACAAAATCGTCCTAAAAATCCTGAAACCTTTTTTTGCCTGGATTCCAAACCTGCTCCGTTAAGCATTTAATTCATTTTATAATTTTAGATTGGGTGGTTACATGCTACGTAGTGGTCCTAAAACTTATGACGTGACGTTAAATTAAAAATTTGGCAATTACAACATATATATATAATATATGAAAGTTTCCTAGGGGCGTCGCGCATTGGAGAATACTTCCAATGGCTACTTTTCTAACGATCGTTACATATAAAGCCGTTAGATGCATCCTCCAACGCGCCGCACATTATAACTACCCTTTATTGTTATTTTATGTAATTAAAATTTCAAGTTGATTATATACATAATTTCCAATTAAATATGATCTAAAAATATTTTCCTATAAAAGTTTGGGGAAAAATTAAACATAACTCCATCCAAAATTACGAAACCGAGTAAGTATTTTACCTAATTATAATCAATAATTGAAAAAAATAAATAGCGTCCCACAACATTCCAAGTGGATGGATATGAAATATGGCAGAGATGAAGGAAAAGGAACTGACTTCTTGTCTTTTGTAAAGTGAAGACTTCTGACTTGTGACACGAAACCAGAGGACAAGCAATAAAAACGTGGTGTAATTAAGTGGCCCGCCACCTTAACAAACTGTAAAATAGTAAACTATAAATCTTAAGGTTAAACCCACTCACATTGTGTTTGTGTGCCTTGTTGTTAATTAGCTCTCAATAAGAGTGTTGATTGATTGTGGTGTCTAACATTTCAAAACCGAAATGATCACATCGCGTAGATATAACACCTGTATAACATTTTAACTCGAGTTTTGTAAAAGCTCTCGAGTTAACCATGTTTAGATGATAGTATTGAAATCCCATGTAAAATTTATCCGGTTGTCAATTTATTTTAATCATCCAAATTCTACTATTAATTGATCATTCTGATCCACCAAGTTCACTTGGGTAATTTTTCTCCTTAGATGGCTTGTTATGTTAAGTTTTCTCAATTTCAAAATGTATGGAATTTAAATAATTTTTGTTGGACTTAAATCACTTCAAAGTGTTTTGTAATGACTCAGAGCTAATAGTGCAAAGTAATCATTTGTCCCATCACCCCAACTGTGCTAGCTAGTACTAGTATAAAAATGGTTCAACCACCATTACTAGTACATAGAGTTATTTAATCAAGTTTGTAATTGATTATTGGACCATTACTAGTACATGGAGAATCTAACGAAACACATAAATCTGGTTAGATACATACCACCTTCCATTTAATAACATGCCCACCCACTTTGGTTTGTCGTATTTAAAATAAAATCTCTTTTGGAAAATATTAAATTCAAAGAATTAACCACTCCTTTGTTAAAAATATAGAAAATTAGAGGCACAATGCACAAATCTTGTTATAATAATATAGGAAAATGGGTGTTAGATTCTTACTTTTTTGGATGAGAGATTTAAATAGAATTTATTATTTTTTGAATAAATATAAACAAATTGACGATTTAATTTAAGGTAATTTTTAAATGTAATAATTGTAAAATAAGAGAAAAATGATAAAATAAAAATACTTTGAAATTACCTATGAAATTATTTTTCTACTCCAACCTCATATGGAATGCGACACCCTGTTAAAATATGGAGAAACATTACTAAAATTTTATTTGAAATAAAAAATAAAAAATAAAAGCAAAATTAATATTACATAGATGACCATTTGTAAAATATAATTAGAGTCAAATTCGATATTTTTATATCACCCGCTCCACTCGGATAAAATACAGTAATTTGTTTTGGTAGAAACAGTAAATAGTAAATAATTTGAACAAAGTAATAATTAGTGGCAAACACATGCATCAATAATTAGCCGTTAGTTTTTGTCACTTAGTGACACTTTTCTAGCAAACCATCCAAATAAACAAAACTACAACAAAAACACCCTTGACACGTACTTCTTTATCACTGGACAAAGCATCCACTATGTTATTAATTAGTAATTACTAATAGAGCCCTCCAACTCGATCGTAAACGATTATACACTTTTATCTTATCAATGACAAACATAAGAATGGTTGCCCTGGACCCGTGCCACTTTTTCAGGAGTGTTTGGAGTCACAAATAGAAGTAGTCATAAATGTATTGATCAATTGTATACATGTTAGTAGTACAATCTAGTATTTTTTATTGTAACAAAACATACATTTGAGCACGGATCACATCGAATCTTGGATCTGATCGGCTACCATCGTCATTAATCATTGTTGAGGTAATTAAGTATCCTAAGGAAGCAATCATCTCAAAGTCTATCACTCATCAAGAGAAAGGACAATCTTCACATCATTCACTAATCACTAACCTCATTTTGATGCTAGAGATCATATCATAGGATACCCTACCAAATTTGTTCAAGCCAAAAAACAATAATGGTACGTGCCAATAGAAGTAAAACAGAGAGATCCCTAGCTAGTGGTGCAATGTCAATTCACCGTGTGGAGTTAACATCACACATTTGCAATTCACTATTACTATCGACGATAAATATTCATATATTTTAAGGTTTTGGACTTTTAAAAACTCGTATTCATGAGTCACATAACAAATCACAATTCCACCTTATATTAAGACGAAACGGTCCAGTCTAGTCTCAATAACACGATGAAATAATACAATGCCAACACCATCCACATTCGAGATGATATATATATATATTCCTCTTTTTTTTTTAATTTTTTGTTTATTTACTTATTTCCAAAGTTAGGTGGAAATTATTGGTACATAACTTTCCAAGTTCACCAATACAAGTACTACACGTGGAAAATATTATGAAAGTGACGAGTCTATACCTATAGCTAGAATTACCTTGAAACACAGATTTCGAATTTTGGAGGACAAAAGAAAAAGGGTCCAAGCAAGACAAGAAACCTCATAAGTAAATAACCATGTAGCTAGAAACCCAATTATTATTAGGTTTCGACAAAAACAAAATGACCCACTTGAAAAAAAAAACAAAAGTGAAATAGGTCCATTGATTTAATGACGAAATTAAAGATGTGTGAATTTAGATTATCATTCAGGATTTTCAATCTTAAAATGGCTACATTACAAAAGTCACGAATGATTGAAAGATAATAGTAATGTACTCCGCACATACCTATAACACATGTCTATTGTATAGGCTTAAAACATTAGAATTGGTCTCATAATAACTCACGAAGGATTTGATCAAAGCTTGTGGACATTGAATCAAACAAACTAGCAATAATCTAATCACTCAAGATAACCCCCAACAACTTTTTTAAATAGTTCGAGACGTTAAGTAGTATGTGATCCCGCAAAACCATGAAAATCAAATATCCAAAAGCACACATATACGGAGGATTGGTCGACACCACACATGTGAGTACTCGTAGCTTATGATATCAAACCAAACAAACTAGCAGTGATAATTCGGTCAAAACAACCCATTACATGGGTCGAAACATTTAGCATTACGTGGTCCGAATCTCGAAAATCAAAACACACATGTGCATCATACCTTGAGAAGGTGCTCACGGGTCTTCAAAATCTTGGCAGCACCCAAGAGCATAGCAACATGGGCATCATGGCCACAAGCATGCATTTTCCCATCTACTTTGCTTTTGTGCTCCCACTCCACTCCTTCCTACAAATTACAAACAACCAAAGTGAAGGGAGATGGATTTCGATTAGCCAGTGAAATGAAAACCCTAGTAGGGTTGTTCGGTTCTCTTGCCCTTTTATGGGTCTAACCGATTACCCAATTCTCTAGTGCTAAAGGAATCTGTCTCACCTTACCCACCAACCACAATAATATCACACGCAACGTTCCCCTACTAGCAACGGCTCATTGGGAAATGTGCTAGCTTCCTAACATTCTCGTAATTTTTGTCTTATCCCAATCTGAATCTCACTTATGTAAATTCAAGGGAATGTGGACCAAAACCGACCATATGTATCAGAACTGAATCTTTATAGTTATAACTTTAAGCAGATTCGGGAGAATATGGACCATCAAACAAAGCAGGTGCGAAACAAGTACAATTTATAAAGTATATATCATATTTCGAAAAAATACAAGTCAAAACTCGTCAGAACAATCGTCTAGAAGAATCCAGGTGTCTAACGAAAACCCATTTTATAATTTAACTACTTGTAGTATGGTATATATAGTGAGAATCTTATCAAATACTCAAGTTTCAAGCAATCTTAAGTCCAAAGCTTCAACCTTTATTGATGGGTTATTAATATGCTCTTTCTCCCAATTGTAATCACATTAATTAGGGTTAATAGAGATGGCTATAAAGAAGAATAAGACCAAAAAATTTCAGATCTATGAAAAGATACCAACCCACAAATTAGGGCACACACAAAATAACAATAATAATAATAATAATAATAATTAATCTAATATTGGAAATTAAGAGAATCTAAAACCTGGATGGGAAGAGCATCCATGTCGGCACGGAGAGCAACGAACGGCGGAAAACCCGACCCGATCCATGCCCGGATTCCGGTTTTGGCTAGCGGGTATTTGAACCGGATACCCATGGAGTCAAGCTCATCTCTAACCAAAGCACTAGTCTTGACTTCCTCAAAGGCAAGCTCAGGGTTCTCATGGATCTTCCTCCTCAAGTTTTTTATCCACCCCACGTTTTCCGGTCTCCGTGCCACTTTCAGCACGGAGGCGGAGCATTTGTGGGTCCACCCCACGAGTGGTTTTTGGGTTTTCGGGGAGGAGGAGCAGTTTTTGGTTAGTTGGGTGAAGGAGATGGGTAGTTGAGAGTTGTAGAAAGGGGAAGAAGATGGCCGGTTTTTGGTTTCGTTATCGGAGATGGTGGTGGTGAGGATGATGGTGGAGAGGAAGAGTATAAAGATTGAAGCTTTTTGTTGTGGGTTCATTTTTTTTGGTATGGAGGAGATGAAGAAGAGAGAGAAGAGAAGAGGATGATGAGGCTGACAAGAGAAAATGAGGGAGACAAAAGGAGTAGTGTGTATATGATTCTTTTTTATCTCTATCTTGTTGAAATAGGGGTTAGGGAGGTGTCATCAATTGGTTTGAATTCGAAAAAAAATCGGAATATAATCAAGAGAACGATTGATTCGGACTGGTGTATGTAAGTGTTTTTCAAGTTATGGTTGTTGTCGGGTTTGAACGCATTTTAGATGAAATAAAAAAGTAAGATGAATATCGAAGATAAAGTCAATAAAAGCTCTCTCCCCCTTGACAAGTAGAGTGACTTCATCTTAACTAGCTAACATTTTTTAAAAAAATTAGTCGGTGATTGTGGAAAAGATAAATAATTAGAGTTTCGAAAGTTTTTTTATTACTCTTGTGAATATTTATTACTCTAACTCCGAATAAAAAAAATAAAACGAACCTCGGAGGATTCTTGTTGGACCCTTCTCATCCTCACGAACAAGCTTTTGAACGTGAGGTTAGCATAGTGGTAAAGAGTTCACATTTGGATTAAGATGTATTAATTATTTAAAACCATAGTATTTACTATGTGGAACATCAATTAGATTGTGTGTTTCGAAAAATACATTAAAATATCTTGCGTCACAATAAAGGAAAAATGGAAGTATATTGTTTTATATTATTGAGAGGATTTTTTTTTACATTAAACAGATATTGAGTTAGAAAATAGATGAAAATAATAATCTATGCACGTGAAAATTAACAAAAGAATTTCCATGAATGAAAATTAACATTTAGTAGAGCCTAAGTGTAAGTTTTTAAATTTTGTTCCCTTTGTTGTCTAAAATAATAATATTCCAACATAAATATGATTTTTTATAAAAAAAAATGAAGGAAAAAGACATAACGTATACAAGTAGAGTGTAGGGAGAAGACAGAAATAGAACACGTGGGAATAAAAACGACAGGCATCAGAAAAGGCTCGTGGGAGAATACGAATTTCTTTTCAACTTTATTTATTTATTTTTGAATTAATTAATTTTGGATGGACATAGGCATCTTTTCAATCAGTATGTAATATATAATGTTTTGTCCACTGCTACATCAACTAGCTAGTAGTCTATTAGGAGAAAAAAAGTATCGGAAGATTTGTTCGGTGGGTATCGTTAATTGATGATTTGAAGGTATTAAATTTGGATTTAATTGCTGATTATAACGTACAGGATAATATCGTAATGGTTTTGGTTTTATTCTTTGTTATCATGAAGCGCAAATCCAATTGTATATATACTCTCGGTCGTGGGTTATATTTGTCCCAAAACAATATGTAGATATGACACAATTAGTGATGGACCAAATCAATGAGTTCATGATAAACTATTATGCAACGATCATCAGAATCTCTAAAAAGCGTCTTCGATCATGTATTCTTGTGGTGACCATGTTCATGATATGTCCATCACTACTGCCCGACTAGTAGAGGTAGCCTAATCTCATATCATACCTCCTCAATCATGTATGGACCCACGCGATATTAAGAATAATGCAAATATCGACGAAAATAACTTCAAACAACACATTAGTATTTGACGCCTTCAAAACGTGCTTGTTCAACAGCAAAAATAAAAAATCCTACCTCGTTTGATCTTCAAAAAAATAGTTAAAACGCTTTTACATGTTAACTCTAAAGGGACAATTTCGTAACACATGCAATTACTCCCTCTCTTTTTTAATGTGACAGCACCTCATTTTAAGATCACTTCCACTTACCTCTGTTTCAGAATCTGCTATAGATACCAAGTTTCCAGTTAGGTACTGTTAGACGTTCAATCAAAATATCTCAAGCTAAATCCATGGGACCCATATTGATAAGCATCATCATCACTACCATCCAAGAACATGATGATGCATTAGAGCTAAGTTCAGAGTTACTGTTTCGATAACACAATAGGCAAAAACTTCAAATTTGAAAATTTACCGTCATATTTTGTCACTTCGGAACCGAAAAATCCAACAAAGTGTCCCATGTTAAAGCTGAACACTTTTGCCAATGCACACTCATGAGAACTCAGAGCGCAGCATTGGAAGAAGCAGAGGATGGAGCTGAAGAGGCACTAAACACCGAAACTCGCAACAGACGTTCCTGGTCGGGAACGAGCTGAAAGAGGCAAACATCTGCACTTCCCAAGCTGTTGTCTTTGTGGAAATGGGTCCATCCGTACCCCATTAGCAGCCCCCCTGCGCTATTGGTGTTCTTCTCTGTATCAACATCCCACCTCTGCTGCTCCTGGTTTACGAGCGTCACGCTCTTCCACTCGCCTCGAATGTGGTTTCTAATGAACGAAGCTGGTATCGTCTACAAAACATCGAACCGATTTTGTCAGAACTATGTATCTAGTTGAAGAGAGGGTTTTGATTACTTACAGGGGTCATCACACGTTGAGTACTATCTCCTCTCATGCTCATAACAGCAATGAAACATGGGGTTTTAGGGTTTGCGATCAGTTGAAGTGCTGCTGCTGCCTTTACTCCTTTGCCGCATTGGTTGTACATCTTGCACAGTGTGGATGGGAACTTTGCACTTGTATATATCCCTCTTGATTTCACTAGCTTCAGCAGTTGGTCACTCTCGGTCTCACCTGCCGATCGTTAACAAATGTTATATAAACAAATTACGAACTTGTCCCAACAACTCGAGTTACATGGCAAAAAGTAGTTCTTTACAGATACAACAACACTCACAACACAACATTAGACCGATGGTTCAACCCGCATTTACAGGATTCGATCACAGAAGCGAGAGCCACGACACAGAAGACCACGGCGTGTTGTAGTGTGTACGTAAATCAACATATTAAACGTGTTACCGGAACGAAAAATATTCAGTTATAAGCACAGAGATTTCGATTCCTGAAGATAAACATAGCCTGAAATGAACCGATAATTTACCCGATTGAGAATCCTGATGCTTACAGGTTTCAGACTCAAATCCTGACGAAGAAGAAGCTGCTGCTTTCTTATTTGGTAGACTCTTTTTCCTTCTACGTTTAGCAATCCTCTTCCTGCTTCTCCCTAGTTCAGGATCAGATCGATCAGACTCAACAAACTCACAATCTCCTCGACTCGAATCTTCACCATTTTCTTCATCACCCGATATCACAACCACGCTGCATTTCGCCGAGCTTGCTTGTTCTTGTTCATCTTCCTGTTGCCCTTTCTTCTCATCAGATTCCGGGTAGTGGATCGAGCAGGTGGTCAAGTTGAAAATCTGCACCTTGAACTCGTTCCGACCGAGGAAATCAAACACCAGGAAGAAACCATTCGAAATCGAGTGGCGTTCCACGAACTCTGACCATCCTTTCATCAGCCAAACATCGTCGTTTTGTCCTTTCTCCACGGTGACTTCCCATGAGCAGCCGTTCTGCAACGAGAGCTTGGCGGTCGAACCGAGCTCCTCCCCGTGTGTCCGCACAAAATGCAGGGGAAGCTTCTGCCAGAAATGGAAATTGCAAGCTGACAGAGTAAGGAATTTTCCAATTTTGGTGAAATGGAGCTCAATTGAAAGAGCTCTTTCTAGGGTTTATGATTCAAAAATTTGATCTTTACTTAATTACCAGCTTCTGCTCTTGAAGGACGCAAGGAAGGATGACTCTGAAGAATGACAGATAAGGTTTGTGCATAATGGGAGACGGCAGCTGCTGATCAGGAAAATTTGCAGCGGCGGTGGCGGCGGAGCCACTGAGGGGAACTCCGGCTTCAGCCATTGATGGCGCTAAGTGAAGCTTCAGAACACGGTTTTTGGTTTGATGGAAGATTTGGAATATAATTGATTTTAAGTTTCAGTTTCTTCCATTTTTTGCTGAGTAATTAGTTGTTAGATTGCAGATTTGCAGTTAAATGAAAAATATGAAATAGTAACTGCCGATCAGTTGGCGGATTTTCGGCGGCGATATTCCGGCGTTAATGGCATAGTAATCAGGTGGATGTTACGAAGTTAGTCATCATTTATTCATACTTTTAAGTCAATTAGATATGTGAAATTCCAAGTCAGCGTAACCGACGGCTCAGATCTAATTTAATTTTTAAATAACCAACATATGTAGTGAGAGATTGAGACACGAACGCGTATAGGATTCAAAATCGGCGAGTTACTCGGGAAGACTGATTGATAGAAATGGCGGCATCGACGGCGGCGATCGGAGAAGGGAAGACGGAGACGCCGAAGATAGTGCACAACGAGAAGGAAAGGAAGTTCGAGACGGAGGATAAGAAGGCTTACCTACAGTACGTGATGAGGGAAGGAGGTAGAGTTATGGATATCGTTCATACCTTCGTCCCTTCTTCCAAGCGAGGTCTAGGCATGGCTTCTCATCTCTGCACCGCCGCCTTCCAACACGCCGGATCCAATTCCATCTCCGTCATCCCCACTTGTTCCTACGTCTCCGTAAATTCTCCTCTCTCTCCGTCCCTCTTTTCTCTGCTTAAATGTTGATTTCGTCGGAAAATTGTCAATTCGTTCGGTTCAAATCGTCATACACGATTCAAGTTTGATGATCAGTTAGCAGGTCGAATAGATTTAGTTACTGGATACTAATTTGATTCAGTTCTTCGATTAGTCTGGTGCATTTCATTCAATAGGCCGATTTCTAGGGTTTCTGAATGTTAATTCCTTGATCTCGACCGGGAAGCTGAATCTGATTATGTTTCTGTGAATTTGCAGGACACGTTTCTTGTTCGGAATCCATCCTGGAAATCGATTGTGTACTCAGCGGATCAGAGATCCAACATATAGCAACGGTTTGAGCTTTGATGATCTCTTGCAGCTGAAAGTCTGTGATATCAGTCATGTATCAGTAATGTTGTTTAATGTGTAAACCTTTGCTTCTACTATATCATGAATGAATAACAAGTGTGTTTCTAGCTAAACGGTTCGAGTTCTGAGATGGATTCCGAGCTAGTTTGTTGGGATGATCTTTAAGCTTCTTACTCAAGTTAACCCACCTCTGTGATCGTTGAGGAGTCCATGAATTGGCAAGTTCCTGGCTCTGTCCCGATGTTGAATCTATCGTCACTCTTTCGGAGAAGTGCGGTTTACAATGTGGAAGATAGTTACCTAATTTGTCACTCTTAATCTTAAGAACACATCTTGATGTGGAGGTTTCTGCATTGCTACCACACTTGACATTTCAGCTCCTTTTTGTTATGCAGTTTCTGAGAAATCGAACCGGCATTTCGTAGTCTATTGAAGGCTACTTCATTCAAGGCCACTTGTTCATCGGAATCAGAATTCCTTGATCTTCACTTCCGAATGTAAGATCAATTAAACAACTATGACGAGAAGCTTGTTCCCGGAATCTCGTCACTAGATCATCATAACAGATGAATGCTTGTTCCGAAACATCAACACTGACATGACAATGAGAGCTCACAGGCGATCCAATGTAAGATCAATTTAACGACTGGGAAGAGAAGCTTGTTCCCAAATTCTCGACACCAGATCATCATAACAGATGAATGCCTGTTCCAAAATATCAACAATGACATGACAACGAGAGCTCACAGGCGATCCTTTGTGCAAGTTCGCAGGTCTGCCTTCCGGAGCATCTTCGATGTGGGTCGGAGTCACTAACGGAGTGACACATTGTAATCAAATGACTGAAATTGTTAAAAAAAAAGTTGATCTTGAGTTGGATGTGGGTTAATTAGTTACTTACCAAATTCTAATCACGACTTGATTATACTAAATCGTAGTTGTTTTTACCTTTTTATCCCTCACCACTTCGCCGCCGACTGGTGTACACATATAAATTAACCCGATACTAAAATAATTTCGTACGATCAAGAAAATTTAGAAAGAACGAAAAACCAGAAACTGATTCTTCCGTTTTCTTCCTCCACTCCGACAACCATGGCGACTACCACCTCCTCTGCCTACGAGTACACCATGTACCAAGCTTCGGAATCCACCACGATCCCCGTCGATTACTTCTCTTCCACCGCCGACGTCGCAGCATTCAACTTCGACCTCCACTTCCGCCACGTCCTCCAGCTCCGCTACCCTGAACCGGTCCATATCCAGCTCGACTCAACTTCCCGCTCCTATCTCCTACCGCGGCGCATGTTTTCGTCGCCGCCCGAGGGATTCGATCCTTCGACCGTCGTGGAGGCGGCGCTCTCCGAGACGGGAGCCGCCGCCGACTTCATCGCCTCTATCGTCCCGGAAGTTTCCTCGTTCGCGGTCGAGCTGGCGACGGATCCTTGCAATGACGGCGTTAGTGTGGTGACCTTGGTGTTGGCTTTGTTCGTGATCACTCCGTTTGACGATCGGGAGGCGATTGATCGAGCTTTGAACGAGCAGGATTTTAGGGATTTGAGGTTTAAGCCTGCGAGTAAGTCGTCCATTGAAGGACTGAAGAGGTTTACACTCGATTGCTTGGGTCCTTCCTCCGTCAGGAAGTGTACAGTGTGTTTGGATGAGATGTTGATCGGCGATCAGGTTGCTTGTTTGCCATGTGAGCATCTCTTCCATGGGAGCTGCATCGTTCAGTGGCTGGAGACGAGCCATTTGTGTCCATTGTGCAGGTACGCCATGCCTTAGAGTAGACGAATCAAGCTTTTGTGTACATTCTGTTGGGAATTATGACATGCGGACAAGGTGTTTGATATATTGTCCCGCTACTGGCCAAACCCCCAAAAGCTGAAATACTATGAATGCAACTGATTTTGCATGAAGGAACATCAGAATTTCCTTTAGTGTTTCATTCCAATGGTGTTCAAGAATCAGCTATTAACCAGAGAATGCATAGCCTTCCACGAAATGAGCTCGGATATGCATGGCCTATGAAAGTATGAAGCTGGTTGTTTGTTTCATATATACATAACAGAGTGATGGTTAGCAAAGTTTCATTTGAATATGCAAATGCCATAGCTTCAGAGTCACGGATTAGGAATGTCCTCGAACGGGGTGTCAATTTTCGATGAGAATGCAGATTGTATTAGATGCTCATATCTCAGAAAACATGGTGGAAGCACAGATATCAGCAACTATTGCTGCACTTCTCTTTCTGCATTTCGATTTTGATCTGTCGCTGCAACAGTATATAGGGCTACAATGCCCAAGAAAGATCAGTTGATCATTTGAAGAGGAGTGATCATGGGACTCAAACCAGATAGAAACAGAGATATAGAGCAGAGTACAACTGCTCGGGATCTAATCTATTCGATTCCGATGCATTCACCGGAGTGATGCGAAGATGAAAACATCTGTTACATTCTAAATTCGGACATTTGGTCTAATGTTACATGTAAATGAGATTTTCTGAGCCTAGCCGTCTGTTGTGGATTTGTAGCACTCCAAAACTGTGCGTCATCTCTTAAATGTCGTTTGTTCTCAGCAATTGGGTGTGTGAAGTTCGAAATAGCAAGGCATTTGAGATAAGTCGTGTGGCTATGTGAATGTAAAGCTGATTGTTATATTTCTTTCGCTGGCTAAAATAGTCTCAAATCGACTTGAATATATTGTTTGTATCACGAGAATAGTCATCTTGCATCGAACCAACTTCGAATAACATTTGTACCGAAAATTCCAGAACAGAACTATAAATCCGATGTAGATCGTCGACAAATGAAAGCAAATCTCATTAACTATTCAGTTATAACTTGTATATATTCTTGGATGTCCTCATTCAGTTACATCTTTGGGCTGATTCAACAAAATTATGTTTGGTTTGGTTTGGTCTTCTGTTGAAAACGATGAAGGCGATCGAATCCTGAATAGCATGATTGAGAGTGCTTCTTATTTAGAGACTTTGACATTGACGTCTATCTACGGTATTCGAAGGTTCCGAATTCAAGACCATCCGAACCTGAAAATCCTGCTTGTCGGCAACCTGAGTGAGGAGCAATTGCATGGTATGTCGCCTACTAATAATAATGTTAAAGCAGCGCATATTGAATGTACTAAGAAAACAACAAATGAGGAGCTTAACAAGTTTATCTCGAATTTTTCGAGATTAGAGTCACTTGAGTTGATTAGTCTTCAGTCAATACCTAGAGTACTTAAGATTAATGTCACTAGACATAAGTTTCTTCGGGTTATACGGAAGGACTATTTGGTCTCGCAATCACTGCTTCAAGTGATTGAAATCGATGCTCCCTGCTGGTTGAGTAAATTTGTTCTCAATATTGAGGCCAATTGTGGTCATTTTCCTGACATTGATTAACAAGGCAGCTAGTGAACATGTTGTTCTGGTTTCAGTCCGTTGTAGACTAACTTCTGATATTCGTTGGCATGAGTTGAAGCGGTTGCTTGCTACATTAAGCCGATTTCAGTCCACTCTCGAGTTCGTCATCGATCAGCAGGTACTTGTTTGTATTATATGGACTTCATTGATTCGTTTACTTCTTGAAAACTATCTATCCTGACATATTGATCGGTGTTTGTTCAGACGACAATGAGAATTACATCTTTACCTAGCGACGGAGATGATGATCAATCACCTATCCCAACTATCGAGCACGTGAAATTTCCACTGGATTTGTTAGCTTTGTGCGTGGATCAGTCGCCTTCATGAACGATTTGTTTCGGAATTGTCACCCGAAAATTCTCTCTTTCACAGAAACAAGAGATCAAGTAGCAGAACAGAATGTCTTACAGGAAATGTGCAAGTATCTTGACAATAGTTGCAAAGCTCCTAATAAGAGATGGAATAACCATCAACTTAAAGGTACGAAGATGATGAAGAGAATAATCAACGACGATGGCATCGAGGAAGATGGAGAAATCGATCTTCTTTCGTTTCTTCACGATCCTAAACGATGTTGGATTGTTTTTTATTGGCGTTAGTCTTAAACATGAAGCATATTTAATCATGTTGTTTTACCGAATATTTTCAAGTTTGCTACTTGATTAATTATGGAGCAGCAACTATATATTAACATACCATTTGATGATGTCTGGTTTTTCCGTTTCGGTGTTTCGCCGAGAGAATGTCAAGACCAGAATTGCAGAGGAAGCAAGAAATATCGACTGTAAAACCCCAAGAGGCCACCATAATGTTCGTGATCAACCTTCCATTAATAGCCAGCCATTTAACGAAGCAGTGCTCAGGAATCTGAGAACCTGAATGGAGGCTCCGAACCTGACAGAGGAAGCTGAGAGAAAGCTGACATTTCGCAACTTGAGGACTGCGGAGACGGTCGTCGTTAAATAGTCCTCGATGAATGTAGTACTTAAAAGTCGACAAAACTAAGACGAAGCTCTTGTGTAACCATTGCCACAAGACCTAACAGTTCATCGCTGAAACGGGCGTTCGACACCGATACCTCGTTCCTCCATCCGGATTCAGTACAAGAACTATTCTCTGATTTTGGCGGCCAATTAGGGTTAGGTTAATAGTGGATAAGCTAATGAGAGATAATTTAATAATTTATTATAACTAGGTTGTTTACCCGCGATTTGTTGTGGAGCTGATTAAACGTATCGATCTGTGTGTTTTATTATTGTTTATGTGTGTTGAAATGTATGGTAAATTTTTTTGGTTCTCACGAAATTTTGTATGGTCGAAGTTAACAAAACGCAATTTATGTAACGACAGCTCAAAATGCATAAAGTAAGCCAATTTGAAAATTTTCAACACTAATATAACACAAAGTAAAGTTGAATTTTAACTTTATTTGATCATTATTTACAAAAATTATCATAATGAAACTTGATTTTTTAGCCATTTTCAACATGCATCTCAAATATTAATCAAATTATTTGTTAAAAATAAATTTTTTATATAAAATAATTAATTTTTATAGGTTAATCTTTTAAAAAAAATAGTTATTTTCATATGAATTTTTAAAAAAAATTAATTAATATTTGATATGAATGTTGAAAATTGATTAATATTGATATGAATGTTAAAAATAATTAAAAATTAAGCTTAGAAGATTAACCAATTGATTCGAGATGACTCAATTCTTGAAAACTTCAAGACCAGTTTACTAGCCTATCTGGTTAATGTTTCTACTCGATTTTCCAATTCGGTTAAGAAAGCAACTACGAGTCTATGATCGAGAAAACTCCACCAAAGCCCAGTCCAGTCTATATTTACTCTTTTCCCCATTCCACCGCCACCGTTGGATCAAATTTCTCCACCGCCGATTCACGCTCCGTCGCCTAACCTTAGCAAAAGCATGTTCTTCTTCTTCGCCGGAGGGGTGAGCCAGCAGGTCCGGCAGGTGCTGAAGCAAAACGCCGGAAAGTGCGTCAGCTGCGGCTCCCCAGCCGATCTCGTCGATTACGACAAAGTCCTCAAGCTCTTCTTCGTCCCCGTCTGGCGGTGGCCTGGTAAGGAATCCCTAATGCACTGCAACGATTGCAATATCTTCTTCCCCAAATCCTTCTCTCCTCCAACGCCGTCACAGCCGATGATCGGCGAGCGTCTGAGGTGTCGGTTCTGCGATCGGGCTGTGCAGGGCGAGTTCAGGTTCTGCCCTTTCTGCGGCTCTGATCTGTGATTGGATCGATTGAGGTTACTGTAGTTCAATTTCCAGATTTCGAGTTTGTACTGTGCAGAAATCGATTTGATTTCCCAGCTGGTCTGTGTTGTAATAAGAAATGAATTGCTGAAATTGGTAGATGATCTTTACTCTGTTCTTTATATGGTTGAAATTGTACGGAGGTTGAATCGGTGAGACTAATTGTTCGAAGATATGCGCGAATCTGGGTTGTAGATCTCTGTTTACATGATCGAATGCAATTTGAAAAGCTCAAAGTTCTTGATTCACATTCAAGAGCTTTGCTTTACATTGTCACAGTCTACTAGTTCACCCGCAATCTGAATGAGTGCCACGTGGATGAGCGTGGATTAGTTGGACTACCACGTGGCGGGTTAGTTAACGAGCTTACTAAATATATTGCCAGCTTAATGAAAAGTTATTATTAATTATTTATCTATTTATAAATATATATATTTTTTAAAAAGTAAATCCTGTTGTCTATATAACATTATTAATGGGTTTATTAAATTAATAAAATTGGTAATTAAATATAAATATAACAAATTTCAACTGAAAAAGTGTTTCATTTTAAAAATTTTAATTCTTTAAATTTAATGAATTTTTAAATTTATCAATTAATAATGATTAATCACTTTTAATCATTATTTTTAATCATAATTGAATATCCACCCTAAAAAATTACATATCAAGAAAGTATCAATATTCAATAGTTCAATATGCTTACACATACTTCAATTATAAAATAAATACTGCAGAAAATAAAAATGAAATAAAATGTTCAATTATCTTACCTTGGAAACGTAAAAGGGCAAGAAAACCCGCAAACATCCAGCCGACGAGCAAGCAACAAGTATAAAAGAATCCCTCCGAGAATCTTCTCCCACATTGTCGGCGGCAACTCACTTTCCACCGGTCCCGCGAAAAATGGTGAGATCAACGGCGAGCCAGAACGAAAACGACAACAAGGTGGGAGCTTTCTTCTTAGCCACTCTGCTTCTGTGGTCAGTATCAATTGGGTTCGAAATCCTCTTCAACAAGCGAGCCCAGCTCATCTTCATCGTCGCCGGCGGGATATTCTTCCAGTTAGCCAACTGGGTAATTCGATCCTTGGTCTCTCGTGACCCGCTCTTCGTCAACACTTGCGTCTCCCTCCTCCATTCCTCCGTCACTTCCTCCGCAGGTTCTTCTTCAACCTTGTTTTGTTCAATTGATTAAGTACGGTCTTAGCTGCATCATAGTTAGAATTCCAAGCTGAATAGAACAAATTCAAACACTGAAAGACAAACAGACAATTTAAAAGGACAGAAATTCAGTTCTTTTGGATGTTTAAAACATTCTTGATGACGGCCATGGTGTTGGTAGAAAGAAATTGGTGAGTAGGATTGCATACATAAGACTTGAAAGCACTGTAATGAAGTGTGTATATTTTGAGAGCTTTAGGGATGCAGCTAAGAATATAATTCAGCTTACCAATCTGAACCCACTCCCAACAACTCGAGTTATTGGGATGCAATGGAGTTCATGATAATGAGGTCCTTGAAAATGTTTTCCATGGTAAGTTGCTGGTTTACCGTAATCTTGCATTTGCAGCTGTGGGATTAGCAGTACTGAGCCAATGAACAATATGCTTTTGCTAGTGCTCTATCCTAACCAATGTCTTAAAATATCGAGGAACTCTGATGAAAACCATGCTTAAGTGATAGTGATAGGTCTTTTGGCCATGTCCATGCCGGAATTACCATGTCTGAGGCAAACCAAATCCATTTATCCTTAAGACTATCTCTTTCCGGAAAACAGTTACAATCAAATTGTTATAGTTTGTGTGAAGTGACGATGGTTTACTTTGTCTGTGTGTCACTATCTTTTATATTTGTCTTTTCATTTTTTTTATACCTCCAATACCCATGCATTTGATTAACATCAAATGGAAATGAGGTTATGTTTATTTACTTTGTCTCCTTATATTAGATGCTTAGATGGTCGAATCAAAAGCATGGTTGGTTTCATGTGTTCTCCTGCACTTCATTCCAGTTGGTTTCCTTCTTCTGTTCTCATGCTAGCTATTTGGATCCTTATTACACAGTGCTTCTGATTTTGGCCAATCGGATTTCACATGACGGTGCAAATGGGATATTCGAGCACTCCGAACTCGTTGGAAGTGCATGGCAGTGGGCGTACCCTGCCTTATGTTTCTCATCCGGTTACTTTGCATATGATCAGTTGGATATGCTCCTTTACCGGCTTTATAGTGGCGTCTTTCCTTCCATCCTAGTGCACCATCTGGTCCTTCTCATGTGCTTCACTCTTGCCCTATATCGGAACGTCACGATTAACTATCTCATTCTCACCCTAATCTGCGAGGTACGCTCTTCCCTTTCCCCTAATGCCTTGTCACCTCTCCATAAAGTCAACTTCTTTATCCAGCTTTTGACCAAATTTGCAGCTGCATTCAATCTTCCTACACGTGAGGAAACTGAGACGGATGGCCGGGATTCGTGATGCAAGGAGCAAGATCGTGAAGGTGGAATGGATCCTGAACTGGCTGACATTCACATTCGCAAGAGTGGTGCCTCACGTCCTGATAACCACGAAGCTGATTAAAGATGCACCCAAGTTCGGAAAGGGGATCGAGTTGCCACTTGCGCTGTTTGGCATGGTTGGAATGAACATACTGAATGCTGGTCTGGGGATGGATCTGTTCAAAGCTTTTCGGCGAGAACGAAACCTGCTGACGAGTAGTCATCGCAACCACCACGAATGAAAAGGCTTAGCTGTGAGGTTCGAGTTGATAGATTCTTTTCTTCTTTGATTATAGTTTTCTTACAAGTCTTGTAATGTCTGTAGTGTATATCAATGAGTTCTTTTACTGAGCATCATTGCGAAATTAAATTAGCAAAGAATCTTCGTATTGTCAGTTCATAAAATACTTTTGACTGTATCTTGTTAAAAAACTGGCTTGTGTAGTTGATATGAATAATGAATTAGCAAAAAGAAAGGTCCTACCGGGAGTCGAACCCAGGTCGCTGGATTCAAAGTCCAGAGTGCTAACCACTACACCATAGAACCTTGATGCCTACTTGATGATAATTACTTTTCATCAAAACTCATATTCAAAATTGAAATCAAGTGAAAATGAATGTTGATATTGCGACAAAATATAATAAACTACATAGGTAAAGTGGAAATGTTGTTCTAAACGTCCACAATGTGATTTTGTGATAAGTGATAACCTATTTTAGAAAATCAGTTATGATCCATGGTTATGAGTGATGTGTGACTAGTATATTGACTAACGGAATGTTCGTAGCCTTCTTCCAATACCTCTACTCATAATTCAAACCATGCTAGTAAGCAATTCGGCCGTTTAAGGAAGCATGAGTAATATGCATTGATGTAGTAAGTATGCGTATATATTTCCAAGTTCAAATGGGTAAGCCAAATCATGGGAGTGAACAACTTTATCAGCCAATAGACTCAAGTACAACTCCACCATTAAAGATCATATACCATTGATGAATAATGCAAGTTCATTAATGAATCAACCAAGGGGTGGTGGCGCAGTTGGTTAGCGCGTAGGTCTCATAGCTAAGAGTTATCCTGAGGTCGAGAGTTCGAGCCTCTCTCACCCCAAGTTTTTTCCATTTTTTATTTTTAAGCTTCTGCTTCTGCTTCTGCAAACCCAGAAATGCAGAAGAACAAACAAGCTGATAAAACAGACCGAAAAAGAGACTGAAATAATGTTGATTTAAATGGCATTTTTAAACCAAATGGAAATATACACTTTCTCCCTCTACAACCAAATTTTGTTCATGTTTTCCCTTTCCTCCTAACACACTAAAGCTCAAGCTGAATCCCATTCTTGCTCCTCGAGAAGAACTTAGCAAACCCGTTTCGGTTCTTATCCGAACTGGTATGCAACGAGGACACCACAACTGACGAAGAATTCGAAGAAGATGCTAATGGCGGGGATTGATGATCGTGCTTACTAGGTGACTCAGCAACTCTTGAAGAGCTTGAACCGAATGCAGGAGAGTGCGTTTTGTTAGAATGTAACCTCCATAGTTCCTCACCATTGCTGAGTCTTGCTGCAGCTGATGAAGAAGCTCCGGATGAGATCTCCGGTACGCTGCTCGTGTCCATCAAGAAGTCCTCGAGCGTCGCTAGAGATTTGAGTTGCTTTCCTAGAGACAGTATTGTCTTCTGGCATTCAGCAAGCTTACCAGCTGCCAGAGCTATGTCCTCCTGTGGTTACACACAAAGTGACGTTATTTCAATTTTACACGCACCTTATAGAATAACTAGTTACAGCGTTTGTTACTAGTCATGGAAGGTGGTCGGACCCTCGCTGGAGCTTTGAACTGAAAGAGAATCAATGTAACAAAGATAACGTTTTGGACTTTAACCTGTTTAATCTTCGGTTCTCTGTTCAACTTCATTGATTGTTGGTTCTCAATCTCCTCTTTCTTCTTCGAAAGTTCTTCCTCCAGGTACAGATACTTGATGCTTAACTCGGCAGACGTAGCCTTTTCCTTCTCAAGTTCGGTTTCCAAGGTGGAAACCTGTGCTGACATCGTACGGCATTCTGCTTCCAAGGCAAAGAGTTGAGATTCCACGTCTTGCCTCGATTCTCTCGCCGATAACAGCTCAGTTTCAACTCCCTCCAACTTGAGTTGGACTTCCCTCAGCAGACTTTCCGTTGCCTTATTCTCATCTTGACTCCTGGTTAGGAAAGTTTCCATCTTTGATTTGTCTGCCATCATTTCTTGTAAACTTCTTTCTACTTGTTCTTTCTCTTCCATCATTCTCACAAGACTTGATTCCACTTCAGCTCTCTCAGCTTTCGTGTTCTCCAAGCTACGTTCTAGTTCATCTTTCACTCCTTGCAGCTCACTCAGCTTGATTTCCAATTCAGCCGAATGACGAATAGCGTTCTCGTGCTCAACTCCCAATGCACTTTCTGCACCATCAGTAGATTGCTTCACAACCACTTCTGACTCAACATGATTGCTTCGACTTTCAGTCTCAGCCATTGAAGCAAGTCTTTCCATTTCGAGGAAATCGTCCATGAGATCAATCTCAACAGCTGATGCAGGTAGATTCCTGTTGGAATCTTTCCCATTCTTGAACTGATCAAGTTCAGCAATCAGTGCTGACGTGTCCAAGTTATTCGCTTTTCGTGTATCCAAATCCAATGCATTGAGCCTTTGATCCCCACTATCTGAATGGCTATCCGTCGTAAGAGACTCGAGATAAACCGAGGAAGCAGCAGATGTTTTATGATCATAACGTGGAGACGATGATCGAAAAGCTACAGTCTTTAGCTTTCGGCACTCAGCTTCGAGCTTGGCCAACTTCTTTATGCTCTCCAAATGCTGCCTGCTGGCCGATTCAGCCGCTTGAGTACTCAAGTCCCTTTCGATTGCTCTGACCTCTAGTTCTTCAGATTGAGACAGAAGCTCGTGCCTCAGCGATTCATTCTCCTGTTCTAGATATTCAAGCTTGTCATACAAATCAGGATCGACTCGAAGAGTAGGGGACTCGGGTTTTTTTGTAGATTCTGCTTCTGTCTTGAGATGAAGAATCTGTTTCTCTAGTTCGGATTTAATGGCTTCCCATTCTATACTTTTACTCGCAACTGCCTCGTGTATCTTCCCTTCCTGCTCATCCCGTGCTTGTCTGAGCTGCCTAACGCATTCTTTCAAGGCTCCGTCAAGATGGCTTACGCGATCTTCGAGTTGAGATTTCTTATGTGTTGCTGCTTCGAGCTGTACCTTGATAACTACCAAGTCATTTTCAGCCTTCTCCCATCCTGCACATTACACCAAGTAGTTCTGATTATAACTAGTTACACGAACTTGAGCAGTTTTAACAAACTATGTTGCATTTCTAGTCATACCTGCAACAGCTTCTTCAGCAACTTTGGAGTGTTGCTTCACTAAATCGTCTTTCTGGCTGATGTTCACGAGTGCAGCTGATAACTTCTCTGTCAAGCATTTGATGGTTTCGTTGACTTCTTCATCCACAGCTGAAGTTTTTGAGGTAACTTCAGGAGATTGACTTTCATCATTGGGAGATGCTTTCATTGCTTCCTGTGTTTCAAGTTTCAACCAGTAAAGAAGTGAGTGACAAAGAAGTAACTTCGTAGATTTTCGTCATTAACGAATAAGGTAAGGATATACCAACATATTCAACAAGCAACTGATCCTAACTGCTACAAACTAATAGGCAAAAAAAAAGCGAATTGTACGCACACAGTGGTGCTTATTCTTAACCCCCTTTTCGCCTCGATGTTCGATTTTCTTATCATGTTCTTTCAACCAACAATGTGCAAATGCTTGACAACGAAATTGGAAAGGACTTTCAGCCAAAGCACAAATGATGAACAAACAAAAAAGATTGATTCTTGCAACTTCCCAACCCACCTGATCATCAGAGCATCTCTCAGAATGTGAGGAAATTGAACCAGAACTCTCAGTTTCTCCATTGCTCCTCTCCGAAGGTTTCTTCTTCCACAGCCATTTCCTCTTCTCCATTTTGTCTGCAACGAAAAAAAGATTCCACAATTTGCTGAAAATGTCAGAACCAAACATATATTGAGCAGAAAGATGATTGCTTGGCTTCAAATAATATGCCAGAGCTTCGCTTCAAATCTAACCAACTAACCATCCAACAAACAGCAGCAACAAAACCAGAAACACAACTCAATTTACTAAAGGAGGAGGAAAACGGGACAGTCTTTTTCAACACCAACAACTAGTAACAGGAAACCCAAAAGTTTCAATCATCAAAATCCTCCCCCAAACCATAATACCAAGCTTATTATACAGTCAATGCAACAGTGGACTCCAATTTTACCAGAACAGAAGAAAAGCTGCAACAACACCAGAAATGGAGAAACCAGGAATTCCAACCATTCCCCCCCCCCCCTCCAGAAGCTAAAAGGGCCACATTTCTTGCAGATTATGCAAACCCAGTTGGGGAAAAAGGTGGAAAATTAATAAAAAATTGAAAGATCAAATACCTTTTTGACTGTTTGAAGAATGGAGACCCCTAGAGCAGTAACTATCTCTCAGATGGGACGAATTTGTGTTAAATTATTAATAAATGCACGAGAACGGTGGAAGAGAAGATGAAGAGAGTGAAAGAGAGAGGGGGGGGGGGGGTTAATAATTAAGAAGAAAGAAGAAGAAGAGTTGGAAGCAGAGGAGTTTTAGTGTTTTTACAATGAAAATCAGCTGGATGTCAGAAGCTTTGTCTCCGCCATTAATACACAGAGACTAATAAACAGAGGAAGCAAGCTGCAACAAATTTTGCCAATCTTTTCCCTCTCTTGGCTGTGTAAACAGAGAAGGGGTTTGTTTGGTTGTAGATAATGTGGGCTTCTATCTCTGCCCCCACAAGCCTTTGCTTTTTGCCATATAATTTATATCAACATTTGAAAAAAGAGGAGATCAAGCATGTGACTCTTGGATGTGACAAACCAGCTCATACAGAGAGAAGCAAACCTCAAACCGGAAAAGGATGCAACTTTTCAGCTTTTTTAGGGGCAGATTTGTTGAAGATTGGAACCCATTTGGTAAAATCACAATTTGTTGGTGATTGTTTTGAGTTAGGGGGTAACATGGATGATAGTGACCTTCTTGCCTTCTTGTTGGTTTGGTGAATTTTGTCACATGTATGCTCGAGTCTTTGGATTGAAAATTACACAATGGGTTATGAATGGAATGCGTAATGATTTTTTTTAGAACTAAGTATAACAATTAACAATTTTTGGAGAAAATGTTACTATAGAAATAGTGAAAAACTCAATTTTAAAGTTGCCATTACTCATTCCGATAGTTGAAAGTTAGTATTTATATAAAACAGAAAAACTATACTATTCTCGTATATCATGCCTAGAATTTAATAGTGATTGTACTTATCCTTTTTTTTCTTTTTTTACGGGTTGCACTCATCCCTTACAATGTTTTTCTAATCTTCTTGATGAACCTACGAATGTCCAACTAATTTACAACAAATTAAGCGATCGTTCATAGTGTCATGAACCCTAGTTTTTCTCACTTAGATAGGTTCCTCACCTATTCACATGAATCGTTCACTTCAATCGAGTTGGTCATGCCCAACAATCCGAACCCAACACTTTGTAACTACTTATTTATTTTCTTTTTTTTAATGGTCCGAACTCTGAATATGCGTTGAATTTGTTCGATATCCAAACTTTCTTAATTGTGATTTAGTCCACATTATATCAATGTTCTAAATTCGAACCCAAAACCTTTAAATAACATTTTAATTATAATTAATTCGAACTCAGACCATAATCAACAACTCTGCCGTACGTTCACTTACCAACCTAAACTTTTTGAGTTTTGAAATACAAAATGTTGTACTTGTTTCCCGCCCATGTGTTGTTCGTAGTAGTGGAGGTTGCTTTTGACGTGAAGCAAAACAGTTGAAAAATTAAACCAACTTATTTATGTTAATGTCAGCAAACGAGATAGAACAGTTTGTGTCTCCACTTTTTCTGTCTTTTGAAAAAAAAAACCAGTTTCTGGGTGGTGAAGTAAATAAGTTCAATTTCAAATATTGGTTGCTGTGCTGGAAGCTGACGTGGCGGAAAATACGCTCTCCTCCACCACCCGTTGAAATTATTTTCTCTCTTTGTTTGATTTCCTTTTGTCAGTTTGCCTTCTGTTATGTCTGCATGCGCAGCTTTTTAATTCCCATTCCTCTTTTTTTTTTTTCGGTTGGTGTGGTGTTGAATGAGCGGTTTCATTATATGATCGGTGAACTATTTCGAAATAGATCTCTAGCATGGATGAATGAAGCTGTCGGATCTTCTGGATAATAGACCCTCCAATTGTCCTCCCTACTGGTCTATTTCCTAGCGTACTCATGGATCTTTGTTGTGATTTCTGTCTAGAGACTCATGCAAATAAGACATCATTCTTTGCAAATACGACATGAGTCTTATCTTGGTTTGTGGCCAAATTCAGTGGCTTTGAATTGCTCGGACATTAGGGAATAATATAGGTAGCCGGTGAGTGGTTACTGTCCATAATTAATTAATCAATGTTTTGGTAACTTGCTGTTGAAGAATAAACCATATGCAGGCTGCCGTAGCCTATTTTATTAATTAAATTGTTTGCCGTGCATTATTGTCCACGATGTTGATACATTAAGGCAGAAACACACAGTACGTAGCTCATCTTTTGTTTTAATTATTGGCTGGTTTATTCGATGCTTCTACCTGTTAAACAAATGATCAAATACTGCAACTCATGTCGGCATGGCCTCATTCCACTTACGAGTATTCGAAATCTACAAATTTGGGGACGTAGACCGAGATGGATTTTAAGAACATGTATCAGATCAAAGGTCATGTAGAGATGGTCTCCAATCGGATATCTCGCAGCAACAAACTCTTGAGATCTTGACATTTTGGGTAAACTCGAGAGACAACCGAAATCGGCTTAGTTTGGCAAGAAGCTGCTTCAGCTCAGTCCAATCAATTTTGGTAGACAGTCTGCAGCGGACTGAAACCTGTTTGCTAGCAGCTTCGTCACAATTGTAGTCGTTATTTATCAATATGATAGGAGAAGTAATACTGTCCGGCATATTGAAAATGAAATTGCTCAAACAGCTGGGAGCATCAATTTCAATCACTTTGGGCAACCAGTACTCTTCAAACACTTCAATATCATGCGCATAGTTCACCTGTATTGACCCAAGCAGCTTATGATTATTGACATTGATCTTAAGTATGTAGCATTCTAATGGGACAGTAATCAACTTAAGTGACTCCAATCTCGGAAATTTCGAGATGAACTTGTTCAGCGCCTCATTCAGCTCCGCATTCGACTCCAAATTCACAAACCATAATTCCCATGTACTTAAAATATGCAGTACTTTATCATTATTGTCCGCTGCCAACGAAAATTGGAACTTCTCCTCTCTTCAGTAGCAGACATGTAGGATTTCGAGAGATTGAGCCCCACTAAGCTCGAAATTATCGACATGGAATTCACTAAGGTTCAGGGTTTTCAGCTTGGGACAACCCGGAATTTGTAACCTTTGAATTCCGTTGATACATGATAGTGTCAAAGTCTCTAAGTAAGAAGCACCATCTATCATGCTATTGAGAATTCGATCTCCTTCATTGTTTTCCTTGGGAAAAGTGACGGATTTGAGACAGAGGACCTGAAGGGAGGCCCCGAACCTGATAGAGGAACCTGAGGGAAACCTGCAATGTTTCAACTAGACGATTTTAGGCTACGGAAGCGGTCGTTCTTAAATAATAATCCTTGATGGAAATTGGGGTCATCCGAATTTCCCAAATCAAGACAAACCTCTTGTGTAGCCATCGCCACAAAACCTGACAGTTTGTCAAGTAAATCGGGTAACATCAGCCGGTGCAAAGAAATCCTGACAACCGCTTGCAAAGAAATCCTGACGGCTACCGCGCATTGTAAGTTGGAGAACCTTTTACCGGAAGCTGTAAGAAAGGATTCCAATTCCATCTCCTCCCGATTGTCCATTCGAGTAGGTTAAACTCGAAGACGGGGTATGAGCGCCAGAGGTGGGTCCATCGTTTGGAGAGGATCGCAAGTTGAGCAGGTTGCTTATGGATTTCATGGATGACTTCGTCGGGTAAGTTTGAGATTCGGTCCTCTTGCTGGCCGGCGGCGGGGGTGTGGATGACTCCTCGTCCCTCCATTCAGAGTTATCAAAGCTTCTTCTCTGATGGGTTAGGGTTAATACTTTGTACAGAAGCTCAGCTAAAACGGTTTATTATATAAGAAATCAATTTAGTTAGGGTTATTATTGAAGCAACTATTAGACTACTTACTACTTTCTGATTAAAAAACTATTAAACAATTTCAAATTAATACTGACGCAGTCGGAAGACAATAAAAATTCACAAACGTCGAGTCCTAAAAAAATTCAAGTTTATCAGCAACAAATTTGAAAGATAAAACTTTGAAATCCACTAAACAAGAAAAACCTTTGAGTTTATGATTGAATGAAAAATAAGATACATAATTATAAACAATAATGTTTTTAAATATTAATTCTCAAACCAAAATCTATTAAAATAAGAAAAAGCAAAAATAAATAAACCTATTAGGAGAAAGAAAACATATAATGTCTTTAATATTTATTGTTTTAACTAACGCCTATTAAGATAAGGAAACTGACTCAAAATCGGCTCTTTCTCTATTCATGCCGCTTCCTCAATTTTAACATCGTTTTTAAACTAGATCGTTATTCGCCGCCCTAACTTTTTTTATAATTACAAAATTACCCACGAGTCTATTTAAATCACAAAACCCTAAAACACCCTCTTCCATAATCCGACGACTACAACCGAAATGGGGTTTACTATTCCTCCGACATAACGTCTTCTTCTCCGGCAACATCACGTCTTCTTTTTCGGCGACTCTACAGCAGACACAGGTCTTCTCCAAATTCACGGATCATCTTCATCAAATATGTCATCTATTTATATGTATCAAATTGGGATGAAACGACAACCCATAAGCACCGGAAGATTCCACGGGGTTTTTTGTGTATCAAATTAGAAAGCAACATAGACAATGTGTAGTGAGACACGTGTCACTTACTCGACGTGCAAAAATCTAACAAAAAATCTGTGGTTATAGTTTGCTATCCTTTCTCATAAATTGGCTCACTCTTTAAGTTTACCACTCCATTCCATTTTCTTTCAAACTCTCAAAATGTATGAGATAAAACTCGACGTAAACAATATTTTCGAGAATTTTACATTGAATTTCATCATTCTTGAATCAGAACATCTTCAACAATCTAAATTAACCCAGTCAAAACACAATCACACTCCAATAATCATACAAATCATTATCGCAAGCATTCCCACCAAAAACAAAAGATAACCCATCATCAATGGAGCAAAATAGTACACTGAGAAAGAGAGAGTGACGTGGTCATTCTATTCACCTTCCATTAGATTACAATAACCACACCCACACACAACCTCATCTCTGGATCCTTCATCTCCCCCCACTCTGTATCCAAACCAAAAACAGAGCACTCTGTTTCTCACCAACAATGGCGCAAACAATGGTGCTCTCTTCAGGGGTCGTTTCAACAAGACAGCCATCGTTCACCAATCTCAAGAGAAACCCCCAACTCATAAAACCCACATCTCGCATTCTCCACTTCAACCCACTTCCTTCTTCTTCTTTGTCGTCGTCTCGGTCGGCGTCTTTCTCAGTCGTTGCTCTGTTCAAGTCCAAAACCAAGGCTGCTCCCAAAAAGGTTATAAAGATGAAGGCTTTCTTCTTTGTTGTTTAGTTTTACTCTGTTGTTGAATTTTTGTTTTGAATTGTGCAGGCTCCGGCGCCGCCGCCGAAAGTTGAGGATGGTATCTTTGGGACGTCGGGAGGGATTGGTTTCACTAAGCAGAATGAGCTCTTCGTTGGCAGAGTCGCCATGATTGGCTTTGCCGTTAGTATTCTTTTCCCTCTTAATTCCCCTGTTTTTCTACTGTTAACATTTTGGGGTAAACGGTGTCGTATTTGTTGATCACATCGATTGAGTTGCACATTAGAGATAAGGTTTTTAATGGTTAGAAATTTAATATTATAATGCATGGGTCGAAGCAGTAATTCTTAGGGTTAGGGCGTTATAGATACATAAAAATGTTACTTGAATCCGGGCTAGAATTATTTGAAAATATATACGAATTAGACGGTGGTTATTGTCGATTTTGAATCTGTCATTGACTCTGAATGTTGGCATGGATATAATTCATTAAGGGCAGATCTGAAATGGTTTGATATACTAAGTTGTGTCTTACTAATAATCGTCGAGGTTAATAGTTTCAAATTTGGTTATAAATTTTAGAGTATTAGGTGTTGAATAATCGGGCTCCTTAGTGAGAAATTCGAACTCTCGTGAGGAAACCCTATATGTTTAGGAGGCACGAAAATACTATCGCCCAAAGAATCATGAAATGTCTGAGCTCAGGTACGAACCACTGACATGCATTGAATCATTCAGAATGTCTTATGGTAGGAACACTTTATTTGTTATACCGTGGAGCATGTACCAATTAAGTCAAATTATATCCAATTAAGTGATTGAACAGTCATTAGCACTACTTGAAATTCTTCGAAATTAGTTGAATCTGGTTTGATTTTCTTGATACTTTTTTTACAATTAGAAGGAAAATTAAGTTTTTATTCAAATTCAAATTGTAAACATTTGTGCAGGCATCTTTGTTGGGAGAAGCTGTAACAGGAAAAGGAATTCTGTCACAATTGAACCTGGAAACTGGAATCCCGATCTATGAAGCAGAACCACTCCTCCTTTTCTTCATCCTCTTCACCCTACTTGGAGCCATCGGAGCCTTAGGAGACAGAGGAAGATTTGTCGATGAAGAGCCCACCGGCCTCGACAAAGCTGTCATCGCCCCCGGCAAGGGCTTCCGGGCCGCTTTAGGGCTCCCTGATGGAGGTAACTTAAAAGTTTGTAGCTTTCCTTGCAGTTTTAAGTAGCTTGATGCACTAAACTGTAAACCTAAACATTAATAACATGTCACGTTAGGTTTTTTTGCTAATGAGTAATTAGATGATAGTGACATTTGTTTGTTACGTACGGCGAACTAGGGCCGTTGTTTGGATTCACGAAGGCGAACGAGCTGTTCGTGGGGAGACTTGCGCAGCTAGGGATCGCGTTCTCTTTGATCGGAGAAGTGATAACCGGGAAAGGAGCGTTGGCGCAACTGAACATCGAGACAGGGATCCCGATCAACGAGATCGAGCCGTTGGTGTTGTTCAACGTCCTGTTCTTCTTCATTGCTGCGTTGAATCCCGGCACCGGAAAGTTCGTCACTGATGATGAGGAAAAGTAACTAGATATCTATTTTTGGTGATTCAAGGAATGGGTAGGAAGAAAAAAACATGTACCTGTTTGCAATTTTTCTTATGATATTGTGGCTGTATGCAATTTCACAAAAGATGTAATAGATAAATAGGGAAACCCAAAAAAAATTAATTATCACTAGTGGTGGTCAGTATAATTTTAACTCTAATTAAGGGAAGAATGAAGGATTGGGGCAAATGTTGACAATGTTTTGGCCTATTTTAAAGGTGGGAATTCATAATTATGAAATCAGATCGGCGAGTTAACTCGTATACGACTTCATTTTCGAATTTTCTTAATTCAATCAATATTGTAGTGGACATAGAAACTTGTTGATACATTTAATTTTTAATTTCTTTTATGTGTGTTTGGTATATGATATTGGTGATTGGAACACATGTGTCCTTCTGTCAATTCTATTAATTGGTATCGTAGTAGCGAGTTCAAGAATGACGTGAGCAATTTTCTCAAGTATAAATAATGTGGTAGTGATTTAAAAAATGACGCTAACTAGAAAGAGGTAAAAGAGAAAAAAAAAATGTTTTTAGAGTACGTAGCAAGGGGAAAAATCCCTCTCACGTTTTGTCCTATCCCGAAGAATGGCGAACGTCACTCCATTGTTGGGCCCGGGCGACCCACATACGAGACGCGAACTCGAGTCGACGGTTGACTCCTTACCGTGGCTTTCGCTTAAAGCCCATCAAATATCTATCAATGTATTGGGTATCCATCATTTCAAATTCGGGATCAGTTTGATGATTACGTTTTCAATCCTCTTTCTATAAAAACACGGAAAATTAGCTCGCAATTTTCTTTCGAATCTAGTACACTACCAACCACTAAAACAGGGCCTTGCTCGGAATAGATTACATGCAGAAATGGTGGAAGAGGGATTGTTCGTCTATTTCCAATGAAAGAACAAGAATTAATGAAAAAAACATAGCATGATATAATATTGACATTTTTCATGATATAATAAGTCTTACACGATAATATTTCTTCAAATACCTAACTAGATCAGTACTTTTGGCCTAACAAGGTTACATAGGGGTCACGTAACTTTGAAAATCTTATATATTGGTACTATAACTTTTTTTTTTCACGTTGTAATGTTTTGATATTATTTGCATCGGGTAGTTATCTTTTTATGCTAATTTCTCACGCCAACGTTAATAAAATTGATTTTCAACTTCATTTTGTCATTATTTATTAAATTATCATAATAAATTTGGATTTTTAGTCATTTTCAACATGCATGTCAAATATTAGCCGATTTGAAAATTTTAAATTTTTCTTGTGAAAATGGACAAATCTCCATAGTATATAACACACGGAAATTGACACTTTTCACATTAAAAATGAAAATTTTCAAATCGACTAATATTTGACATGCATGTTGGGAATGATTAAAATTAAAATTACCCAATATTAACCCCTTCAAATAATAGTTAAATAAAGTTTAAAACATTAAAAATTGACCGAAGAACGTAGCCGTCAACAAAAACGGACTAAAATGTCATCGATTTTAAAGTTAAATGATCACTATAAAACCCACATGATCATTTAGCTATTTGACATCCCAATTAGTAATTATAATTACCATATAATATAAGATTATATACTATGTCTTCCTCCAACAAAGATACATAAAACATACATGAATTTCATAGGTACAAAAATCCCAAATAGAAATTTCGAAATCAATTCACATCCATACAAAACCACAAGAGATTATCTACTTAATTCAGATAAATACAAGATTCAATACAAACCATAGACCACAGAATTTTCACTATCTTTTGTTTTTGCTTCAACTTGTCACACCTCCAACAATGGCGACAGTACTACTACTACCACTTCTCCTCCTCCCATTTCTCATCTCAGTCCTTCTGGTTTACTACATCGCCGGCGGCAGAGTCAAGAGGCTAATCTACATCCTCCGCCGCACCTCGCGAATCCACGACATCATCACCCGTGGCCTCAAGAGTTCGGGTGGCACGTTGAGGTACAATAGTTACCTGCTCGTCACCAGCGATCCGAGGAACGTTCACCATGTGTTCAGCAAGCGCCACTCGATTTTTTTGAAGGGTCCAGAGTCGAAGGAGATGCTCGAAGCGTTGGGAGAAGGTATATTCAACTCCGATGGCGAATTCGCCCTCTCCCAGCGTCGCATCCTTCATTCGCTCCTCGGTTCTCCAGAATTCGAGGACGTTCTTATGACTACCCTCCGTAAGAAGATCGAATCTGGCCTGTTTCCTGTCCTGAACAGGGCTGCCTCCTCGTCGAGGGCGGAGCTCGACCTTCAGGATGTGTTCAAGAGGTAAGTAAAAGTTGTTAATACTTCGGGTACCATTGTGTAATTATACATGAGTAGGTTAAACTATATATTTCTAGTACAACACTTAAGAAACCCATCATACTCAGCCGCCCCTTACATGAATAAAATCTCCACGTTCCCTCGTGACTAGTCAATCGTTCTGATCACAAACCACATAAATCCTTATTCGTTTACATAAATTAGTTGAATTTAAAATTACAGAACCACTATATAATCCAACTCAAAGTTACGAGACGATTCAGATATTTATATGAAATGACCGTTAGCATATAATATACAATTTGTTTTGTTTTTTCTTATAGGTTCATGTTCGACAACATTTGTACCACGGTGCTCGGATTCGACCCGAATTACCTAACGGTGGACCTAGTTCCCGACCTTCCGTACGCCAGGGCGTACGACGACATGGAGCAGGCTGCGTTCTACCGCCACATCCTTCCGGCATTCTGTTGGAAGTTCCAGAGATGGATAGGGATCGGAGAGGAGAGAAAGCTTCGTAAAGCGTGGAAAAAGTTTGATCAATTCCTTTACGAAAGGATCGAAATCAAGCGAGACGGCTTCATCAGTAAGGTAAAATGTCAGCAATTTGACTTGATAACGGCTTTCATGGCAGCGGAGGAGGACGACGAATCAGGCGAAATCGGACAGTTTGGAAAGTCGGACAAGTTATTAAGAGACACGGCGTTCAACCTAATTGCGGCCGGTAGGGACACAGTTACCGTCACTCTGGTTTGGCTACTCTGGCTGGTCGCTTCAAACCCTAAAGTGGAGAAGAAAATCCTGGAAGAAATGAAAACGAATCTTGGAGAAACTTCCGGCAATTGGAGGTTTCTCAGCGAGGAGGAGTTGAACAAGCTAGTGTACCTACACGGTGCGGTTTGCGAGGCGCTCCGGCTGTACCCGCCTGTGCCGTTTGATCACAGGACTGCGACAGAGGAGGAGATGTTACCTACCGGGCATGTGGTTAGGAAGAACAGGATGGTTCTCTTTTCAATATATTCGATGGGGAGGATGGAGGAGATTTGGGGGGAGGATTGGATGGAGTTCAAGCCGGAGCGATGGATCAATTCCGAAGGGAACAAGATTGTTCACGTCCCGTCGTACAAGTTCATGACGTTTGCTGCCGGGCCGAGATCTTGCTTGGGGAAGAAGATTGCTTTCTTGTATGCCAAGCAAGCGGCGAGTGCTTTGCTTTATAACTATAAGGTGGAGTTGGTCGAAGGACATCCAGTCGCGCCTGCGGTTTCCATTGTGATGTTTATGAAGGACGGTTTGAAAGTTAGAATGTCGAAAAGAGAGGTGATTTAATGTCTTAATAGGGCAAAAATCTAGGCCAAATAATGGGAAGAAAACATAAGCTTTAACTTAATTAATATTTTTTCGAGTCAAATAATGTGAAAATTTTACTACATTGATATTATCCATCACAATTTATGCTAATTGTAATCGATTTGTCAAATAAGCAAGATATCGAATTATTAACAGAATGGGGATGTAGCTCAAATGGTAGAGCGCCCACTTTGCATGCGGGAGGTACAGGGTTCGATCCCCTGCATCTCCAAAATTTTATGCTTTTTCATGAGAACAAACCATTCAATCAAACGTCCACTAGTTCTAATGTTCCAAACATGTCAGAAGACAGACAATGACTTCGAGTGTGAATATAACACGAGCGAGTAGAAAGGGTTTGAAACTGAATTAGATTCATATGTGAAAGGTAACTGTGAGACATATGATCTGAAATCACTACCTATGTTCCATATATATTAGGATGATGTGAAAGACTAATATCGTGAATCCATTTGCCCTTCTCGAGTGCACTTTTAGTATCGGTGGCTGAGTGTTGGACTCATTTAGGAGTTTTTTTTTCCTCGAAACTCATGAGTTCTCTATCGCAAAAGATTGTTGAGGCCGTAATGTGTTGTGAGACTATAACTTGTTTATAATGTAGCTGTAAGATTCATTGTTGATGCCACCAACCTTTGTAGTTGTAGGAGGGACAAGTAGAGTAAATGATCATGTGGAAATTAACATGAAGGAAATGATTATGTTGAACGTGAAGGCAATTATGATTATGATTATAATTTGAAAAACATTTTCATATAAATCTTTAAATTAAATTAGTTAAAATGTAAAAAAAATTCAACCCTATTCCGTACAACTAGCCTACATTACAACTATATAATTTCTCACTTCTCTTCCATACTCAACAGTCAACAAAACCTCAACCAACAATGGCGGCAATAGCACTAGCAGTTCTCATCCTGCTCCTCCCACTCCTGGCAACAACTCTGGCTTACCTCATCGGCCGCGGAAACTACGAAGCCTTTAAGCTTATCTTCGACATCCTCCGCGCCCCATCTCAGCTTCACCGCACCATCACCGGCCGCCTCAAGTCCTCCGGCGGCACAGCACACACCACAGATATAGTCCTCACATGCGATCCAAAAAACCTAGACCATATTTTCAACAAGCGCCACTCCAATTTCCCCAAAGGCCCCGAGTTCAAAGAAAAACTCGACGCCTTGGGGGAAGGCATTTTCGCTGAGGACGGAGAATCCGGCCTCTCCCAGCGCCGGATCCTCCACTCTGTTTTCAACTCTGCCCCATTCGAACAGCTTCTTAGCACTTCCCTCCTCGAAAAGCTTAACTCCGGCTTGTTCCCGGTCTTGGACTCTGCGCGGGAGCTAGACATGCAGGATGTGTACAAGAGGTTCATGTTCGACAGCATTTGCACTACGGTGCTCGGATACGATCCAAAATATCTCACTGTCGAACTACTCCCCGACGTCCTGTACGCCAAGGCGTACGAGGACATCGAGGAGGCAGCGGTTTACCGCTACCTCATGCCGGATTTCTGGTGGAAATTTCAGAGATGGGCCGGAATTGGAGAAGAGAGGAAGTACAGGAAAGCATTGGAGAAATTCGACGAATTCCTCTATGAGAGGATCAATGTCAAGAGAAGGAGCCTTGACAAAACAGATGAAGGGGGAAATGATCATCAGTTCGACTTTCTGACATTTTTCATGGTGGAAAGTCGAGAACAGGGCGAATTGGGAGGAGAAACCGGTAGAGTGGGGATGTCTGACAAGCTCATGAGAGACATTGCGTTCAACATGATCGCAGCGGGGAGAGACACGGTCTCTATCAATCTATCCTGGCTGCTCTGGCTCATTGTTTCACACCCCAACGTCGAGGCAAAAATCCTCGACGAAATAGGTGTGAATTTTGGTAGAAACTGCAACAATTGGAGCCTCTTCAGCGATGAAGAGCTTAACCACATGGTTTACTTGCATGCCACCGTGTGCGAGGCGCTAAGGCTTTACCCGCCACTCGCATTTGAGCATCGGACGGCTATAGAGGCAGACACACTGCCAAGCGGGCATTTTGTCGGGAAAAATGCGACGATTTTGTTTTCGATGTATTCCATGGCGAGGATGGAAAATGTTTGGGGGCAAGATTGCATGGAGTTTAAACCGGAGAGGTGGATTAGCGAAGAAGGCGATAAGATTGTTCACGTCCCGTCGTACAAATTCTCAGCGTTTCTGGCTGGACCTAGGGCTTGCTTGGGGAAGAAGATTGCTTTCTGGTATGCCAAGCAAGTGACCAGTGCTTTGATTTATAACTATAAGGTGGAGTTGGTCGAAGGACATCTTGTCGCGCCTGCAATTTCGATCACGTTGTTCATGAAAGACGGATTGAAAGTTCGAATCTCGAGGAGAAGGTAAAATGCCGATAAAATTCGAATAAATAATGACCACTTTATATATTTGAAAAATAAGCTATTAGAAATTGCATTGATGAGTGCCGTTGAGGGAAAAATCATCATTTGGTGATGTAATGTATTTGTTGTACCTATTGTGGTCATAATTCTCTTCTGGTTTAATTTAATTCAGTGTTTATTTGTCAAATTTGTGTGAATTTGATTTTAATGTAACACTTGAATTTCAAATTATTCACTAAACAATTATTTTATGTACGATGAATAGTAACCAAAGTGATGTACTATATTACTTAGGTGAGTAAAGGGTACATTGAAAACAAGTTGGGCGATCAAAATATTACTTTGTTGGTCCAAATTTGAAACTTCAGTCAATGGTACATTAAAAAAAATTTAGTGATCAAAATGTTATTTTGTTGGTCCAAACATGAAACTTGAGTAAATGGTACGTTGAAAACTTTTCAAACTGATTGATCAAAATATTACTTTCTTGAGTAAATGGTACGTTGAAAACAAATTGAGTGACTCAAATAATTTTGTTGGTCCAAACTTGAAATTTAAGTCAAGGATACAATGAAAACAAGTTACCAAAATATTACGTACTTTGTCGGTCCAAACTTAACGCTTGAGCCAAGGACATGGTTGGGATTCAGGACATGGTTGGGATTCAGGACGGTCTGGGTATCGAAACCCGTACTCCACGCATACCCATCCCATAAAATCTCAAATTTACTTCCCAAATCCCAAACCCGTTCGAAACTACGAATACCCATAACCCGAATAGACATCACGAGTACGGGGTTGGGTACCATTTATGATTTATCCCACACAATTTTCCAAAATAAAAACTAACTACTATCACTTACTCACTTCAAAGGACCCACCAGTCTGCAAAGTGCAAACAGTACGTTGTCATCTAATACCATATCAAGTTAATGTCATCACCCACTAACCAACATGATTATTCATAATCATTAATGAGATATGCATGCAGCTATAAAAAATGGCTCATTGTCGGGACCATTTGTAGTCTATGTGGCGGTGCATTAGCTCGATAACCTGCTGAATCTTATCGAGCCTACCAAAGGACAGTAAATGCACATAAACTATTACCATTTTGGCATCCGCAACCACCGCAACCTTCGCCGCCACGGCTGGTGGAGCAGTATACCCTTAAAGAGGGTCGAACACGAATAAATACGCGTTGGATCTATTGCCATCATAGCTTATTATGTTCCTCGTCGCAAATGCTTAGTAGAGACGGCAATGATGATCGTTATTATGGTTATCGGCCTAAATTCAAACTGGTCAAACAGGATAAAACCGAAATAGAAAGCGGATATAAACCATTCCGGATAACTTTTATAACTAAGTAGCTAACATCTCCTAGGAAACTCAACGACTAAACCAAACAGAGAGCCAAAGCCTACAGAGTAGCAAACGTTTGTATTCTACAAAACCTAATGCAGGATATAATTTATTATCAACTAATTCTCTTTTGACCAAAGCTGATGTAGAAGAGAGAGAGCAGAATCTAAATAGAGAGGCTTATAGTTTAGAGCTCATCTTTAGCTGGTTCATCCTTCGACTCCTCGGCCTTCGGTTGTGCGACGGAATCCTTGTTCTTTTCGATGAATTCGATGATGTCTTCTTTAGTTCTGTCCCCGTCGTACTGCACCAAGTTCCCGCTAGACGAGCGGAAGAACAGGGTCGGGTATCCTTGCACGTCGAATGTGTCGGTGGGAACATCGTTTGCAGTTGCGTCCTGTAACATTATCATCGACGGTTTTTAATTAGTCCTTGTTGGAAAGATTGAGGTTACCGGTTTGTTAAATCTATTTTTCGAAAGGTTCAGTCTCTGTAGAGGGCTTACGATCTTTCCGATGAGGATGGTAGAGTCCTTCTCGAAGGACACAGCAACTTCGTCGAGAATTGGGGCCAGTTTCTTGCAGTGTCCGCACCATGGAGCGTAGAACTCGAGGAGAACTGTCAAAGAGTAATGGACAATTTCCAGAATAATGAGCAATGCTGATAATTACAGTAGAAGCAAATCTATGATGTTGAACCTAAAGAGATGAGTCCAGTTTGTACCGTTCTTCCCGGAGTTGAAGAATAGATCCTGTAGGGTATCAGCGACAACAACTTTCACGGGCTCGTTGTTAGTTTCGGGAATGGGTTCGGATTTCTTGTATGCTGGAACTTTGCCTTCCTGCATTGAAGGAAAACGGGTCAAACATGAGTGTGTCTAGCCGGAATTGACAGAAGCAGCAAACTCTCGATCAGCGTAGAACGGGGTTAGCAGATTTGGACACGTTACCTTGTAATCCTTGAGCCAAGGAGCGATATCGTCGACGTTCAAGTTTGCCTTCAAGAACTTCTGCCCATCGCTTGTTTGTACAATAACAAGAGGAACTTGTTCTTCTTTAAGTCCAAAGAACTGTTCAAATGGGAAACAATAAATGGTTCTGTAAGTGTTCTGGAATGAATTACAAAGGGAAAATGGGATGTGGACTAAGTAAAGAAGTATATAAACCTGGAAAGCGCCTTGACTGGCATCAACGTCTCCAATCAAAAAGATGATACCTTGTCCCTTGTATTGTTCAGCGACTTCCCGGTACTTGGCCTTGAATGAATCAGCGACCTCGCTGGTGAAGTTCACAAACAACATAGCCTGCAAGGAAGGAAAAGGGCTTTTCTTAGTGCTGCAGGGCCTTAAAACAAAAGTTGGTCAAATATAAACAAGGGAAATGCCGAAATATGACCTGGAAACCCAAATTGTAAGTGTATGGTACCTTGGGATCAGGACTGTTGAAGAATTTGATTACGTATGGGTGATTGGTTGGGTCACTGTTGAACACAGTGACGGTGGGTATGCTGGACTCCTCAACGAACTTCTCCAGAGCATCCGCACTAAAGTCCTGCAAGCAAACACGAAGCATCAAGTATGCCAGACAGATTCGAAGTTAAACCCTTTCTCTCTTATGAAGAAAAGCATCAGACTATAAATTGGTGTACAAGGATCAAAATTGCTTTGTCGAATTGAAACTCTACGATAAAAGATCTCCTGCAAACTAAATATTGTGAAATACCTTAGAATCAACAAAGAGCTCATCAAATGGCTTGAACAGCCTAACCAACGGCCCAGTCACTGAAGATTCACCACGAGGAAGGAACTTAGCACTTGAAGTGTGACCAAATTCATAGTCAGAGCGCAACTTCTCTGCCAAAGCCATGTAGTTCTCAAACTCCTCACCGGAAAACTTCGGGAACACCCCAACCTGAGAGAAACATGACACAAAAAATCGTACTCCCGCTATATCCTTCCGAAATTATAACAACACCAAGTAGCAAAAACTAAAGCAACTTACAATAATGATCTTAGATTCATCGATAAGGGTGCTGGCATCTTCTGCTGATTTAATCTCAGCTGAAGCAGGGCCACTCTGTTTCTTCAAAAACTCAACAATACCATCAGCTTCACGAGGACCTTTATAATCCTGAATCAACTTCCCTCCATTCCTCAAGATTTTCAGCGTTGGGAATCCCTTGATCTCATACTGCGTGGCAAGGTCCCTGTTGGCCTCCTCATTGGCATCTACTTTCGCCAACACAATCTGGGGATCGTGACTGCTCAACGCTGAAGCAGCTTTCTCATACTGCAAGCAAATTTTCATTTTTTTGGATAATTAGCCATCCACGTTCGAATTACTTCCAACTCATACTCCTAGAATCAAGAAACAGTACCCAGATCATGTCCGAAAGAACAAAATACAAGTTTCAAGTACCTCTGGAGCTAGACTCTTACAGTGGCCGCACCTGCAACAAACCACGATACGTCAAAATTACGAAACCACATTTGCTTTGCGATGAATCCAATACCATCATCAAATTCGTCAACAAGACCACACAGAAAAGTTAAATACCATCACAGGAAATCATTGTTGTAACATAATTTTATCTCTGAAGAGTTTCATAAGCTCATTTTTCAATCAGAACAACTCAGTTGAAAACGCGGCATGCAGTCAAGAGTAAACAGAGTATAGCCAAATCTCGATTCAAAAAACAAATCCAATGAACTTGAAACGGCTACAACTAAAAAAATTAAACAATCATTCATCGAAAAAAATACTTAAACAATCAAATTCAAGTCAACATTGCCGGCGTCAGAAATCAACAACCGGATTCTCCGAGTTTTCACATACAAAAATGTTCTTCAAAGGCTACAGTGATTTAGATATTAAGCACATAGAAGCTAGATCCATTAACAAACAATACGATCCGATCATACAAACAAGCTGAACTGAAAACCCTGAACGACATTGAGATCCACAAGCAGTATATCACCAGATTTACACAACAACAAAAACAAGAGCATAGCAATTGAATCAAAACTGAACAGATTATTAGCAATCGGTGAACAGAACGGATGTTGTTACCAAGGGGCGTAGAACTCGACGACGATGAAATCGTGCTTGCTGACAGTGTCAGTGAAATTGGAGTGGTCGAGCGTGAGCACGAACTCCTTCGACGCAGCCTCTTCAGCAGCTGAAACGGAGGCGATCAGAGCGAAGATGGCGAGGAAGAAGAAGATCGGAAACCTGGACGCCATCTTGTGTTCCAGCTCGTGAGTGAGTGAGTTGAATGAGAGAATTTGGAAACTGAAATCTCTGATATTAAGGGAGGAGGAGCAAGTAGGAAGAGAACGAGACAAACATGGCAAGTGATAGAGAGAGAGAGAGAGAGAGTCTTAGTAACGCACGTGACTGGGCTTTGGTTTGGATATTCCGCAAGCGCGCGCGTGGATCACGAAGCGGAGGCTTTATTTATTATTTAACTCGCTCGCCTTTGCGTCTTGTTGAAAGCTCTACACGTGGCGGGATCTCATTGGGTCCATCTCGTCACACGTCTGCTTTTACATGGTGAAGAACTATCAATATAGAAATACTTTCTTTTGTGGACAATGCCATAATTAGTTATTTAGTTTGGTAATTTTCAAGATTGGAAATGGGTTAACTTTGTTTATACTTTACTATTGTATATGAATTTTGATTTGTTTCTTTTTGGTATTATAGTTTCACATTTACTAAATATAAATGAGGATGACTGCTACGGAAGTAATTGGATAGATTTTTATTGTTGATCAATATCCAACTTGTTATTAGTGTTTATGGGAGATAGTTTAGTTAGGAAAATTGAGAGATTTGATAATTAGAGGTTTTGGATTTGAATTTAGTTATATTTTATAATGGGTACATATATATTTGTTTTAGTGAATTTATCGATTTTTGTACTTTTTTGGGACCTCCAGTACGCGCTCGTTCCCATCAATATGGCATATTAAGGTCATTGGCTCTCCATTTCCTTGCAAGTGGTGAAACGAACATACCTGCAACCTTCTTGATCTTTATGTCTTGGAGCTCGTGGATGTTTTTGTTTGGTGTTTCCTACAGGTATTTGACAAGTGGATATCAAGGGTACTGCTGAGGTGGATTCTCTCTCGATTCGCTCACTTGAGCACGCATTTTAGAGCTAGTGATTATATCAATTCAAAAATCCTAACCTCCTTGACTCCTTATCCTCGACTCTATGTACAGATTGTTTAGCAAACTGCTAATAAAACTATCCACTTAATAATGCATAATTTTTTTTTTAATATCTCTCAAACTATGAAACCAACCCAATATAAATCAATTATATTATATTTACTTATTTGTTACTTAATCTCTTCCCCTATCTATAAAAAAAATATCCAACTTGATTTTTAGGCTCTGTGAGAAAAAACATGTCGGCTTAAGAAACTATGTTACTAGTATATATTGTTGGGCTAAGGCCTTCTAGGCCAGTAGAGTGCGGATATTGGGCTTGGCCGATTAAGATATCGGAGTAGGGAGAAGCCTGTCGGCCGACTAACGATTAGGTACCAACAAGTCAACAACAGTGAGCAAGCTCATATGTTAGCTTAGCTTGGTTATATCGCTTGCTAATAATCTCACCTTTATTATGACTTCTAACTTCTAATTTGATTGTTTGACGAAATGTCCACTCATAGATTTTCATGATAAGTGTGAATGATCCTGATAAATTTCCAAGTCGAGCTACACATTCAGGCTCTCGTCAATATCATTTTGGCGCATCAATGATTGTCAGCAAAGTCCAGTTCGAGTCGGCTCGAGCTTAACAGACAATAATACTCTAGAAGTATACATATTAATCACTCACCCAATCACGCACACGAAAAAAAAACCCTTTTAGTTCCCAAAAAGATATGTCAAAACTGCAAGAACAGAGATGACAATAATGATGTTCAGGAAGTAATTAGACGAAAGAGCCTTACTGGGGCTACCACCAATTGCTTCATACTCTGCACGCATCTTCTGCTTCATGGAGTCTGAAAACTCCCTCTGCAAATCCAAAATAAGTAGTAAAACACATACTCATTTTGAATTTTTCCTTTATTCCTTTGTCTTCCTGAGCTTTTTTTAACTTGTAGTATTGGGTTTTCATATAGGCTTCATTCATCCTTCTATTACTATATGATGCCGTAGTAGTAAACACGGTTACTTGTTTTTTTCTTTCTTACTCCTGCATCAAATCATGGAAAGTGAAAATGAATGAATAAAATGTTGTATATATAAGTTCACTGTACTCGAAGAAAGTAAATAGAGTGTGACATTTGTTATGGCATAGGGAAATCCAACGTAGGGTGAAGACGTTGTGGATCTCTCTCGGTCCGAGTCTGCGTTCTACCAACTCCGGCCAGGCATTGAGCGGTATTGTTCGGTATATCTTTCATCTTTGAAAACATGGTGTATATTTTGGCTAGACAGTAGAATGGTCAAGGATTAGGAGGGTCATGGGGTGGGTTAATCGAGTTAGGATCAATCGGTCGCGAGTCTATCCGGTCACAAGTTCATCGCGTTACAGCTCTAATGGATCATGTATCACTTGATGTTGTGAGTTCATCGGTTTTTGCATTTGGCAAGTTTCATATTGTTGACTTATGTTCATTTTGGATCATGGATGGGATTTTATCGGACTGAGACAGGACTCGGTCAGGTCCATTTTTGACAGCTCTACTAACAGAACATAACTACGTAAAATAGTTGTAGCAGGACGTACCTTTCCATACGAGTAATTAGCTGCCACGAACTTCTCACCCTGAACGCCGTCCAATACGATACCCTGCTCAGAAATCGCCCATTTAGTGCATTGAAGTAGCTAGAGCATCGACTGATTTGATTTCAGGAGTTTATGGTACACATACCTCAGGAGGGTCGAACTTAGATCCTAGGTTGCTGAGCTTGGCATGTGCTTCAGCATAGTCCTTGAAGAAAGCATCCTGATCTTCAGCATACTTCTCAGCATACACCTGTTAGAAATCACGTATAGTTAGCTGAATAAGCTATCTAAAATCGCCCTATTTACAATCAAGATGACGGACACTTTCACCTTGAATGAAGGATCTTCGAAAATAGCAGCATCAGTTGGCAGTACAAGTAGGTCTTCATCTATTTGTGCTTTGATATCCTGCATCGTTAATCCGACATCATCGTGACCTTACTCCAGGCTTCATAATAAAGGTGCTTAACTACAGCACAAAAAGTTACATTCCGGGTTCATACCTTGAAGTAAGAATTATCAAACTTCAGCCATTCTGCTGTCCACGACTGACCACCAGGTGCACCAGGCCCATCTTTCTGCCACAACAAGACACAATGTAAATCCCTAAACCTTGTTTCTTAGCTTGATATGGTCAATAATTGCTAACATCACGATTGCGATTCGTTCCACTTCCAACTGACTTGTGTCTAGACGGCAAGTCAAATGGCAAATGAAATTTTTATCAGGCTACTCAATGTTTTCCCTACGAAGACTTGCAAACAATACAGACTTTTTATCTTTAGGAGGTCTGGCAAGCAAAATTGTACAATGGACGTTTTGATGTCAATAGATATACTATTTTTGTTTGACAAGCAACATTCTCTTTGGACATTTTCCAACCTATGGCGGTGAATTTTGTAACCTCGTTACAAGATGAGGCATACAGATTCTTGATTCTCGTCATACAAAGTCACATCAGATCGTATTAGTTTCATACCGTATACTTAGTCTCTGGCTTTCCCCAACCACTACGATCTGGTCTGGACCTTCCCAAGGTGTGTGCACCAGACAATGCAACTATTTCCTGAATATGGAGGTGTATAATACAGTTGAGAAATAGTATCACAAGCATGTTGAGAAGCCATCCACAGCATATGAAAAACCATCATCACCTTGTCATTTAGTCCCATTCGGTAAAACACCTTTCGTAAATGATCGGCAGGACTTGGGGGGCCAGCATCTGAGAATTAAATGTGCCCATTCATTATAAAAGATTCAAGCAAAAACCAAACTCCTTTTCCAGAGACAATGATAAAATCTTAAGTCACTCTAACATGTTACAAAATCGTGTCAGCTGGTGATCCCAGATCTCATTCCCAGTATTCATATTCGTTTTTATCCCCAGGAATGAAGAATCTCACAAAACTAAAATGTTCACCTTCTAAAAAGCCATCGCAGTACATTTAACTCGAATTTTTTCAGGCACAATAGCAGCAAGTTTAGCACACTCACCAGGAAGTCTTCCCTCCTCTGGGCATTCCTCTGGAGCAGAGACATCTACCCTTCCATATTTCATTGGGATTTTAGGCCCGCCAGCTTCCTAAGATAATCAATCCACATAATGTAATATCAACAACTACAGTTTAGTATTGAGCATTCAACTCTTTCTTCTTGCTTGAGAACAACTTGAGCTCCAATAATCAGCACGTTAAGAGCAAATGTCCTACCTCAATGGCAGTAGCACTAGCTAACTGGAACAAATCAGCATAGGTAACACCAGAATACTTTTCTTTGATAGGTTGAAGCAGACTCAATGCATTGACAAGCCCTGAAATGAGATCACACAATCCAATCCATCAGCAGATGACAGGATACATTCTATCCAAACAGCAAGAAACCGTCACCACTTGCGTGATTCTCCTCTACTCTTCACCAGCTCAGAAATTCAAAAGGCAAACTACAACTGCAACATAGTCAGGAAGAAGTTTATACCAGCATTTGCACCGTGCTTGAGCTCAATATCGAATCGAAGACTTCCGTTAGCTCCACCTCTCATCGGGAACTCCTCGATGTCCTTGTTGTACGTCCCGGCATCATGCCACCCCAATCGAACCTATAGAAGAACAACAGTTCAAATACAAGAAGAAAAACAAACGGAAGTCAATAAAATACAAGCAGAAGGCAACAAGCACCAGAATCGGATGACAGAACTTGGACTTGAGAATCTCCTTGATATCCTCCCTAGCGCTCTTCAACTGAGCAGGATCGGACGCAGCAGCGACCGCGCTCAACGGCCTCCTCTGCAAATTCCATAAGAACAGCATTAAGCGACGTACAATAAGCAAACGGAAGCTGAATACAAAGAAAATGAAGGAAGAGGAGGACCTGGTTGGAGAAGGCGCGAAACGGAGGGAGAGGAGAGGATCGAATGCATTTGAGAGGAGAGAAGCCGTGAGTGGAAGAAGTTGAGAGGTGTTGGCGGATGTGAGCACGAGCGGTGGTGGAGGAGGAAGGGAGGAGGAGGCGAGAGGACGTGGCGGCGGCGGCCGTGCTGAGAGTTGAAGAAGCCATTTGAAATGGTGGTGGAGGCGAATGATGCTGCGGCGATTTGGATAGTTGCAGGTGAGATGGACAGTGAGCCATCTGGTTGGTGTACTTTTTTTTTGGGATGATGGGCCTGTGGGGAATCGGCTTGTGGCACGCATGCGACCGGCTCCAATGACGGCGTTTTGGTTGGTAGACGGGGTTAGGCCAATTTTTTAAAAGTTTGAAGGCGGAATGAGCCGCCTTCTTTTGACCTCTATAGCATTTGAATTGGCACGTGTTTCTTGCATTTTCGGTAAAAAATTAGGGTGTGTTGATGTTGGTGTGTTTTTGGTGGGGTGTTTGACAGGTTGACATGGTAAAAGTTGTAAAATTGGTTTTATATTGATTATTTATTGTATGAGATGTACTTTTTAAAGACTTGATTGTTGTAGAAGTTGTATATTTCTTAGCGGCTTGTTGTAGATTGCGTGTGCATCTGGTCTATTGTGGTGTTAGGGTGCGTTTCTTGCATTCGGTAAAATTAGGGTGTGTTTGTTGATGTTTGTGTATGGTGTTCTCGTGGGGTATTTGTTAGGTTGATATAGAAGGAGACGTGAAATTGATTTTGTAACGATTATCTCATTACATGAAGTGTATTTTTGGAGGTTTGTTTGTTGCACAAGTCTTATTTTTCTCGACGACTCGGTCCCAAATTACATGTGCAACTGGTTCGTCATCGTGTTAACAAAATTGTTCATAAATTATTGAGAAATGCTTTTATATATATTTTTGAGGCGTATTAAAATCAATTTCACGATTTGTATAGAGTTTAGATTGTGTTTAACTTCTATTTTGGTCCATGGAGAATGGGATGTATCTATGAAAAAAATGTTTTCGGCTTAAGGTAGAACGAGGGACCATCTGACCATTGGGCCTATTGCGGCCCCACACTCAAGCTTGTATGCACATAGCGAGCCCATTATATGTGCATTTGATCCATGGTGAAAAGGCCTCCTCCTCCATTTAAACTCATTACCGTTTACTCATTTTCATTAATTGCGACGTTGAAAGTTCGATCGTTGTCTATAAAAACTGAATGGAATTTTATGAGTTATGATTAGTTGTATTGTTTTCTACCATCAACGACGAAGTATATATACGGTCATTTCACCTTGAGATTGATAGTCTTGTTAATATAGAGAATTACGTGACAAGTGATCACTTACCATGGTGTGTAAGTATCCTAACAATAACAACTTTAATTATCATTATACTCGCCCTTTTCACGCAATTAGTACGATAATACACGACAACATCGCATATTATATAATTGTTTTCTTTTTTTCTAAATTCATACACACATATAATTTCTAGTCATCGAGTTACTTCAACCGTTTACAATAATGTTACCAAACGACTGCTTATCGAGTCAGGATTCAACAGTTTCCCAAACAAATCTTATCTCATACGGTATGGGTTTCTTAACTGATTATATTCTCCATCACGAGAATGACGTACGTGCATTACAGCTTACCGAACGGAAGAAGCCACACACGTCAGTGTAGTAATCATAATCATATTATAAAAGCCCGCCGGAGTCGGGGTCGGTATTCGGTCGGTTGAATTGGCCGGTGGACCGCTCATCAACCGTGGAAACAAAGGGTTGAACAATTGTACCGATTAGTCCTTTGTTTTATAAAAGAAACGCAAAATATACGGATTTATGTTTGACACTAGCTAATTTTTAATCTATTTTTTTTAATTAATAGAGTATTGGGTCGAGAATTCGAAATAATCGCCTAACCAACCCTTTTAAGAGCTCGTTATAACCTAATCCAACACTCCAATACAAAACGAGTAGTATAGGTTGGCTATATATAGCGACCTACTCAAAACTCAAAAGTTGGTGTGGGTTGATTTTGGTAATGGTTGTGAACCATTACAATCATTCATTATTAATATATATTTGAGGTTCACGATAATGTCTATAATTTTTTTTTTGTCATCCTTTTAACAAAATTGATATTTTTCTTATTAAACTCATACAAAAAAATTTACTATTTGGTTAGGCATGAATTACATATTCACAATTTATGTAGCCTTTGTAAATTTTTAATTTTTTGTATTTAAATCGAAATGTTAAGTTTTTAATTGTTAGATGATGACCCACCTAACCACCTATCATCCCTCATCAACCCACACCCACCTTCATCCATCCATGCGAAGGAGTGTGAGTCGGTATGAGTCACAAATAATAAAAATAACGATCTTTCATACTGATGGGTGAGTTGGTTTTGACGACAAACTCAACTCGCCCTTACTTCTAACCAAATAAACGTACATTATTTTTCTTTTTTATTGTCAAGTGAAATGACACATAAAATTAATTTCCCGACTAAATACACAATCCTTTACGTTATTAGTTATTAGTCTTGATTAGAAATTAATTAAAAAGATTATCTCCTGCTAATGGAATGAACAAACATTTAATCAATACCGTTAAAGATAGTATTTGATGCCAAAACAAACATTAATAAATAATTCGTATGCAACGAATGTAAAACATAACTGCAGCATTTTTACAAAATAACGCACGCCATTACAAAAATTTACTATAAAACAAACGACCCCTTAACGCAAAAATACCCGAACCGTCTTCGTCGCCGGCAACAACCACCACGTCTACACGCAACGCGATGATGCCGAAGCACTAAGCAATGTCGCGCCAAATCTCTGCCAACTTTCAATCATCATCATCACACACACATCGGAATACAATACAAAGTTCCCCACTTTTTAAACATATCTTCGTATAGTTAAACCCGCACAATCAACAAAACTCTCCCAAAAGGCCTCTCCACCGCTTTGACAATGGCGACGACGGCGACTGAGAAGGAGAACGCATCGGCGAGTTTCGGCGAGGTGGAAGCACAGCAGCTAGTCAGGGAGCTGAGAGATGCGTACGGTTCGGGAACGACTCGGAGCTACGACTGGAGAGTGACGCAGCTGAAGAACATCGTGACGATGTGCGACGAGAGCGAGAGAGACGTCGTCGATGCTCTCCGCAAGGATCTTGATAAGCCTGAACTCGAAGCAACTCTCTACGAGGTCAATTTTTACTTACTGTGATTGAAATATAGAACTGGTATGATTGATTTTTTCAAGCATTTGTCGTTAACTTCGCTGCGACTGCGATTCTCAATTGTGATCGATTGTCGTTGACTTCGCTGCGATTATCTAGTGTTTGAGTGATTTCTGGTTCATATTTTGAGCTCTGATTGGTCAAAATTAGGTCTAGTTTGAAATTTCAGTTACAGAGAGTTACTGTGATTGAATAATAGTGAATCTCATGCGTTAACAATCTGGCGTTGACTTCATTTCCTGAAAATCTGGATTCTGAAGTGAGCGAATTAGGTCCCGTCATCTGTGAGTTTTCATCTAGAAAGGCTTATGTGGGGCTGGCTAAGCTGTTGCCTGTTGATTATCTGATCCTTAGGTACAGAGACAACCAGAGGCGTATTTAATGAAGCAAGGGGTTGGTAGTTGTCATTGTTATTAGCAGCTGCTGCAACAGATTGCTATTTTTTTATTCGAGAGTCTGATGATGCTACTAGTAACTAATTGTTATCACCTCGTTGTTTGTTGTCCCTTCTTCTTAAATGCAAGTTGATTCTCCCAGAGACCTCGTTGTTTGTCCACTCTTCTTAATTGCTAGTTGATTTCCCAGTCCCAGGGACCCCGCCTCTTTACTCAATAGAATTGAAGTTTTTTGGTTTTCCCTTCTCAAGGTGTTGAAACTTAAAAGTGCTCCTGACACCTGCCTGTAAATGATTGAGACACCTGGAGTTAATAATATAAGTCCGAAACTCAACCACCAATGGCGTGGATGTTGTTTTTAGCCTGATTGCAGTCACGCTTTAATGCATGGATTAGCAAAACCAAGTTGAAGTTGGGTCTTCTGTGTTTTTCTCTTTTGGCTTATGGTTTTTATACTGGATGTGGATATAGTAGCTATTTTTTATGCATCTCTTTGCGTGTTATGGGATCATGACATTGGGTCTCATTGAATTTGTGTGGAAGTTATAGAAAGGGGCCAAATTGTAACCTTGAGGAGTGAGGTGGAAGCATTACTGAACTAGCCTCTATTGGTGATATATGTGAGGCTGATGGCAAGAGTTTAATTAGTGGGTCTAAAGCGGCTCTATGAAGTGTTCAAGTTTGCAAATGAAGGCCTTTGTATGGTGCACTCAATTTGTATGAGTTTGATAGTTCTTAAATGTTTTTGTGAATGTTTATTGGGGTTTGATTTGCAGCTCAGTATGATAAAGAATTCATGTAAACTAGCACTCAAGGAACTGAAAAACTGGATGAGACCGGAGAAGGTAGCACAGATTTCCAGTGATCAATTGGTTTAGCGTTCTTTATTCTGTACTGTTTTGATAATCATCATTTTACTTGTGTACTGCAGGCGAAAACCACACTGACGACTTTTCCTTCATCAGCCGAAGTTGTGTCCGAGCCATTTGGAGTCGTTTTGATAATTTCTGCATGGAACTACCCTTTTTGTATGTTGAACTTGCTGTTATTTCCAATCTTTATTCTCGTCTATCAGAACTTTCGAGTGATTTATGCTAAAATCTGCTTTACAGATCTATCCATTGATCCTGTGATTGGGGCTATAGCAGCTGGCAATGCAGTGGTGTTGAAACCATCAGAATTAGCTCCTGCCTCATCATCATTGCTTGCGAAAATGTTCGCAAAGTATTTGGATAACTCTTCCATAAAGGTTATAGAAGGCGCTGTTTCTGAAACCTCAGCTCTGCTAGAGCAAAGGTGGGACAAAATAATGTATACAGGTTTGTACTTGCATCCTTACTCAATTGTGTTTCAGTGTCATGGCTAGGTTAGTACTTAGTAGTTAAATATCCATTCTTTCCCGTTTTCCCTAAATTATATCGCTAAGCCTTTTTCAGCAATTTCCGGATGTCTAAATGAGAGGCGCATTTAGTTAAGTTACTTCAGATCAAGAGAAATGTCCTGTACGTAGGCAATGTTTAAAATGTGGCATATCTTTGTTCCTACTAATATGGTTTTAAGAATTACTGCGGAAGCTGGTCTCACCATCATATGAAGAATAGAAACTAAGTGCCATAAGTATCGACTTTGTCATGCCGTGTAATGAACCTTAGATAAGTAACTGTTCAATGTGCAGGTAATGGAAGAGTTGGACGGATTGTGATGGCTGCCGCTGCAAAGCACTTGACTCCTGTCATCATGGAGCTCGGGGGTAAATGTCCAGTGGTTGTCGATTCAGACATTAATTTACAGGTAAATCGTGTCTGACTGCGCTATTCTCTGTTTTCTTCTGTCAACTATAGCACCTACTCTCTTCTCCATTTTTCTGACTTAAATCTGTTTTGGGCTCGGAAGGTTGCAGTGAGGCGAATAATTGTTGGCAAGTGGGGTAATAACAATGGACAAGCATGCATATCCCCTGATTACATTTTAACAACCAAAGATTTTGCACCGAAGCTGGTAATTCTCCATGCTATGATGCTACCATATCCTTATCCTGCTACGTTCGTCTTTGTGTATCTCAGACCTTATTTAGCTTTAGCTTCTTTTTAAGTGCATATTATTGTCTACAGGTTGATGCTATGAAGACAGAACTCGATAGCTTTTACGGGAAGAATCAACTGAACTCGAAGGACTTGTCTCGTATTGTGAACTCTAACCATTTTGCTAGAATATCAAAGCTACTGGATGATGAGAAGGTTTCCAGTAAAATTGTCTATGGAGGTGAACGAGACGAAGCGAATCTGTAAGTACTTTTAAGTTGTAAGAGCATCCCACAGTTTCTTGAATCATACCGTGTTTTCTTTGTGATGAACGTTGTACGATGACAGGAGAATCGCTCCGACTCTCTTGCTAGATGTTCCGAGGGATGCCTTGATAATGAGTGAAGAGATATTTGGTCCCTTGCTTCCCATCCTCACGGTAAAATAGCATCAAATTTGAATCCCCTATGGTCTTAAAACATTAATTCTAGCAATTAACAGTCCTTTGCGCCGTTTTTATCTTCCCGTGTTTGCAAAACAGTTGAACGATATCAACGAGAGTTTCGATGTGATAAACTCGGGGTCCAAGCCGCTTGCAGCCTATATATTCACCAACAACAAGAAGCTCAAAGAGAAGTTTGTAATGTCAGTCTCTTCAGGGGGTATTGTCGTCAACGATACTACACTTCATGTACGTATACTCTTTCTCTTTCTCCATTTCTACCTGCGTTTTTAACTTTCTGACGGTCGGATCCCATTTAAACTCTTCTTTGTGTAATCATGAACAGCTAGCGGTCCATACTTTACCGTTCGGAGGTGTTGGCGAGAGTGGGGTGGGGTCATACCACGGGAAGTTCTCGTTCGATGCCTTCAGCCACAAGAAAGCAGTACTCTACCGAAGTTTCTTTGGGGATGCTCCGTTGAGGTACCCGCCTTACACAAGCACGAAACTAAGATTGATGAAAGCTTTAATGAGCGGCGGTTTCGTTGAGATTCTACGTGCACTGTTTGGTGGATCTAAACCTCCTTATAAGTCTGAATAAGATAGATAAATGTGGATAGAACTTGTTCGGATTGCGGAACCTCAATAATTATCGAATCTTTTTAAATTTTTGTGCTTCGAGTTTGAATTATGAACTACGTTTGCTGTTTATTTATTTGATTCACATCTCATGGATCGAAAAATATTCTAATGTTCAATTATGTGCAGATTGGTAGCTTAATGATCGCATAGTAAATTTTGATCGAATTTTGATAGATGTGAAGTAGCTTTCTTGCATTACAAGAAACATTCAGAATGCTTCATGAAATTGCAGATAACTAACTCTAAGCTATCAAGAAGAACCCTCTAAAATGCTAACAACTTCTGATCTCTGTTCTTCGGTCAATTCGGTCGGGAACTCAACCAAGAACAGAACTCTTAGGTCGCCTCTGCCGCCTTCTTCTTCCTCTTTCGATTTCGGCATTCCTTTCCCTGAGATGATCTTCTGGTAGCCGGGGTAAATGATGTCTTGGATCATAAGGTTCATAGTCTCTCCGCTGTTTCCCATGAGAGGGATCAATATATCGCAGCCGGTTAGAGCCTGCACTAGAGGGATCTCTATGGTTAACTCCAAGTCGTCGCCTTCTCGTCGAAACAGTGGGTGTCCTTTCTCCACGATCACGAAATTTATGTCTGCTGGCTGAGCTCCGAGTCTCTCGTTCCCCATTTCTTCGAATGTTATCTTTGTTCCTCTCTTCCAACCTGGCTTCACTTGGATTGATAGTATCTCCTCTTCCTGTACTATTTGCCTGCAACAACGTTATGACGTCATGAGACAAAAGAAACCGGTCCAATCAGGGTTTTTTTCGGTTTTAATCATTGGGAATTACGGCATTACCCTCTATCGGTGAGCACATCTCTAGTAACCTTGACCTTCTTGGTGCAACCAAAGAACAACTCCTCAAGTGTGCACTCCAAATTCTTCTGCACGGGCGGAGGCTTTACCCTTCGACCGGTCGAATTCGAGAACATGATCTGCGCCGTGCTCCTCTGGCTCGCGTTCCTCGAGAACGCGACATTACGAGGAGTTGTCGTGGTCGTTGTTGGAGTACTTGCACCCCTCTGACTCGCCTCTCTGGACAGAGAGTAGACGGGCGATGGTGAATTAGAGTATTGTTGATCGTGATCATTAGTATGGTCACAATCAGCGCTAACAGTCTTACGACTGCTCATGCATCTGGAGACGAAGGAGGACACCTGGGAGACGCTCTTGGATTTAGGGGAAGATGACGGGCTTATTCTGCTAACGATTCTCGAAAGAGGAGAGGTTATGGTTCGGAGGAACTCATCTTTCTCTTTCGATCTTTGTTTCGATATTCGGTTTGGATTCTCCGCTTCTTCGGCCTGCAAAATCATCAAAACAATTAATGTGTTGAAAAGAAACACGAGAAGCGACCCAGCCAGATCGGTAACCTTGTAATTAGTAACACAATAATAATATATTAATTCTCATACTACCATGCATGGACGATGATAAGATTTTAACGTACGTACGTACCCGTAAGGACGATGGTTCAGCCTCTTCGAAATCAGGCTTATTACCATCATAAGAAGCAGTCGACGACGAAGAAGAAGAAAAATGCATCGTAGGAGGATGCGAAGAAGGTGGCGAATTCACAGAAGAACTGTTAACGTGACACCATTTCACGATCACGGAACCGTAGATCTTCCAGAAATCCTTAGCTCTGAAGCACTTGCAGCTCTTCTCCGCCGTGAACTTCTTGTTAACGTTTCCGCGGCTGTCGCAGCTCTGAGTCGCGACATCCTCGCACGGTGAGCACGAACGAATGGTCGTCTCCGGATTACGGCGTTCTTCCACCATGATTGAGCATGAAACGTTAAGGATACAAGATGAATAGGAAAGGGGGGGGGGAGATGTGTAAATAATCACCGAAATTCAAGGCTATGTTTTTCTTTGTTAAAAGAATTATATTATTGGGTTGGATTAAGTGTTTGTTTTGGTGGTTTTAATCTTTTATTAGTCATTTTTTTGTTTTACAATTTGATAACAGGATCGTTAATTAGGTTTTGGATAAATTATCAATTTATGAATTTAATACAACAAATTTTGAAGGTTGTTTGTGATTTCGTTTTTTTTATCTTATATTATGTCAACCATTATTACATTTCAATAATTTGAGTTATTAAAAGAGATATCTGATTGATATACATATTACTCACTAACAAAACCATATACAATATCAATAGTCAAAACTGAGAAATTTATTTCAACTATCAAAATTGATCATATTGTGTTTTTGAGTTTAGATAAATAAATACGACATCACCAGACTCCTACTCATAGCCGATTGATATATACACTCGAGAGGTAAAAATATATATCGCATATAACAACACCCTCTAATCATACAACTCTCTTTCGTATCTCAGCGATAAAATTCATTATATTTTAAATTTTAATAGTCCAATTCAATGTTTTATTATTTTTCACCTAGTATTTGTTAATGAACAATCCAAAAATCTGGACAATTCAAATTCTATATATATAAGTGATAAAAGAGTTATTATTGTATCGAAAAGGTGGTAAAATCCCCTAATATCATACTCATCCCTCTTTTTAACCATGCATATTTATTTTATTTTTATTCTTTTATTTTACCTCCGCTCTAGTTTTTATCATTTTTGCTCTCTTATTTGGTATATAAATTTTTGTATGGTTGTTGGTTTGGCAATCCACTCTTATTTATTAGTTGTTCCTTTTTAGCTTTTTTAAAATTCAACTCTTCAATTGAGATGATATACGATATCTACAAAATCATTATCAATGGTGAAGTTTCTTGCCCATCATACTTTTGATTTTTGGGAGACCGAACTCTTCAATTTAGTTTATGATTCACAAATCCTTAACCAACCTGTTTTTTATCCACTATGCTACTCTCCTATAATCTTACATGGTGTGATTGTCTTGCATACCCATTGTACTATTCTTCCATAATTTTTGACACATGCATTCTCCAAAATATTTATTATACTTTCAGTATTATAATATTTTCCGCGGCAGGCTACTTCTAGTGTTAATAATAGTATTAATTTTGGACTATAAAATTATAAAAACCAATTTGAACTTTTGACTCATTGGGAGACAACGATTCTTGACGATATAAGCCAGTACCTCGCCACGTCGGAAAGTGTTTGGTAGGGGGAAATGCATGCATGTGGCATGCATATGCTCATATGCCTTCAAAAATGGTAATTAGGCAAGCCTGCTTTTCCTGCGCCAATCCATCTTCCATTAATTTGGGTGTTCATAACAAAGAGACGTGGGTCACTTTGTCTTCCTGAACACGTTCTTATAATGCTTGAAGCATTCTACTTTCAGTTCATATATATGTGGTTTTGCCTCACTGTTCATTCACTCTCTGTTTCTGCCTGAATCTGCGAGATCGAAGCTATGTCAAGTAGAGCTCCATGGATTGCAGCAGCAAGAGGGGGAATTGGGTTGTTTCCAAGATCTGCAACCTCCTCTGTATCTGGGTTTGTACTCTGCTAATTTCATCATATCTATCTCCTCTGCTTTTATTTACTTGTTTGTCGAGCTCGAAACCCGGCTTTGGTTAACAAGTCCAGTCAAATCCGGTCCGATCTTCAAAACCATACTGGTATATCGTTAGTCCGACTGGTTGGATTTTGAACCGGATTTGATCATCGAAATATTGGTTTGTACAACTATTGATATATATAATTAACGGTTTACTCACTTGGTTTAACGACGTACAAAGCGATTGAACCAAATACCGTTAGACTTTCATTGATTTTATGTACGTCGTGATAAAATATTGAAAACCATAATTTAGAGATTGATGATTTGTGTTTTATTGCTATGTCCACGTTAATCGGGTCAATAATCGGATGACCCACCACAATAATTAGTCTATCTGTTCCTGAACAGATGGACGAAACTGTGGCGGGTTACCTCTAAAAAGCTCCAATGAAATTTTCAACATTAAAAATTTAGAGTCAATTTTCATATATCATTTGATTTTAGACTTGAAAATGCAAGAAATTGACTAACGATCGACAACCCAAGACCGGATATAATATGCAAGAAATTGGTATGCACATCATTAGCGATTTGGTTGGACCAATCAGAAGTTGGATTAAACTTTTATGTATTTTCTCGGATAAAAAAGTTAGATGTCAATAAAGTGATTTGGGAGAATAAACTCTCATTGTAATTCTAAATTCAATCCAACTTCTCACTTCTTAAACCAAGCAATCATGTAACCAATGTACTTCTACAATCAACCACTCACTCAATCCATAGCCCAATTTACTCTAACCCAAACAGGCCCTATCGCCATCTAGTTATGTCAATTTATTCTAAATTTGACTGTCAAAAATTTTAATTTAAATTTTTAGCTGATTCCCACCACATGCATGCGAAAAGTAAACAAATGGAAAGAAATTAACACTAACATAAAAAAAATTCAAAATTTAATTTTTAATTTTATTTTGTCATTATTTACCGGATTACCATAGTAAAACCTGATTTTTTAGCAATTTCCAACATACGTGTCAAATATGAGCCAATTTTTTTAAAAAATACATTTTTTATGTCAAAATTATCGATTTCTATGGATTATAACACATGAAAATTGATTTTTTTTAAATTGACTAATATTTGACATGCATGGTGAAAATGACTAAAAATCCAAATTTCATGATGCTAACCCTCTAAATAATAGCCAAATGAAGTTGAAATTTTTTTTTTTACGAAACTGTATGGTAATAGTGTTATGTGTAGCCTTGAAGGTGCTCGGAATTGACTAATTACTTCTTGCAAACATCTTAAAAAAACTAAAAATTTAATTTTGGTGAACTTGAACGCTAGCTAGCTCCCCACTTCTACCACCAATCACTCACTCAACCCATAACCCGATTTACTCTTAACCCAAACCGGCCCGAACCGCCATCCAGTTATGCCCTTATCTAACACATAGCAACTCTGCATGCCAGAATCAGAGGAAGAACTCAAACCACCATGGCATACAAACAAGCTGCATTAGGAGGCACAAAGAAAGCACATTTATCTGCTGCAAGAAACAAGAGGCTGAAGCTTCATGATCATGCCACTTGCACATTTATGAGTGAGTTCTTAAGCCTTCCTCAAGGAGTGGAGTCTGCTTTGAACGTCAAGTCTGTCCAGAGCTTTCAAGTTCTCAACGACTCGACTTACCGGTTAGTCCTTCCGGAAGTGCGGCTCCTGAGCTTCGATGCTTGTCCGGTCATGGATCTACGCGTCGCCACAACTTCGCAAGACTTCACCGTCGAGATGCTTTCTTTCAAGGTGAGTGAGTAGTCTCTTCCCTCAGCATTGTCTTTGTTTTGCGAAATAGTGGCGGAGTCAGGATGTGATTTGTCTTGTGGGGTCCACGATAGAATAAAATATAAAAAAATATTGAACAAAAAGTGATTATTAAATATTAAAGTACAAATTTTATTGAACTAATACATTTTTTTCTAAACTGTGACGCCATCTTTCTCCATATATATCACTAAATTCTAATTTTATTTTTTATTAGATTGTATGGGTTGTTTGGATAGGATGAGGTATTTTGTCTCAAATAACTCGTTTGACTTGTAAAAAAAATATGTCATATTTTGAGACGATTGTGGTAGTTCAAACACCTCATTTGAAGGAGGTGTATGAAATATCGCAATATATTGACTAATTTTGCCTTTCCGTTTACCAAATACTACCTTAAATTAACTCATAAGCCAAGTAAGAGAATTTTCACACTACAACCTTTACACTTCGTAAGTACCACATTTTCAAATACTATATCATTAATTTGCTCCAAAATACCACACATACAAAATTACTTATCCAAAACACCATATATGTAAAGTAATTGAGTTGTAAGAAGTTTGATTTAGTCCAAATGGGTTCAATGTTCGAATCTTGACGTTACCGTAAAAATTATACATAGAGTTCCATGAAAATTAACCACTTGGAGCCCCTCTCTCCGCCCCTGTTTGTAAGTGTACGAATGTGGTCCACTCAAAAAGAGTCTTAATAGTTAGCTGAAGAAGCAAACTTTTGCAGTTCCAAGGTGCAGAGGCCATGGAAAGTGCAAATGACCACCTCAAAGGTACACATTAATTCATGGCTAATACAACCTTTGTTCTATGTCTTTTGTTCTGTAACTAGTTTAGGTTCCTTTTGATATCTCCCAAATTGCAGGTTTAATGGTGAGCCGTATCATGTGGCACAGCAAAGGTTCCGAGTCGTTTCTCGAGCTCAAGATGCAACTCGACTTAACAATGGAGCTGGTGCAACTGCCTTTCTCGTTGCTGCCTCCTGCAGCTGTTGAAATCCCTGGGAATCTGTGAGTTCTTTCTTATATCTCTCGTTTTTTTAACTCGAAATGTCTGGTATTAGTTCCGATCTAAGACCTTTTTCGACGAAAATCACGCAGGATAATGGAAGCTGTAGTGGACAATCTGAGTAAAGAGCTGCTGGAGAAGGTGGTTGAAGATTATGAGCAGTGGATGATGATGAAGAAGCAACAAAAGCTTGGGGAAAAGCATGAAAACTTGCGGGAAAAGAAATGATTGTAAATAATGATAAATGTGGTTTTTCAATTTGTTTTTTGGATGAAAATTCGTGTTTCTGTATTTTGGGGTCTATTTAAGAGGCACAATCCGATTCTTTTCGGCGAATTTGGGATGGAATTGGTCGAATTTGGGGTTAATTCTAAACGTCCAATTGACTATGTTTTATCCGGTCACAAAATGACATCCCAATTCCATATGCTTAGGTCTTAATTCCGTATAATTTCAACCTCCAAATTTCATTTAAAGTGACCGAATTTATCAAATGTTGTGAATTTGTCTTTGAATTTAAATTTTCACCGCTTTTCAATTCCAGCTGGAATTGACACTTTTCGGCTTGCTTTGATATGTCATTAGAAGTGTCTACCCCTTCGAGCCACACACAAATTAGTTTAATCTCAACTTCATTTGGTGGGTATCGCCGAGGTTAGGAAGATGCATTGCCAAAGAAGGCTCCTTTAGCCTTTCACCCTTTGTCATATTGGTTCATTTTGTCATTGACCAAAATATCCTTCTGCAATGCCAAAGAAGGCTCCTCTAGCCTTTCACCCTTTTCTTCCCCTGTCCGTGTGTCAGGAACTTGGAGAGGAAGATCAAGACAGACCGTCACCGTCACTCCTCAACGGCTCCGGCGAAACCGTCACCGTCGCCTGGTCAAATATCGACTCCCCGTCGAACCTCAACAAACTCAGCATTAAATGAGCAAATTGATTTCCGATTTGAGTCATTTAACACAGCAAATTCCCAATAAATGACCAATGGACACACCACTTGCCGTAATCAGCTAGTTTCCAAAATCTGCCCTTCTAGAATCAGTTACTTTTATCAGCCGATCAATCAGACTAGTAGGTAAAGAGTTACCAATCAGTACTTTCTCATCTCTGCGTTGCGTCTCCTCTTCCATCTCAATTTCCTGTGACGAAATCCGACCAAAACCTCGCCGGAGTCCCAACGGAGGCGACGGCGGAGCCGTTCCAGATTGGGCCTCCCCCGTCCTGAATCAAAGTTTGTTCCTTTCTTCTTCAGTTTCGGCGAGCAGGTCTGATTTTTACAACCCTTTTTTCCTCTTATCAGTAACTTGCATCATATCTCCATGTTGATCTTCGACACATACGACAGTGTTCTAGCTGGGTCTTCAGAATGCTGATTCCCTCCCTGCATCTGCCATTGTTTTTTTTTTTCAAATTCAAGAACTGTTTCACAGTCTTCTCTCCACCCTATTTGGGTCGAGAGAAGTTTAAGGTTCAAAGTCTATATTCAGCGCGGGAAAACTCAGCAACGACTATCATCATTAACATCCACACACGCAATTACTGCAGTGATACCAGTCTTTCAGTCCTTTTCATTTTGACTCTGACACAACTTCTGCTTTGCTGCTTGGTTTCTGATTTTACAGACTCCAACTGCGGCTGTTTTTCCTTTTCCGGTTAGTTTACCGACGAATCTGTGTGCCGGGGTAATGTGGAAGCTGAAGATAGCGGAGGGAGGGAATCCATGGCTGAGGACCACTAACGATCATGTAGGAAGGCATGTATGGGAGTTCGATCCAGAGCTCGGATCCCCCGAGGAGCTATCTGCGATTGAGCGAGTTCGTCAAGTATTCACCAAGAATCGATTCGAAAAGAAACACAGTGCTGATCTCCTTATGCGCATTCAGGTTTCCCTCTGGTTGTCAGTGGTTCGGATGTGTTTTTTTGTTACTTTTTGTTGATACCAAATAGGTTGAGTTTTAACGTTGCTGTGCTCACTGCAGTTTGCCAAGGAGAATCCATTGAAACATGTGTTACCTCAAGTTAAACTAAGTGAGAAAGAAGATGTTACAGAGGAGGCAGTGACCGTGACTTTAAGAAGGGCTTTAGATTACTATTCAACTATACAGGCTGATGATGGTCACTGGCCGGGAGATTATGGAGGTCCTATGTTTCTCATGCCTGGTTTGGTATAGTGTTGTTCTTACTCATGTGGCTGTCTACTGGTGACCATCTAGTTATAGGTTAGCAATGTTCTCAAGTTTTTTCGGCTTTTGCAATGGATCAGGTTATTGCACTGTCTGTAACGGGTGCGATGAATGCAGTTCTGTCGGAACACCACAAGCGTGAGATGTGCCGTTACCTCTACAATCACCAGGCATGAAATTTTCTGGGGAACAATTTTGACATTGCAGTTTCTGCCTCTCTTTTTCCACTTGCTTAGTTTTTGGACTCAATTTCTATGTATTGGATGGATGCTTTGTTGCAGAATGAAGATGGTGGTTGGGGCTTGCATATTGAAGGGCCCAGCACTATGTTTGGAAGTGTTTCAAGTTATGTCACATTACGGTTGCTCGGTGAGGGAGCTAACGGTGGAGAAGGAGCGATGGAAAAAGGGCGCGACTGGATCTTGAACCACGGCGGAGCTACTGCAATCACCTCCTGGGGGAAAATGTGGCTTTCAGTTCTGTAACAAACTTGAGCTTTTTTCCATTTGAATGCTGCATTAAGTCACCACTTTCTGAAATTTGGTTTTGTGATGGCTTTTTTGCTTGGTTTTTGGACAGGTACTTGGAGTATTTGAGTGGTCTGGCAATAATCCCCTACCCCCTGAGACTTGGCTCCTTCCTTACATACTCCCATTCCATCCAGGTATTATCTACTGTTCTGCCGGTAGACCGATTAGTATCATCTCACGTAAAATTAGAAAAAAATGTTCTGACTGTGCAGGAAGGATGTGGTGTCATTGCCGGATGGTCTACTTGCCTATGTCCTATTTATATGGGAAGAGGTTCGTTGGTCACATCACCCCGACAGTACTATCATTGAGAAAGGAGCTTTTCACTGTCCAATATCATGAAGTTGACTGGAATCAAGCACGCAATGAATGTGCAAAGGTATGTCAAGTTTTGGCCCTTCTATGTAGTTACTTGGCATTCTTCTTCACTTCTTATGAATTTATCATTGTGGTGGCAAAGTGAGGAGCTTTTCTCGCAATTTTTTATCATTGTTTTCACTATCAGTATTAGGATTAATTGAATTGATGTATCAACCTTTTGACTTGTTATTGTCTCCATATGACGAGCAGGAGGATCTATACTACCCGCACCCTCTGATTCAAGATTTGCTATGGGGATCCCTTCACAACTTTGTTGAACCTCTTCTGATGGCTTGGCCTGGAAACAAGTTGAGAGAAAAGGCACTTCGGACTACACTAGAGCACATACACTATGAAGATGAAAACACTCGTTATATTTGCATAGGCCCTGTAAATAAGGTGTGCAATTTTAAAGTCTTTTTCTCCTTAAGATAGCTGTACATATACTTAGTTTTGAAACACGCTGTAATTTGGCTCTAGTTGTTTTCCCCTTAAAAGATTATGCTATTATATTTAAATTCGTTATGTGTCCCCAGTGATTCGTGATGCTAAATAGCTAATGGTTATATATATGAGCTACCTACTTATCTGCAGTAGGTACAACTAGTGGTTGGTTGATATGTAGAAGTATTATCAGTTCTGTCATTTGACTTTGAGATGTTTGTATGTAGGTGTTAAATATGCTCTGTTGTTGGGTGGAGGACCCAAACTCAGAAGCTTTTAAGCTGCATCTTCCAAGGATTCATGATTACCTTTGGGTTGCTGAGGATGGAATGAAAATGCAGGTACTTTTGAGGCGTCTGAGACTGCCCTTTCTATATGGTAATATTAGAGTTAACCCGTATACTTAAATTGTTGATGTTGGGATTATACATTTTCAGGGGTATAATGGAAGTCAATTATGGGATATCTCTTTTGCTATTCAAGCAATTATCTCAACTAACCTTATTGAGGAATATGGTTCAACTCTTAGAAAAGCACACACATTCGTAAAGAACTCACAGGTTTTCTGCTGTCAACTACGATGACAATTTTCCGTGGTGAAGTTTGGGCTTGTTTTTGTAGCTTGCTTTCAGTAGTATCCTTTAACATTAGATTTCCACCTTATTTTCTGTATCTTCTGCCTTCAAGGTCTTGGAAGATTGCCCTGGAGACCTTGATTACTGGTATAGACACATATCTAAGGGTGCATGGCCTTTCTCAACGGCTGACCATGGATGGCCTATCTCAGACTGCACAGCTGAGGGATTAAAAGTAATGTTTAAAGCATTTGAATGTGTCCCTTTTTATATTGCTATTACTCATATGCTGTCTGCCTCCCTATCCAGGCAGCTCTTTTATTTTCACAAATGCCCTCAGAGCTTGTTGGAGAACCACTTGAAGCACAAAGATACTACGATTCTGTAAATGTGATTTTGTCATTACAGGTACCTATGAGTTGGGTATCTTATATTAATTTGCTGATGAATTTGTTATAACCCTTGCATAATGTTATCCTTGTTCATTATGCAGAATGCTGATGGTAGCTTCGCAACGTATGAACTCACAAGATCCTATAGCTGGATGGAGGTACTTGAAAACATATGTTATATCTTCGACGTGTTTCTTGGGAACATTTGTTTTCTACCTGATGTGTGTTGTCTCTTTGGCAATGTTAGGGGATCAACCCAGCTGAAACCTTTGGTGACATCGTTATTGATTACCCGTAAGATATGATCAGCTTTAAATTAGCTTCATCTTTTCAGTACTGTTAAAAATTTATCACCATGGTAATACCTGTAACGTTTCTGTAGTTATGTTGAATGTACTTCAGCGGCAATTCAAGCTTTAATACCGTTCAAGAAAATTTATCCTGGACACCGGTCAGCAGAAGTGGACACTTGTATCGAAAAAGCTGTTGCGTTCATTGAATCGATACAAGCTGCAGATGGCTCGTGGTTTGTTACTTTGTCCCAAAACATCTGTAATGAATAGACCTATTGGCTTACTGATTGGTTTGTCTTGAACTTATTTGACAGGTATGGCTCATGGGCTGTTTGCTTCACGTACGGCACATGGTTTGGCATAAAAGGATTGGTCGCTAGTGGAAAGTACTTCGATAATAGTTCTAGCATACGAAAAGCATGCAACTTTATGCTGTCCAAGCAGTTGCCTTCGGGTGGCTGGGGAGAGAGCTATCTTTCATGTCAAACCAAGGTTAGTGTCTTTTGTACCCACTGCACTATACTTCTTAGTAATTCAGCACAAATAGTCGAATGATTGAGTGGTTGTTGAGGAATTGCCTCTGATGTTTTGAAATACACAGGTGTATCACAATCTTGAAGGTGATAATGGGCATGTGGTCAATACCGGATGGGCGATGTTGGCACTCATTGCTGCTGGCCAGGTGAACTCTATGTAAACTTGGATGAGCTATGTTCTCTTTGCAGTAGTTTGATGGATTTTGAACAACTCTTAGCAATCGCACATTTCGATATCGACTTAAGTCTTTGAACAACTCTTAGCAATCGCACATTTCGATATACGACTTAGTATGTTTGTTTGCCTCGCTTAATATTGTTTCTTTTGGCCGGTTGGTGGGATATATAGGCTGAGAGAGACCCGGCACCATTACACCGTGCAGCCAGATTTTTGATAAATTCACAAATGGAGAATGGAGATTTTCCGCAGCAGGTAAGACTGATGCCATTCTCTGGCATGTGGTAGCAAAGGCCATTTGAATTCGGGTCATTTTCACTTAACAGTGGTGCTCTGCTTGCAATCTATTAACTGAACTAATGACCTTGCAAAATCATGTACACTGGTAAATCATATACATTATTGTGCTTGTGCAGGAAATAATGGGAGTTTTCAACAAGAACTGTATGATAACTTATGCAGCTTACAGAGACATATTTCCATTATGGGCATTGGGAGAATACAGAACCCGACTACTGCAACTTCAGCCTTCTTCTTAAGACACTTTTGGGATTTGTGACTTGTTCTTAAGAATGTCTAGTACTAACTAACAATGTAGTATACTTCTCAGAATGTCTAGTATTACCTAGTGCACTAAGTACTGTGGCACCGTTTGATGGGAAGAAATATGTCTGTGCAATACTATGTAAGTTACATATGAACAATCAAGATTGAAATTTTTTTTTTGGATGGGAATTAAGCTTATATCCCAACATTATATGAAAGAGCTAATTAAGCTCACTATAGCTGATATCTAATATACAAATGGAAAAATTCGTAAAACATACATGAAAAAATGCATTTTTTACTTCATTTGGTTAATATCTGAGGGTCTGATATAATGGAATTTGGTTTTTAGCCGTTTCCAACATGCATTCTGAAAATCAATCAATTTAATATTTTTGGCCAATTTTCATAGAAAACCGCATAGGGTACCCTTTTAAAAATGACAAAAAATCCCGTCAAAAAATGAAAGTTGTGTTTTCATTTTATTTGACTAAAATTTGATGGGTTGACACAATGGAACTTGAATTCCTAATTGTTACCAACACGCATAATAAAAATCAGCCAATTTAATTTTTCTAAAAAAAAAATCATTAATACATAAAAAAACAATCAAATTTCCAAAATAGCATTTTTAACTTTATATTTAACTATCATTCGAAAGGTTGACATAATGAAAATCGAGAATCTAAATCTTTCTAACACATTATAAATATTAGTCAATTTGATTGATTTATTTATGTTCATAAATAAACAAATAACATACCACCAAAATTTTATAATCACTTCCGGTGTTAACTATTATATCTTTGTTCTTAATTTCTAGTCATCTAACTCATCAAACAAACACTATCTTCCTTAAACAACAACCATTATTACGAGGGATTCGGAGTGTTGAATTCAGTTACATCTATGGGGTCGTTTGGAGCAACAAAAACTTGGGGAAAAAACATGAAAACTTGCAAGAAAAGTATTAAATGATTGTAATTTGAGATTTGCCAAAATGGAATGATTATCACTTCTAATTGCATTGAAACTCATTAGCGAGGATAGTTTAGTTGGGAGAGCGTCATACCGAAGAGAAATTCGGAGTGTTTGATCGACGCTCACCGCATTAATTCTCTTTTTTACACTTGGTGCAAAATTCAAGTCCGGACAATAACGAAACCAGAATGGTCCAAGATCCTTGGCGAAACTTCAAATTCAAAGGTCTATATATCTCATACACTCAGTCTATCTCGCATAAGAGCTCAACATAAACTCCGATTTTGAGAATTTTACATAGAATATTATCGCTCTCGGATCAAAAGACTCCGAGCGGTGGCCTAAGTTGGTCCACCGACCCCAATTACGTCCTGGGAGTAATGGTGATGATCTCTTTAGAATGTCTGATGAAATATTGCAGTAACTGCAGAAAGTGAAAGCTTTTCATTACAGCCGACATCAGATGAGAAAGGAACCAAAGAAAGAACGAGAAAGGAAAAGAGAAAAGGTGAAGTTTGCGCGTGGAAGGCACAAGCTTTCCCCTTTCAGAATACAAAAGGCAAAAGAGTGTACAAATAAAAAAGATGAAGTTAAAGGGCAAAGAAACAAAGAAACGGCTGATGGAAATGAGGAAGAAACGAATGGCTAAAATGTCCAATTCAGCTAAAGAGACAACCCAGTACGTAATGCCTCTTGGCGTGGTCTAAGATACTGGACGAAATTAGTTTCCGATGATCGAGAGACACTAAACGTGATTATCGATCGTTTAAAAGTTTCGCTCTGAATACCGTTGTACTTTTCGGACATGGAGGATCATGTGGTGCGATCTAGGGCTGGGTTGGGTTGCATGAACTGCACCTTCAGTTTGACATTAGCTTACTATGTAGGATATGTGTTGGTTCAACGTGTATATCGTACCATTTTTTGATTTTTTTGAGGATGATTATCGTTGTGGTGATGAGAAACGGTTATACTATAATTAGTAGATTGATTATGGATTATGGGAATACATGCATGACTTCGGCAAATCATTCATATGCGCGACAATGTCGTCATTTATTTCATCCTCGAATAGGTCGATTGGGAAGATGTTATTGTTCGAGTTCTCTTCTGGCCAATTAGATCTACACTATAGACTTAATTTGAAATTTTTTTAAATTAGGACCAGTATCGTATTTAATCAAATATAAACTCATTAATAAAAATATTTAATCAAATATACACTCATTAGCGAGGATAACTCAATTGGGAGAGCATCAACCTTATCTTTCCAACTTTACCGCTCTTTCCTTTTTCCTACACTTTTTGTTTGTAATAAGTAATCACTACATTCTCATTCTTTGCACTTAGATACATATAACTATACTTAATACATTAATTGATCCCAGCAGCAGTACCAATAGCCTTGGTAAGCCCAAAAGTAACCGCCATGGAGAACCAACCACCAACCAAAACCCTAATCGACGACTTAACCACGGGCGCACCACCTAGAACTGCACTCAACCACCCGAACCCAAACAGTGCCAAGCTGGTCAACCCGACCACCAACCCAATCCGCACGGTGTACTCCTTCACGAACGCGGCTCCAAGTAGCGGGACCAGGGCTCCTACAGCGAAAGCAACACCCGAGGCCAGTGCTGCTTTGGCCGGACTAGGGACCTCCTTTTTCTTCCTCTCCAGATACTCGACTCTCGAGATTGCAGACGAGTTCAGCTCCCTATTAAGCTGAGCCACCTGGATGTCGCGCTGGGAGTAGACGGAGACAAATTCGCCTGTGGCCATGCTGCCTGCTCCAGCCACCAGGCCAGCCAAGCCAGCCAGCACCATGGTCGTGGAGTCCTTATGGACTGCTCCGATCCCCATCATTAGCGATGAGGTGGAGAGCAGTCCATCGTTGGCTCCCAGGACAGCTGCCCGGAGCCACTGGGCCCGCTTCGAGTAGTCGACGGAGACAATAGTTTCAGTCGTCGTTGCTTCTCCTGGCTTGACCAGCTCGCGGTTTGGGGTTGGCGGGATGGCTAACTCGAGATCGGAAGATGGGGTGGATTTCGAGGTTGAGCTTAGGGCCATGGATTGGAGCTGGGGAAGGCGAGATGAACAAGATGGTTGCTACCCAAAGGAGAAAGGGAGAGATGAAGATGATGAATTGAGAGAGAACTTTTTTTTAGGTGGATAGAGGAGTGTGGAGAGCACACGCCTAGATGAGTTGTATTTATGGAGGAAATGGAATTTTTTAGAAAAAGAAATGAAAAGCAAATAAACAGGTGGAATGAAACGTATATCTTTATTTTAATTAGTTTTGGTATTGTTTTACCAGAAATTAATAAATCTACTTTTTTAAGTTTTCTAAAATGGGGAAATAGCAATATATGACAATATACTTAATTAAATTTTTCAAAAAATCCAGCTTTTTATAATCAACCTCGGAACAAATATGGTTCAAAATAAATATACTCTAAATTAATAGGAGGTACCTCCTCTAAAAAGGTGAATGCAAGATATCAAGAACATCGAGCAAGTTGATTATGAGCCAACCCATTTCTATTTTTCCTAATCCAATATGATATAAAAAAGGTGTACTATTAAGGATCCATCGATTATGCTACTTAACGTAATTAAACCTAAAATAAATCAATAATGAACCTTGGGAAGTATATATGGGATAAACAAGGAATCATTATGCGTTCACACTTATGCTACATGTGACACGGTTCCTTTTCAAGTTGTTTTTATATTCTCCTTTCTAGCATATCTAACTTTTACTATACGGTTTCATGAGCCTTTTAGAATCAATTCCATACACACAAAAACCTAATAACAAACGTCATTCTTTTATATTCATGCAGACATATGTTTGTCCTAATTCGTATTTATGGATCAACAAATGATTAGTTCTTTCGTTAGCGATCTAATGACACTTTCATTTTTCCTCATAGACTCCCTACTCTCAAAGTTTTTTATTGCTTAACAAAACTCATGATCAGTCGTGACATCATCTTATTTGAATTGTTAATGAGATAGACGATACGTATTTTATAGGCTATGTAAAATCGAGTATGGTGAGGTGATTATAAGGGTTTTTTTTTGCCCATGTTAGTTATGAAGTATCTATGACAAAATGAAAATTTCATCATGTGCGATAAATGGGAAAATTTAGCCAAAAGTTGCATGGAAATGTTCCATTAAATTGTACCTACTAGGGATTGTTATTGTCCGGTGAATAAATGTGCATGTGTGAATATATTAGGTCATGAGTGATTAGGTTATTAGAATATTAATTGTAGCTATATTTGCACCCAACTAATCTAACGTGTAAGGTTATGATTAGCTGAAAATAATCACTCTTGATTAATTAGTTAATGAATGAAAAAAATTATGGCTCCAGTTGGAGTCTTCTTAGTATTAGAGTCCGCGGTCTAAATGTCTTGTGTTTGAATTTAATACACATCATAAAATAAATATCGTTATAATATTTATTTATATTTTTTATTTTGTACAAATAAAAAAATAAAATAAAAATTATTTAGAACCATATCTTTTCATGTTTTGTTAATATCTATATTTTTTGTGACCAAAACGGACCAACAACAATTAGTGGTTAAGTAACCGATCAGCATGTTTGATTGTATATGTTAATCAATTAAATTTCTCTACTTGATAGAAAAGGCTATCAGGGTATAAGCCCAAAAGCTTCGTGGGCTGAGTTATAGTTCACTGGGCTAAAGACAGGATCAAACCCAATATGGCCCACATTGATGAATTGAGAAAACGAATTAGCCCAAAATTGATGTGTTTAGCACTTAACGGTGTCGTTTACCTCACAGTCCTATTTTCACTTTGCGGAGTTGCTCGGTTCTTTCCGGTCTAATGTCTTTTGACTCGAAAAAGAACCAGAGAGGGGAACTGAGAATTTTTTTACAGCGGAATCTCGAAATGGTCTGAGCTTTAGGGTTCCCGCCGCAAATCAAAGTTCGTCGTTGAAGCACCGCCGCCGGCCTCTTTCAATCTCCTCCGCCGCATCATCAAATTCAGTGGTGAGCTTTATCGACTGATGCAAATTCCAGGAACTTCTGCGTTTTTACTTTAAAAAAAAAAATCGAATGCTGAGTCCCTGGGTTCTGAGTGGCAGAGTTCGCCTTAGATGTTCGTCTATTTTATCTACAAGTTACTTCAAAGCTGTTTGTTTTTGCCATTACAAGTTAGAGAGGAATAATGGCACTTGTCTATCCTGTTCGTATTTTGTTGAGTGATCGAGCTGTCAGCAATTGCTCCTGAAACTGTTTAATGTTGCTTAGCTTGCATTTCCTTGATTTATGTTTAAAACTGATTTGATGCTGTAAGAGGAATTAAAAGGGTAATTTTGGTTGAACAGGGGAGTGAAAGAAGAAGAATAGGGGAAGAATGGGGTGGTATTTTTGCGTCTTCTTCCATAGACTGCTGGATTACAGAAGACCAGAAGTTGAGTCTCTAGCTGAGCTCTTTCATCCCGAATCAAACGGCGACCCATTGAAATGGAGGGTTCCCGAGAACCACCATGTAGATTCTCCTTTCCATTTCGTCAATCTGCCTTCTGAGGATGTAGCTCGAGATATTGCTAACCGGAGTATGTTCTCAAGTTCTCTCATTCATTCTCAAGTTTTCACCTTTCATATGACATTCAATTTAAGTCGATTTCGAAAATTCAGGTTTGCTTGTGAAAGGGATGTATGAGCTTTGGGGTGAAGGAAGCACTTATGAAGAACTAGAACAGGCTATCAAGAGCTTTCCAGACGAGCGGAAATTGCCATACTTGAGTTCTGAAAGTACTTTCAGGATAACCGTTGACAGCTTTGGGAAAGTGATCAGCTTTGACGAGCAGAATAACCGTATTCAGCAACTAGCTTATATTCCTTTCAAGGTATATATGCTTCTACTATTAGTTTTTAATCCATACATTTCCGAGGGAGGCTCATGATCAAATGCATGAATGTCTGTCTCTATAGGGTAGAGTGAACTTGAAACACCCAGAGCATAAATTCTGGCTCATGGAGACTGATGACTACGGAGGCAACAATGGACTGCCACCAGTTGTGGCAAAAAGAATCTTCTTCGGCCGTGAGATTGGTGGCTCCGACAGGAAGCTTATACCTACTTACCAGCTGAAAAGCCGAACTTATCTCGGACCGACAGCGATGGACGCTGAAATGGCCTTCTTGATGGCCAATCAAGCACTTGTCAAGCCCGGGAAACTTGTTTACGACCCTTTTGTTGGGACCGGCAGTATTTTGATCGGTGCTGCTCACTTCGGAGCCATGACAATGGTATGTTGTTTTCGTATTCTTGTTCTTACTTAGCTGACTTGTGGATACTGGAATCCGGATTTCTAACCCCCCTATTTATCGGTTTTAGGGTGCTGACATTGATATTAGAGTAGTTCGAGATGGACGTGGCCCTGATCGCAATGTTTGGAGCAATTTCAAGCAGGTAAGTTATACACATGCCCTTTTATTCAGCCTTTTGCTAGCAACATGCTGCAAGAATAAGAATCGTTCAAGTTCAGGTTTCTGTGCTTGCAAAATTGCTAATCTACTGTATCATTTATGCAGTACGGACTCCCTGATCCAGTTGGCCTTTTAAGGGTTGATAACAACCTTCCTCCATGGCGGCCTGGATTAAAAGAGGTAACTTGTTTTACAAGCTTCGCTTCCTTCTGCTTATTGGATTTATTTAGTCTTAAGTTTGAACTGATTGAGATGCAGAAAGAAACTTCCATTCTCGAATACCTGTGATCATTCTATTTTTTGCTTTGTCATCAGATTTTCGACGCCATAATCTGTGATCCACCATACGGAGTCCGTGCCGGAGGCCGCAAATCCGGTGGCCGAAAGCTCCTGAAGGGAGTCATCGGACCCTACACGGTCCCCGACGAAAAGAGAACAGACCACATACCTTCAACTGCACCTTACAGTCTAGTCGAATGCGTCCACGATTTACTCGACCTCGCTGGAAAGATGCTCGTGATGGGCGGCCGGCTAGTCTACTTCTACCCAGTGCTACGAGAAGAAGAGTCCGTTGAAGTCACCTTCCCGGAACACCCGTGTTTCGAACTGATATCCTCGTCGGAGCAGATCCTTAGCTCGCGATACAGCCGTGTTTTACTAACCATGGTGAAGAGGAGTCCTTACACCGAAGAGGTGGCTTCGAAAGCTAAGGCGATGCACGCTGATTTCCGGGAGAACCATGTTAAGTGGATGGAGGATGGGAATCTCCATTCCTCTGTTTTTTGTCCAGCGGATCAGCTGACTATGGCGGGTGATAATTCCAAGTCTTTTAAAGAACTGAAACCTAAATACAGAGGGAAGTATGTCTAGTGAGTTTGCAGTGTTTTTGAGTTAGTTTTTTTTTTGACAGAAAGATTGCTGGCTCTTATTGCCCAGTTTTTGGAATGTATCATCTAATTTATTGCAGAATTTGTTCATCTCAGACCATTTCTCTACGATTTCCTTTGTTTTTACTTTCTTATGGTTGTAATCGTAATACCCTACAGTAATTCTTACTGCTTAAATTTTCAATGTAGTTTTATTACATGATTATGATAATATGTTACAGTTACTCAAGTTCAACGGGTAAAACTGCTTAATTTTTTCATTAGTCTTCTTACGTTATGCTTAATTTTTTCATTTGTCCGTCTCCCTCTGTATCTTCCCAGGCTTCTTCAGTCCTTCAGTAACACTGTAAAAGAAGAAGACAAAGGGAGGAACCGTTTGGTGTTTACTGCCTCCTCGTCACTACACGTGGAGATTCCAGCACCTGAAAGATCCCCGACAGATTTTTTGTGTGTTGGGGGAGGAATGGGAAAAGTCCGAGTTGATCAGATATTTTAAAAGTATGAGAAAATTCGAAAATTATTATGTGCATGTACATGTAGGGTATGGATATTGAATTATCCAAGCCGAATCTGATTCGGTAAATTAATTTTTTTTTGTAATGAGATATTTTTATGTATATAATGAATAATTATTTTCATTTTTACCACTATCATGTATGAAATAATCAAATGTTTGAGTTATATAATTTAATTTTGTTCTATTAGTGATTATATAGTTGAAGTGTTTGAAAAACGATATAATTTCTTGATTTTTCGGTTTGAGTTTTGAAATTTTTTCGATCACGGTTATAATCGAACCCCGCCTGAGAACTGAAGGGTATGGGTACGATATGACATTTACTACCTAAAATGTTATATAAGGTGGGTATTGTTTAAACCCGAAACTACAACGGGTGGGGAACGGATATCAACTATCCGAACCCGAGCTCGACTGTTGCCAAGCCTTAAGACACAAATAAGTGGGTCTAAAGTTCAATTAGAAGAGAAAAATGTCTTTAATGAATAATATATATGTGTTTAGTTCATATTTAATTTGATTGAATATAGTTAAGTTGAAATCTAACTAAATTGGTCGAACAATTAAAAAAGAGAAAAATCTCTTAATGAATAGTAAAACATGTTTTACCTTTATATAGTTTTAAAATACATAAAAAAAGCTACCTTACAATTTCACGAGGATCATTAGCATTACATTTCCATAAATCACAAAAAAAAGTCGCCCTATTCGTTACAATCTTCCAAAATCATTAGTCTTACCTTACACTTCCACGAGGATCATTAACATTATTGGTCCGTTTGGTAGCGGGAATGTGGAATGGAATTTGAAAGGGAATCAGAAAGTTAGCTCCCAAAATGTACTTCGTTGGGATCCAAATTTCTCGCTCGAATGAAAAAGTGCTCAAGACTCCATCCCACATTTCAGCTACCAAACGGACCACATTTCCATAAATCTCGAGAAAAAAGCCGTCCTATCCATTACAATCTTCCAAAATCATTTATCTTACCATACAATTCTACGAGAAATCATTAGCATTATATTTTTATAAATCACAAAAAAAAGTCACCCTAGCCATTACAGTCTTCCAAAATCATTAATCTTACCTTACAATCTACACGGATTATTAACATTACATTTCCATAAATTACAAAAAAAAAGTCTCTTATCCGTTATAATTTTTCAAAATTATTAATCTTACCTTACAATTCCACGTGAATCATTAGCATTACATTTTCATAAGTAACAAAAAAAGTCGCATTATCTGTTTTAGTCTTCCAAACTCGTAAATACATTTCCATAATTCATAAACAAAAACTTTCCCTTTATCCTTTACAGTCTTCCAAAACCATTAAATCGTTACGTTACGAATCCAGTAACATTATTATCATTTACATTTTCCAAAAGTGATAAGAAAAAACTAACCGTTCCCCCCGTGTTGAAATTACGCGGTGAATTGGTATTTGCCTATGAAACTTCCTCTCCAAACCTTCATTTTTAGCTATTTATAAGCTGACAGTGACAACGAAAATTCATATTACTTCATTTTGACTAATCTCTTTCTCTCTGTTTCTTCTCAGTCTTCTTCGTCTTTCGGTAAAACTGTAAAAGGAAGAAGAGAAGGAAGAAACCCCTTTGGTGTTTTCTGCCTCCTCGTCACTACACGTGGAGATTCCATCATCCTCCCTGAAAGATCCTTTCATTGTAATCCACTAGAGCCCTCTGAATCAGCTCTGCTTTGGGGGAACACAAAACAAAAAAGATGGCGAAAAGCATGGCGTCATCATCATCCATGGTGGTGGTAAAGATTGCGACTTTGATTGCTCTGATCATTGCCTTGACGGCGTCGTTTCAAGGCTGTTCTGCGGCAAAGACGACTGGCTTTGGGCTTGGGTTTCTGGGTGGTAATTGGAAGAAGACAGCCGACAATACACTTGGCGAAGCCACCGTCTTCCCCGTCACTGGCAATGTTTACCCTCTTGGGTATGTATGCAAATTTCCGTTTTTGATTTCTGGGTTTAATCTGGTTGATTGATTGCTGTTCTGGGTTGCAATCCTGAATGCAACTGGTTAACCTCCCAATGTAATGGCCAATTTTTATCCAGTTTTTGCTCTGCCATGTTAGGTTATTTGGTATTTTCCTGAGACCTTTGATACATCTCTTGTAGTTTTTGAATACTGTTATTGCTTTCTAGAGCTTAGTTTCGCAGGTGGAAAAGTCGAATGTAATGGAATTTAGATCGAAACTGAGCTCGTTTGACTCGTTCTTGTTATGTGAAGATTTGTGGAATAATGTCTGTTGCCTTAGAAGTTAGAATCATCCGAGTCTTAGGCTGAATACTCTTGGTTGCAACTAGGTTCAGTGTTTGACTCGGGTTTCGATACAATATAATGATTATTGTGAAAATGTTGAATGTTTCTGTCATCTCAATATATGCAGGTACTACTCTGCGTCAATAAGCATAGGCAATCCACCAAAGGTCTTCGATTTGGATGTCGACACCGGCAGCGACATCACTTGGGTCCAATGCGATGCCCCTTGCACCGGCTGCACCAAGGTGAATGATTTCGAAACTTTTCGTCGTAGAAAATCGGTGTTAGTTAGCATCATCATGGTTTTTACTGATTCCTTTGTATACACAGCCGTTGCAAAGTCTGTACAAGCCTAGGAACAATCTGGTACCCTGTTCAGACACCTTATGCGCCTCGGTTCAACCGACCGGAAAAGTCAACTGTCCGAAACCCGACGAGCAGTGTGACTACGTGGTTCAATACGCTGATCAAGGCTCGTCCCTTGGCGTGCTGGTCCAAGACAACTTTCCTCTCCGCTTGACTAATGGCTCGTTATTTAGCCCCCGCCTAGCCTTTGGGTGCATATCAAAACTCGAATAATGTTTTTTTTTTGTGACACAAAGACAAAACTGATCATTTGTACTTTGGTTTGCTGCAGTTGTGGATATGATCAGAAGAATCCGAGCCCAACATCTACTTCCACAGCAGGAGTCCTGGGCCTCAGTAGTAGCGAAGCGAGCATTAACTCGCAACTGCAAAAAATGGGTCTAGTGCAGAATGTGGTTAGTCACTGTTTTGGCGGACAAGGGGACGGATATCTGTTCTTTGGAAACTCTCTCGTACCTTCGTCTGGCGTAAGCTGGACTCCAATGTTGCATGATGCCCCGGAGTAAGTCAAACCGCATATTCTAACCCCGCTGCGATTCTAGTCTCTGTGAATCTAACTGTTTCACGTTACAATTTTGCAGCAAACACTATTTGGCTGGGCCAGCAGAACTGGTCTTTAGCGGGAAGTATACTGGTCTGAAGGGGCTACAATTCGTTTTCGACAGTGGGAGCTCGTTCACTTACTTCAATTCCATGGTTTACGAAACCGCCCTTGATTTGGTAAATTGATACGATTTGAAGCAAACAAACCTTGGCAGTCAACTGTAGTCCTTTCTGGTTTGACTCTGTTTGGTGTAACAGATAAAGAAAGATTTGAATGGAAAGCTTAAAGATGCACCGGAGGAGCCGGCACTTGATGTCTGCTGGAAAGGCTCGAAACCGTTCAAGTCTCTGGACGATGTCAAGGGACACTTCAAACCATTGGCTCTTAGCTTTACGAGATCGAAGAATGGTCAGCTTGAGGTACCACCAGAGAACTACCTGATCGTGACGGTGAGTACTTACGGAACCCTTTGTGTTCTTACCGTGCTATTGCAAGTCATAAACTAACCGAACTCGAACTTGAATCCAGAAAAGCGGGAATGTGTGTTTGGGGATCCTTAATGGCAGCGAAGTTGGACTGGGGAACTTAAATGTGGTTGGCGGTATGATGCTTTCGCTGTTCGTATAGAATCGATATCTTTCCTAATCATCCAATTACATGACGGACTTTTGTTTCCATTGTGTTCTTGACTTGCAGACATTTCCATGCAAGACAAGCTGGTGATCTACGACAACGAGAAGCATCGAATCGGATGGATACCTTCCGACTGCAAGAAACTTCCAAAGTCCTGATATACCCATATACCATAAACTTAATAAGCAATAGTTTCACCTGTCCAATTATTATTCAGTAATTGATGTAACTAGTCATAGTGGCAAAAAGAACTCATCGAGGACCGTTTGTTCTTCCTCATGTTTTGTTCAACAGAGATCATAATAAAGAAACTTGCCCAAGTTATGCTGTCGATTTCGGAATCCACGAAGAGCAGCAGTGCCCTTCAGCCTGCACTTACTAGAGACTGTAGAGACTGAAGTCTGCACATTCAAAGACTAGCTTAGTTAGAAGGGAATGTATCAGTATAGGCCCCCTTAGTTTTGTTGCGTCCACTCCGAAATGTTCTTTTATGTGTTGTATAGTTACAGAACTGCCGAATTCTGGATAATGAGGCATTATAAAGATAGATCCATATGTACTAAACCTGTAAATGGGTAAATTTCAGGTACCCAGGTGCAAAAAAGGACAGTTGCTCGTTTGTGTACAGACATTAAAACGGATTGCCTGCTACATAATGTGTTTGCTTTCGATATTAATGATTACAGAGATGGACTGTTCTTTGGAAATGATATTCCAGTGCTGATACTGGAAGAAGTGATTAGACTGTGTTTAGGTTACCTAGTCTGTACGGATTACTGGGTTATGATGTTCATTGTAAGTAGCAATTGACCTGCATTGATCAGAAAACGTCGTTAAATTTTGCTCAGAAATCATGGGCTGGGTTTGTATGAACATCGAATCGTAAGTAAGGGTGAATGACTTACAGCGGTCAATGTTAAGGAGACGGCAAGTGCCGTGCACCTTGACCTGTTACGAGTCCTGAGTTGCAGACTGTATATTCCCAGAAAGAAAATACTCAGGAATTTTTTAGATTTTTGTATGAACATGGAAATATGTTTAGCGAAGCGAAGGAAATTGTGGATTACCTTTGCATGACAGATTTTGGTTATGGCTCCAAGGTGGAAATTCTGGAGTTCGTCGAGTGCTGATGGATCAAGATTCTGTATATCTTCTCCCTGAATGAGGAAAAGAGAATGTAAATATCGTTAAGGTTTACATAGAGAAACTAGTTTAAGAGAAGAAGGCTTTGCTATACATGTCATTCGTCACCGACTCTACGGAAAAACAAAGGAGATCATTTAGATTGGGATGCATACCTTTAGCTTCGAAACTAGACGTTCTAGTTCCTTGCATCGTCTTCGTTCTTTCTCGAGGTTTGATTTTAACACTTCTGAGTTGCTCGTGGCATCGACGTTGGTACTGTTGTGGGAATGACCATTTGAGAGTGGGAACCCATTTTCACGTCCGATTATTGTTTTGTCTTCAACTTTCGGAGCAGAATTTCTCAGCTTTGAGACCAGCACCCACATATTGGAAAGCTCATCCTCCAACTCTTGTTCGTGCTGATTCGATTCGTCGAGTCTTTCTCGTAGCTCAGCTTCTGTTCTTCCTCTGTCGGAAAGTTCAGCTTCTAAGGAAGCTTCTCTTTGGCATCTTACAGCTAATTCCTTCCGCAATTCTTCGATCAGAACACCATCCTCTGCTTTCCTAGTAATGCGCCCACTATCGTATCTGTGTAAGTTCGAGGTATTCTGTTTCGAGTCCAATGGAAGGGAGCCTCGAGAACTGGTTGATCTTCGAATCGCCTCTTTTGCATCGCTTAGCTCAGTCGCAAGCTGAGAGTTCTGATAAGAAAGCTTTGTCACTTCTTCAGCTAGGTTCCGGAGCTCAACTGCTGCTGCTGCCGCTAGTTCTTTTGCATACGATGCTGCCTCCGCAAGTTTCTGACATTCAATATCAAGTCGCTCTTTTTCTTCAATTAGCTTTAGCTTCTCCTGCTTCAGGTTCTCAATTTCAGTAGCCTAACAAACAATGAAGAAGATCCGATCAATTGGCCGAATAAGAAATTTAAGCAGTAAAAAAGCAATGGTTCAATCAGTTCAAAGAGAACCTGAGAGCTGTTGCATAGCCGTGACTCATCGTGTGAAAACGCTCTGTTCATACTCATGACACTTTTCGGTGTACTTTCGTCAAAATAACTCTCATCATACGATTCTGCATCCTGTTGAAGGCTAGAACCCCTGTCTGATGAAGAACTTAGCTGTTGCCTCAGCAGAAGAATCGTCTCTTGCAGCTCCGTGTTCTCTGATGCCTGTTTGACAATATATTAACATGTTGTTTTCACAAATTTTAGGGCAGGGAAAGGGTAACCAACTCTCCAGACAATTAATACCTTCAGCTGTAGTTGCTCCTGAAGTATTCTGTTGTCGGCTGACTTAATCTAGATGATCGACAAAATTCAAGAAGCAAGTCAATTTAACACTTCTTTACTAAATTTACTTGCTACTGCCAAGGATCAATTAGTCATAACAAACCTCAAGTTCGAACATTTTTTCGTTCAGCTGGGTCGTAACGTTGGATAAAGCCTGCATGATGAGGAAACAATGAAGTCAAATGACACAGAATTTTACTGATACTCCTCAGTCCATCTTTTTTCTTTATTCATTCGTCGGCCAGAGTACATCCTGTCCGTTGATTGGTTTAATTCTCATTGGTAAGTTCAACTAGCATCTTTAAACCTACGTGCAGAAGAAAATGAGTTACCTCTGACATTTCATTGCTGTTAGGAGTAGTCATTCCAATAGATCCAAGCATACGCTGTTCCAGAATTTGCATCTGACGCCTCTTTTCACTAATCTCCTCTTTCAGATTCTTCATTTGATCCTTTAGTAAAAGAAAATCTTTCATCAGAACAGCTACTTAGGATAGAGCTCCAATTTTATTCAGGCATTATATTGTGGAAATGAGAGAATCGTAAAGACAATCATGTTGCATATATTAAATGCTCGAAGACAAATTAATATATCACCTTAAGTTTTAAATCTTCGGGATGAGAAGATACTTTCTCTAACAATCTTTTCAACGAGCTAGTAGAAAATGCCACCTCCCCAGCTAACATTTTAACCTGCTCTCTGAGCAGATCCATTTGATCTGTGATTGTGGTACCAGTCTGTATAGAATATTGCAATATTCAAATTGATCAGAAAACAATTTTAACTTCCCGGAAACCCATTAACAAAAACTCACCGGTGGTAAGTGACGTCCTCCAACAGTAGCACTAAAGAGTTCACCTGCCTGTGTCCGTTCTGGAAATGAATCGATAATGTCATCTGCCTTTCTACCGACAGATTTCCTTTGTCCATCTTTCACATCACTAAATGTTACTCGGTTCTGAGACGATTTAGAACCAGATGCAGATGACACACTCTCAAGGCTCTCAGTATCAGCACTTAGTGATGATCCAACCATGTATTCAGGTTTCTGCACAAAAGACATAGATGAGTTCATGTCAAGCATGTGGGAAGTAGAAAGGTCTACGAAATGCCAGTTATTTTGTTCAAACAACTAGTTGGGCTTTCAGTATCAGCACGTTGTCTCAGTGGAAGATTCAGCAGACATTCGAGAAACTACCTTCAGTTTAAACCAGCCAAGCATCCCCCTTCTCCTGCTTCTTCTGTAATCCTTCACCAAATCATCTAAGCTACCTATATCATCCCTTCCATCCGCCGAAAGCTCAGAGGCACAGCTTCCTGCATCGTCCTCCATGATATACTCACGTTTTCTATCTGGTAAATATGCCAGCTGCACCAATAATAGAATCAAGTAAGACTATCAGTGGATGACGTCTTTATCCATTAATTATTTGTCATGAACTTGTTCACAAGATCTAGCACCTCATCCTCCCCGAAAGAATGCCTTCTTCTGTGACTTGGTCTTTCAGGAGCACTTGGTTGCATGGAATTCTTCGTGGAAACCAATATTAGTTTAGTTAGTCGTTGAATCCTTCCCATCAAAGCTTCTTTGGCTTGTTCCTCTTCTTCAAGTCTTGATTGCAATTTGACCTGGCCAGCTTCAAGCTTTCACAACAGAAAAGAAGAGGTAAGTACACAAGACAATGTAGTGCACCAAATAACTAGCTAATATGAAGTACACCAAATAACTAGGTAATATGAAGAGGGGGCGGGGGGAGGAGATATATCTTCTCATTAGAAAAATGCCCAGAGACTAGCACAAGACATAGAACTTTGAAGGGGGAGATGATATGTAGAATTTCAGAATTTGCAAGAAGAGTTGACCAAATATAAGCAAGCATCCTTGTACTATGTTGTGATGTACTGTTGAAAGATACTAGCTAATAGCCTGCATTAGCTGTTCACAGCTAATAGATATATTCCTAGTCTAATATAGAAATATCAGATTTAGGATATATTTCAGTTAAGGTAAGACTTTCCTATCTAGCCTATATATATCTCTTTTGTAACTCAAAAATCAATATGACGAGAAGAAAGGAATTCTAAACCCTATTGTGTTCTCCTAACTTTGATAGGTACGAACACAAACCTGCAGCTTCAAGTGTACCAAATCTTCTTCAGTAGTAGACGCAGTACGAGGGGTCTCCACCATTCCACGCTTTAACTCCTGAAGTTCTTGCTTCAAAGTAGAGATTTCTTTCTGATACTTCTTTATGAGAGATTTCTCATCAATTATCTGCAACGAAGAATTGATTGAAGTTATTTAAAAGTTAGAAGAATGCGCAACATTTGCATAAAACTAAAAGCAACTCTAACCTTATTCTGAAAGGCTTTAATCTCCACATGCTTGCTACGGTGAGCAAACTTCAGTGTGTTGTGTGTCTCTTCACTATTGCTAGAAGCAGGTGTAACAGTGCAGATAAGCTGTAGAAAGATTATAAACGGGCATTGTTTAGGTGAGTATTTATCCAGGAAAGAATAAGAGCTTAAAGTTTCAGCTGAGCTTTCTACAAGGTAATGAACATATCAGATCTAAGGAGCTTACAGAAACCATTCCATGTCCACTGAGTGATGACTGCAATAAACGTGTGAGTTTTGAATCCCGGAATGGAACATGGGTCGCCTTTGTATCCGTCAATTTAGAAATAACCTGAAACAAATCAGTTTGTGAGGAACACGAAAGAAAATAAAATTAAGTTTATCCGAAACAGGTCAGGCAAATCTGGGTAGATTCAATTTAGATGACAATCAAATTCAAAACAAAGAAAAATAAAATATCAACTCACTGTGCCAAGAGTAAGCAGACTTTTATTAATATATGATCCCTCTTTTCTGCGCATACCAGTAGTTTCAGACTTGGAACTTTCAGATCCTGCAAGATCAATTAAGTGCTGGAAAACAATTGTGCAATGGAAAAGATTTAGTAGGAGGCTTGCGATCAAAATATATCGAGAGATGAGAAAGTAAGCCTGGTAAGTACCAATCGAGAAAGCCTGACATCTTCTTCCCCAAGATTTTCGTCACTCGGGCTGCTTTCAATAGTCTGCAGAAAATAATACAAATAATATCTACTGTAAAGACAAGCAAAGCATTATACGCTCATTTGCAATGACTAGCTCAATGAAGCTGAAGTTACACTGGAGCAAATGTAGAGAAACTCTCGTTTACAGAAAATAAAAAGATCAGCGCTAAATAAAAAGTAAATGAGTATACCAGAGTGAATATAGTGTGGCTCCGGCTGCTTAGAATATTGATATTATTCGAGCCCACGTGCCTATGTGCTGCACAAAATAAGCATTTGGAATGTTAGAAGATAATCGTGTATGGAATAAACTGTTTGGAACATAAAGGAGTAGTACTGGCGGGAATGCCTGATATATTTACAGATTTGAATAGAGACATAAGCAACTAGAAAAACACATATGTGACGAAAAGAACTGAAATAAACAACAATTTATTTAACCTAAAAGTAAGAGAACGTTAAACTGCGAGTATTCAAAGACACAATAGGTAACACTAGATGAGATATCAGTTGTAGTGACAATACCTTCACCAGTCGCTATCAAAGATAGGGCATGAGCTGGTGACAAGACAACTTCCTCTTTTATCCCTTCTACATAAGTTCCCTGCCAATGTTACACATTAGATCTCTCAATCAACTTAAAAAGCAGGATCTCAAGGATTATAATTGTATGCTAATAACTACCTAGCCAGTAAAAAAAATTGAGGATACACATTTCAGGAGAACAACTCATCAATGTAGTTAATACGAGAAGAGTACTGAATTAGACCACGGAACTTCGTTAAAAGTTAACATAGCCTTACCTGTGGATCTTCTCGTATTCTCAAGTTTTGTCCTGTTGGGTCAAGCAAATCATTGATTACCTGAACATCAGCCATGAGAAAGAAGGAACAAGAAGACTATTTATTAATTGTAGATGATAGCAACAATCTTCAGGATGCAATCATCTTATTTCATACAGCTGTTTAGAGACGTGGAGACATTTCTTAGGTACAGGTAAATAGAAGTACAATTGTTATTAACAACATGAATGCAAGTAATCCCCTATTGAGAGCTACAACTTGAAAGCTAACGGTGAGGCATAATACAAAAACAGTTTCCATGTCTAATGTCAACTCAGTTTCAAATGCAAAGACTGCAAAGGGAATGCTGCTGTTTCTTGATGGAAAGATGATTGAGGATGGACAATAAGTACTTATAAGGTGTGCCGTGTGCTTGTGCATGTCAATCAATCATAAGCCAAGGATTAATCTTCTTTAAAGAGGTCTTCCCACGAGTTCCATTTTCATGAAACCTAGAATAACATAACCTATCGCACACTCCCATTTTTCGGGAAGTATTTTTACCTCATTGTAGATTTCCAAATATGAAACCCGAAGCAGAAATTCCCTTCCGGGCATCTGAAACATTATCACAAGAATAGTTAATAACTGATAGTAATTTGGATGGCAACATTATTAATGAAAATTCATCCACTACCTCTTGTATAATTCCAAAAACATCCTTCACTGCTAATGGAATTACTCCAGGTGATTTCTGCTCCCCCTGCAATACAAATAATTTCACCATATCATTATTTTAAACTGAAGAGTCACTAGTACTTACCACTAACCGAAACAAACTATTTTTCTGAAAGAACCAGAAAACATCTGCCATTAGTCAATGGTGAAAACGTGAGGATTAAAAATGCTCTATAGGCACATCACACATTCCCCAAGCAGAAGATAAAACTGAAGCAAAAATGGAAGACAATGGGCATCCTTTGGATAAGGTACTCAAGAAGGGTGCCGAATTGCTGGTGTAGTGGCATAGTGCTCATGTGTGTATGTTGCTAAGTTCTGACACTATGATGCATGAGTAGATTTGTTATATCCATCATCAAAGACGCAAAAACATAAATTGGATCATGTATAGATCCAACAAATTAATGGTAAGGTAGATATACCAGCTGCATTCCAAGATTTCTTCCAATTTAATCACTTACATGCATTGTGTGAGTCTTTCCACTACTAGTAACTCCATAAGCGAAAATTGTACCTAAAAAAAGAGAAAGCCAATATTATTATTTAGTCATGTTTATTTTAGTCATTAACAAAGTATTGTCAAAAGGTAGTTAAATAACAAACACCCTTCCTATCAGACTTTAGATATTGTATTCCGGAAGCATGGAGAGAAATGAATAATTACAAACTAACCATCCCAAACATCAGAAATGAAATAAAGATGATGAACAGAAAGTCATTGAATCATCTCAAATCAGCATCATATGGGGTTGTCATGCCGCAAGATTTCAGCTAGGTGATTAGGCAAAGCTAACTAACATAGATTACAAATTGCAAAGGCATGTTCCAAGTCTAATTACCATTCACACCCTGCATCGCATTACTCACAACATGCTGAGCAGCAATATCATATACATGACGAGTTGTCGTTGCGGAACCAAAGACTCTGTCTGCATTGAACCATAGATGTAACAAACTGTTAGGAAAAAAAGGAATTGCAAGTGTCTTCGAGACCAAGTAGAATATATACCTCGATAAATTTCAAAAACATTTATTGCTTAGTTATCATATTCACTCAAACAGGGTCTCAACCAAATTTCAATACACTATTCTAATTGTCCATATAAGCTCCTCGGTGTTGTTGCTCACGTTATCTTACAAGAAGGAGAAGAACATTGCAGCAAATATTTAACCTCAGATTTGAATTCCAGCAACGATATAAAGCAAACATGTTAAATACAACTCCACCAAAATACTAGTTTAATTTAGAAAACCATAACTGCAATGCAACTAAACATGTTAGCTTAAGATTTAAAAATCATAAAATATCTTTGGCCAAGTGAATATGGCTGTGGGCATCCATTAAACTCTTCCGATAACTACTGCTGAATAGCAGATGTCGTAGCAATTAAGGCCCTCAAACTTCTATTTCGCATATTCAAGTACACTTTATTTAGCTTTCATGTAACGTAAAGAAAAGCATCTACTTCATTCCTCATTTTGGCACTTCACGTATTTACATTCTCGAATTCTCCAATGATAGGACATGTCCTAAATTAGAACCACGTAAGTTACTGCTAACCAAGTAACCAACCAAGACCTCAATCATTAAGATTTGAGGCGACTCTCTTCCTACCCGTTCTCATTTGAACTCGGGGAAATTCAAAACCTGATACTACCATGGATGCAATTTGCAGAGAACCTATTTTCATCCAAAGAACTAACAATCCGACACCAATTTAGCTAACACATTGCGATTAGAAGAGATAACTGACCAGAATCAAAACCAGTACTCACCAAAACCATAAGCAATCGAAGGATTATACTCATTCTTCACAGTATAGTCACCATCTGCATACCAAGCCACCTCGTCACCCTTGCCAAGTTCTCTATTACTGCGCCCACAGCAGAACAGCTCAACTAAGCAACAACAGTCCAATTACCACAAATGAAACACAAACATCAACTCATCACTCCTCTTCTTCAGTACCTGAGAGGCCGAAACCTAACCGTAACCGTCACATTCTCCCTCGCCCTGCTAGCATCAACTCGGTCAGGAGCCGGACCTTGACTGACCACCGTAGTCGAACTCGAAAACCTCGACGGAGGCCTAGACGAAGACGAAGAAGAGCTCGCCGAAGGAGGAGTTGACGCCCTCCCCCCGTGCTTAGTCACTGACGGAGCCGACGGCGGAGGACGCTGCGCAGGAGACTTCCTAGAGCGGAACGGCGAGATTGAGCTCCGCACCGACCTCCCTGCTGACGACGACATGGATCGGATACTCGGCGACGACGGCGATGAAGGAGAACGGAATCGGAGAGATTTAGTCCTTTCCTTGCCTTTTGTTCCGCCTTTTGGACTTTGTTTGGCGCCCAGTGTTGGGAGGAAAAGGGAAAGACTCTTCAGACTGCCGAAAATTTTTAAAATTCCATCGTTCAATTTTTAGCTGTCGTGAGAAAGTTATTAATTTATTATTTATTGTTTCCCTTTTTCAGATTTTTCACGTCCTTGGCCGTCCATACATCGACGTATTATGGAGTGTCAGAGAGCAGAAACTGTGCTGGACAGGTTGATTCCAAATTTTTCAGATGGGTGGGTCCTGGCCCCACGATGAAAATTGACCAACGGCTGAGATTAATGACTGCTGTCACATTCTGTATTTTTGTTTTTTTTCAAATAGGTTTTCATCCAAGCTGGTGTTTTTAAATTTTGAATTTTGAACAATATTTTAGTGGTTATTTGGAGGATGTGTTTGTACTTTAACTTGATAAATAAATGTTGTTCATTTTATTTATCGTTTTTACGGTTTAACATAAAGTCTTATGATTGTGTAAATTGATGATATTGAGTTGATCTCAACCACTACTGGACCTCCGGCTAACCATACTTTCGAAACCATTTTCGAAATTCCGTCAATGCTTGCCACCTAAACTTATGTCGTTATAGCCGGAGGTCCACCCTGGTTGGAGTTCCTAGGGTGCCGATCTTTCGGGACTACAGTCGGACCTCCATTGACCCGGGACCAAAATACATAAGAGGCTTAATAGACAAACCCATAGACGTTTGGGCAACAATCTAACATGGGCCTCAGGTTCGGCCCAGACTAAATCACCAGGTTTTTCTTGGTTGGACAATTGGCGCCATAACAGAGGAGATACGATCACTTTCACTTCCTTCTCCACTCCCAGCAGAGCTCGCCGGCGGCTAAGCTTGTCGATCGAGCTCCAGTCACCGGTTTAGCACCAGTACCAGCTGGGGATTGAGCAAAAACGTCATAGAAAACAATGGCCCAATCTATCTCGCCGATGGAAATAGACAGCACCGGTGAGAAGCAGAACAGAAACGCCTCTTCCAAAGGCAAATCTATTGCCGTCGGCAGCGACGGCACTCATTCCAACTCCAAGGCAACACCATGGGTCGAGAAGTACCGACCTCAATCACTGGACGACGTCACCGCTCACCGTGACATCATTGATACCAGTAAGAAATCATGTTTTCGATTTCCCTCAAAATTTCTAGGGTTTTTCGTTGTTCTATTTTTCCTGCTTGTTGACTTTTGGAGGGGTTTTGGCAGTTGAAAGGTTGACTAACGAGAAGAAACTACCGCATCTATTGCTGTATGGACCTCCCGGCACTGGGAAAACGTCGACTATACTCGCTGTGGCGAGGAAGCTCTACGGTTCTGATTACCGTAAGATGATTCTCGAGCTGAATGCTTCGGATGATAGAGGAATTGATGTTGTCAGGCAGCAGATACAGGACTTTGCTAGCAGCCAGAGCTTCTCATTCGGGTATTTAACTGTCAATTGTAAGTTTTTGCAAACTTTTGTTTTTGTTTACATTTTAAATTGTTTATGTTTACAGTGGACCAAGGTCGGGTGTGAAGTTGGTCTTACTTGATGAAGCTGATGCCATGACCAAAGATGCACAATTTGCCTTGCGTAGAGGTAGATGCAACTGAGTTTGATCTCCTTCGAATGTGGTTTTCTTGGCAAAATACTGTTTTTTATCTTCCCTGTGATCTGATCTTGCTCGTTTTGTAGTGATTGAGAAGTATACAAAGAGTACTCGGTTTGCACTTATCTGTAACCACGTGAACAAGATCATTCCAGCTCTACAGTCCCGTTGTACACGTTTCCGGTTTGCTCCACTTGATCCTGTCCATGTCAGTGGACGTTTAAGGCATGTCATAGAGGCTGAACGGTAAGTCTGATAAATCCCTTTGTTTCCTATGTCGCTTCTCGTTCGTATTAGGGAATAGTAGGCGCTATCTTTCCATGTGAAACTTAATTTCCAAAGGATTTCAGGCATGGTTTTTACAATGCTTGCAATTCAATTTATGAACAGAAGGAAACTAACCTCTTCATGTAACTAATATTTCTAGGACCCTTTTTACCTACTTAGGTTGGTTTAGTCATATCAAGTAAAGAAGATGATAATAAGAATAACCAACCACATTGTTCTTTAGCATTAACGAAGAATGCAGTGAAGACTAATGTCAGAGAACTTCCAATCCATTTTATTATTTCACTTATGTATTGTTGCTTGCTTCCACCATCAATCTCAGGCTCGACGTAACTGAAACTGGCTTGGCAGCACTTGTGCGGCTTAGCAACGGTGACATGAGAAAGGCTTTGAACATTCTACAGGTTCGGAAATCTGTGTTCTCCATTCACATTGTGACTATCTTGGAAACCTAGTTATCATTCTTATAATTGATGAGTTAGATCTATGAATAATGAACTAAGTTCTGGTTCATTTCAACGCTTATGATGTTATATGATGCAGGCAACACAAATGGCGTCACAGCATATCACAGAAGAAGCTGTCTACCTCTGCACTGGAAATCCGTTGCCTAAAGACATAGAGCAAATATGCTTCTGGCTCTTGAACGAGTCATTTGTTGATAGTTTCAAACGTATGAAGCTCAATCTTTTCATATATTCATTCGAATTATGCTTAATGTCAACAAGGTTTGCTGGTGAATAACTTTCAGCTTTTTTGTACTCTGCAGGTATTGCTGAAATGAAGAACCGTAAAGGATTGGCTATAGTGGATATAGTAAGAGAAGTAACAATGTCAGTGAGAAGCAAACCCATACATCAATAAACATCTCTTTTTAAAAGTTGTGACTGTTGTTATCGACCTCACTCCTTTGGTCATACAGGTTTATTTTCCGGATCAAGATGCCATCAGATGTACGAGTCAAGTTAATCAACGATATGGCTGACATAGAGTACGTATCATGATATTCCCATTTCCCTCTCTGAAAATGACTTCTGAGTCTGTACCTGAACTTTGGGTCAATCTGCAGGTACCGGTTGAGTTTTGGATGCAGCGACAAGTTGCAGCTTGGCTCACTAATTGCTTCGTTCACCGGCGCTCGATCTGCTCTCGTTGCTGCTGCGAAATAGAACCAGTCTTTTGCCAACCTTGTAAACTTAAACTATGTAGATCTGCGCGGAAATTTGGTGTTGTTTGTCCACTCCGGTCTTTGTATCGATTTAAGGTTTGGATGAAGGATGATTTTGAGATTTGGCATGAATCTATCCTAACATTAGCGTTTATTCTTCTTCCAAGATAGTAAATGCTGATTAATGTTCACTTCCTATCTTTATAAAGGCTCTGTTTAGTACAGCAATTGGAGAGTGATCTATCTATCTTCAAGCCATTGCAGATAACAGGTAGAACGAAAAACTATGGCATGTACTTATGCAACAATCTGCGATGGAAAACATTCCTGACAGTGTCGTTAGACAAAAAGTTTTGATCTTTTCGAAACCGATCGTATAAAATCGAGCTGAATTTCAATCGATTTTTCGAACATTGAATTCCTTATCCATAAGATGCTTGTCCATACACACCGTACTTTATGCTCCAAATAATCGTTCTCTATACCAATCAAATACCTAACTTTCTGCTACAATTAATAATCCACCAGACTAATCAATTGATTTTACAAAATCTGGTAAAAATAACACACACACATGCTATTGTGGCAAGATTTCGATTGAAGAACACAACCAAATTTATGAAAAAATCACTTATTATCACACCAGCAGCAGAAATAAACAAATCTATCTCTTCATTTTTTTTCTAATCAGTACGAAATAGTAAACATAATAAATAAATATTAATTTACAGTCCATTTTATGTCGTGTGCTAAATTTGAACTCTGAACTTCCAATTCACGAAACACACAAAACAATTCTACTACTAAAACAAACTCTATTTGAACAAATCTATCAAATTCTTTTATATAAAATTCCGATGACAATTGCGAACCAGCCCCCTAAGATTACATCCTCTGTTAAGTTACCAACATATGTGCACAACACAAATGCTAAAGTTTCCCTACTAATCCATCCATCCCCCACCGTCCGATCACACAATCATACACTCATCGACTTTCAGTCTCCTGTACTTACCGTGTGACCACCCCTACCCGATTATCTAACCGCGTCCATCATCACCTAAAATGGCTTCTGCAGGTACATGAACATATCCTGCAACGGCGACATCTGATTAATCGCCCCTCCCTGAAACTGCGACGCAAACTCCCTTTCCATGGCGGCGTCCATGTAATTAAACCCCAAGTCAAAGCCACCGCCGGCGTTGTTCATTCCCCAGTTCGCCTCGCTCTGCACCTCGCTGGTCGTGAACTCCGGGGACACCACGTGCTCCGAGCAGCTCGAGTCCGTGTTCATCCGAGGAACCGAGTCCGACGACTCGAAACACACGTAATCGTTGTTGTAGCTGTTGATCGTCGGCTGATAACCACCGGACACCGTCGCCGGCAGCTGAGGGACCGGCGCCGTCGACATCAACAGCGACGGTTTCTTCTCCTCGATCGAATCCGTCGAATGCGCTCTCCGACTCACCGCGACCGGCGCGGATTTCTTCTCGATCGAGCCTTTCTTGTTGTAGATTCGACACAGAACCCAATCGTCAAGCTACACAATAAAAACAAATTGGGGAAAAACTATTAGCAGGCCAAATCCGTCATTTCAATATCAACCAGCGGGATTTTGAACTTTCGTAATTCAAATAATCTTCAAATAACAGTCTAACATTAGAAAATGAGGGAACGAAATTCGGAATTACCCTCAAGCTGTTCTTCTTCCTGGCGGAACGGTCAACGTCGGCAAGCCTATACTCGTGCATGATCCAATTCGTTTTCTCCCCCTTCGGAGCTTTCCCGGCGTAGAAAACAAGAGCTTTCTTGATTCCGACCGGTCTGGGTAAACCGATCGGCTTATCGGCTCCTGTAGCCTTCCAATAACCGGTTCCCGCCGCTCGATTCGGTCGGGTTCCGTTTGGATACTTCCGATCTCTAGGCGAGAAGAAGTACCACTCTTTCTCACCATACAGAGCCAAACCTAAAACAAATTAAACAAAAGCACTTAAATTCAGTTAGCCGGAAATGAAATTGAAATTGATTATCTTAAGGAACTTGGAATTGAGATTGTACCTGGGAGATCCCATGGATCGTACTTGTAGAGATCAATCTCGGCGATAATCGGAACAGAAATCGGCTGCGATGCGCACTTCCTGACTAGGTAGTGCATCACCAGCTCGTCGTCTGTCGGATGGAATCTGAATCCCGGTGGTAAATCCAACGCCGGCGACATATTCTGTTTTCCCCTTTCTTCTGGTAATTTGAATTTCGGTCTATCTGTTTGTTTATTACTTTCTCGCTTAATTGACTACGGCGGCTCTTCCGATTAGCGGCGGCGAAGGCGGCGCCAGGGGAGGAGGAAGAAGAGAGATATGCTAAAAGGTGTAAGTACGCGGCGGCGCTTGAAACTTCGAAAGAAAGGGAGAAGTGGGAATTTATAGCGGAGGGGAGAGCGGACACGTGGCGCGGGGTTTCTAGATTCCACGTGGGCGATAGCTTTTTCCATTAGTTTTTTAATGAAACGTTTTCTGGTGCGATGGAGGAGGCGACACGTGGCAAGTGGGGAAGTGGGGCTGAGTGCGTGGCATGTGACGGTGGGATTTTGTATGATGTCGTCATGGCGTACGTCACCGGTTTTGGAACCTGGCTTTGTATAATGTCATCGAGTCGGTTTTGATCCGGTCCCACTGCAGAAACTGAACCGCAAAAAACTAAATAATAATAATAATACAATAGTGGTGGAATTAGCCAATCGGTTTGCAGACGTTAATCGTATCTTTATGGGTAATTAAAGTAAAGATTAGGACTGAGAGTTGAAAGCAATGTGCAATGATAATTAATAAGATTTCTGACTCTTGGATATCAGAAGGGAAATATGAACCAAGAATAAAATTAGAGCAATTGAGAAACATTGAAAATTACAATGTATATCTCCACTCGAAATAATCGATATATAGATGTCTTTAAACTATAATAAGATGTCTTGTGTTCAGATTCGAACATAAAATTCTACTATAAACAAATAACATACTATACCATTAAAGTAAGATCATAAAAGTTATATATTTAAACTCGATATTTTTAATTCATCTACACATAAAACAACTAATTGTGCTATTCGGACTAAATGGATAAGCAAAAAGTATAAAAGCATTGTGGTCGTAGATAGACTCATAGGTCCACGATATGTAAAGAGCTAATCATTGGCAGAGTCCACGAATCCCATAGTCGGCTGGCTACATGTGTACAGCTTGATATTTTATATTCATTACCAGTCATCACTTTCCCACTATGTTCCGGTAGCTAGCCAACAACGGTGGATGAGGGGGACACGTAGGCCGATAAACAAGCCACGTGCATTGCCAACATTTCACCCCTCTCTATGACTTGGCCGCCACTACTACTGCCGACTGATCAGATAATTAATCTGCTTGCCTACCTGGCAGCAAAGGGAATAAAACATAAAAATATTATTAAATTTTAATTTATAATCACAATCATTATTAAACTAAATTATATTTATCAAATACCATCAAATTATAATTTTCTTTTGTTAGTCAATATTTCATAATCTTTTTAAACAAAATGTTAACGTAATCCAAAACGATTAAATTTAAGGGATAAATCAATTATCAACTCATCATTTTATCGTTTAAATATTTTCATATTTATATATTTTGAAAAAGGCTATCAAAATATACTCAATCAATAACCACTAATATCTAAAATTTAAACATATTAATATCAAAAAAATTGAACCAATTTGTCAATTTGAGATTTTAAAATGATGATTTGGCAACTGACCCGTCTCTTAAATAATGATATGGCCCAATACAGTCAACATTTCGTCCAAAAAATAATGGTATACTAATATTTGGTGAGCTGAACTTAATTGTACGGTTGATATGTTTTTAACTCTAAAATCTAATTAAGGCACGTGGTCAAAATGAGTTCATAGTGGAGGAAGACTAGGGACATTTAGGGGGGACGTTGAATTAAAAACAGAAGAAACAATGAAAATGTGTGGTGCATGGCGGCTGTGGTAAATTGGATACAATGAACTTGACCGAAATATGGGTTAGTAATTGACAGGGAGGTATGTAGGTAATAATAATACCCACATGGGTTTGCGGTTTGGTTTTCTTTTCGGCTGCGGTCCAAATGTGAGAAGAGGGTTTTTAATTATTATCAACAAGAATTTGACCTGATGGATATCCACGAAGGTTCCTGCGAGTAATGGAGTGGAAGTTATGGGGATAAGGATGAATGTTGTGTACGTTGGGAAATGGATGCTTGAGATTACGTAGGACTGGTTAAGAAATCAATTTTGAATCTCTTTCAACAATTCAAATTATCGAAATTCAATAATTCTTTTAAAAAAACCCAAATAATCTCATTAAATACATCAACCAACTTATTGATACATGTCTCCCTCCATCACCCCAGTTAAATCGTACTTCTATTTTAAAATTAACGTGCAACTCAGAGTCTCGGACTAAACCGAAAATTTTATGATTCGATTTGAGTCACTATTATACGACCGGTAACCACTAACCATGCCTGAATCAACAATATTTTATACGGTAAACAGTAATAAAAATGAGAAATGACCCAAAATGTCACGAATTATTGCGGAATTATCAAAGTATACATGACATATACGTAATTTAGTATATGTCACGAAATATTAAATGCGTTCTCCGTTAATATGAATTTACAAAATTGTGTATATAATACCCAAAAGTACATATGTATTCTATAAAGTAGCAAAATCGACACATCATCCACATAAAAAAATACCACGTCAATAATTTCTTTAAATTTATTTGAATATAATTATTAAAGTTATTGTTCAATGACTAAATCACCCTCACAGCTTGGCCTAATTTCCCAACTCCACCCAATAGCTTCTCCTCCTCATTCATTTTCCAAATCTTGGACGAACACAGGCTTCTTCAACAGAATCGAATGAACTACCTCGATCTTGGACATTGCATAGCAGACGGCTCCTGCATCATAGTAACAATACTTCAATTGTAAAACCAAAGACATAAATTTTGTCAGAGCGAGCCAGCAGCATAAACGATTTTCTTTCCATCTTTTCATTTTTAACCAATCCTTAAACTTATTCAACATAAACCTCATCAAAACCAACTCCGCACTCCGTCGCGGTGTTCTTAATCAAATCAGAAGCAGAAGTATTCACTGCTATAATCAAATCATGACCCGAGTCAACGAAATCAAGAACAGCTGCCACGTCCAGTGCACCTCCAAACCCTATTGCCAATCGAAACACGCGAAATGCAACCCATAGAGAATCAGAATCAGAAATAAATTCCTTTCCAACTATGAAGCCGCTGATTCTTGTTTTGTTTGAACGAAGCTGCTGGTTGTTCTTGGCTAAATATTAAGGATAGGGATTGGGAGGAGGAGGAGAGATGAGTTTTGGATTTTTTATTTTTATTATATTTATTTTGATGTATTATTAAAAGAAATGTTATATACGTAAATGCGTTTAATAATTCGTAATATATACTAAATTATATATACCTCGTGTATACTCGAATAATTCCACAATAAATTTTGACATTTTAGGTTATTTTTTCTAATAAAAATACACACAATAGGAGTTTAAACATGATTGGGAAAAAGGTATAAGATGAATTTGAGATGTCGTGTCATGAGACAGATATACATATCCAGGCGACAATTTGGATAATAAGAGATGGGATCAATCATCAATGGATGGATGCTGCCGCTTGAAACATATTGCAATCATTATCCAAACTTCTAGACAATCGATGCCAAACTCATTGCTAGCCTCCCATTACTCATTTCCATTTCAAGGTTTACCAGCCAATTTCTTTTCGGAACCGTAATTTCCATTCAAATGCTACAATCACAATAAACTAATTTGGGTTTCTTTTAGGAGCTAGCCGATTTCAAATACTAGAGTATATACCAGATTCTTTATCGAGATCTGTTGTAACTAAAAATAAAGTGATTTTGAGTTCGTTAAGTACGTAAAATATAATGGTCATTACTTAAACTCTAAATAACATACGCTTGTTACCTAAAGAACAACTGTCGTAACGTAGTGTAAGCTTTACTTAACGGTCTTTACTCATGCATGACTGACTTAATTTTGCATGTGATAGTGCTAGGATTTGTTGTGATTGTCTATCCCTATCTACATGCTTATAAAGTGAATATTAGCTTGTTTGTGCTTCATTTGAGTGTGGTTTTGCGTCTTGGATTTGTGTGCCTAGATCCGTTCACTTGGACCGTTTCGATCCATTTGATGTGTTTCTTTGTAATATTTGTCATCTACACGTACTTTAGAGACATGTGGTCTAGCTATGGGGCTATGGACGCTGAACAGAGCACGGTTGGAGCTCGAAGAGAAGAACGGAATAAGGAATGATGAAGAAGAAGGGTTGCATGCCGTGCAGGCCTAAAATGAAAAATGGCCTCATAGCAAAAGGATGTGCACGTCGTGCAGCCGTATTTGCAACGAAAGTTTTTTCAGCAAAAGAGGTGCATCTCCTGGATTCAGCAGCTTCCATATAAAAGCCAGATTTCGAGGAAAGAGAATCAAAATCTTCTCCAACATATTTTTTTCGAATTTTCCACGACCTACCTCTGCAAAAAACACCATATTTCCATCCCTAGAAGTCCGATTGAAGATCCGAAAGAATCCCCATTGAAGATTGAGTTAGCATTGAATCTAAAAGATCAAAAGCGAAGATTGGAGCAAGTTTGATTCATTGTCTCTTCATCAAGATGTTGGTTACGTCTTATTCTATTTTCTCTTCTTCTAGAGCAACAAGCACATGGTACTCTAAAGAATTACTCTAAGTAACAAAATACGTTATGTAAGCCTTACGTACGAAACGGTCTTTGCTCTTAACATGCTTAATTTTATATGTTACATAAGGAGCAATTGTCATTACGTAACGAATATTTACTCTTACATAACGTGCCTAATTTTTCCTATTGCGTAAGCAATAATTATCGTTACATAAGGCTTATAGAGCAACAATTATTTTTCAAGTAACAAACTCAAAATCACCATACCTTTCTTTAAATTAAAGTAAACTATTATACAAAATACGGTAGTATACAATTCAACCGAACATATTAAGCCATTCTATTCGCCTACCATCCTCGTTTCGCCACCATTAAATAAACTAAAAATAGGTTAAGAAACCTTAGGGCTCCCAACATTACACGTAATTATTTTTAGGGTTTGGGATAAACGCCTTGGAAAGCAAGGAATATGCCACGAATTGATGCTCTACAATACCCGTTCATACACAGAAGTCGCCAGATCAGGGCATCACGACAAAACGTGCACGCCCACATACCACTCAAGGCTAAGATTTAATTAAAATTAAAGAAATTCCAGATTAACTATATTTGTTTGGTGCAAGTTTTTCGTCAAACGTTTGACGTGTCGACGATTCTACTACGAGGATAAGGATCATTATCAATCGACTGATGACCAATAACTATTCACGCCAAACCAGAAGGGGATAAAATCGAACCTACTAGCAAGTCTCGCCCTACGGCTAAAAAGCTTAGGGTAACGATGACCCATACTTACCTATTTATTGACGGTGAGGATATGGGTGGATTTTTCGGATGATGAGTGGGTTAGGATAAAATTATTGAAATATTAGATGATAATAATTTTGGAGTCGAAACATTTTTTATCGAGCTCCCCATCGTGAATACTAATAATAAAAAATAATATTGAAGATCACAAACAAATCTTCGAACCCTACCATATGAATCGTATGTATTACGATCAGCCTTCCATTTTTGCACACCCAATACGAAAATGAATATTCGCGATAGTACGGTGAAACGAACCGAACCTAAAACCTTACAAAAACTACGAACACAACCAAACAAGGTTAACATTTGGCTCTATATCAGCACGGCCAAATCATTTGAACATGTCGACGAAAATGGTCCCCAAAAATAAAAGCGAGGGGAGCTTTGTATTATTCATCGCCAATAATTACAAAAAATAAAAGTTGTCGACGAAGTTATTATCTGGCCAGCTTTTATCTACGTGGCAGAAATCTACGAATCCCAATCACAACAAAACCATATCATCAGGAAAACTTTCGGTGAGACGGTTAGCAAGTACATTTATACGGCCACATATGTAACACGACCTATCAAAGGCCGCCACGTATGTTGGGCGAATCTGCAGATCCACGTCATCCCTTACATAATTAAACATGGTAGGGCTACGTCACACGCGAGGTTGACACGTGGATGCAGAGGATATTTTTTTGTTATTCTCGAAAGAAATAGTGACCTACGGTGGTCGCAATGAATGACCTAATCGGAGCTCCGGTCAATTACTTCGAAAAAGCAAGTGAAAAGAGAAGAAGGGGTGGGGCCCAGTTTTTGTGGGAAGGACACGTCATCTTCTTATAGTCAATGGTCAACATAGTGGGATTTGTATATATTGATAATTTTAGAACTTAGCAGTGGTAATTACACAAAACAGTCAAATTAGTTCTTGAAAAATATGCAAATATGGTAATTAATGGTGAGATAGAAGTCTATGGTCAAGCTTAGTGAGTAATGAGGTTGTTATTACTACAGAGCTGAATCTTATGATATTCATTTAATACGCATTCTTTTTATAGTAAAGTTTGATGAAAATAAGTCTTTATCAATCGTAATATCACGTTGTTTCTTATAACTAATAGCTATCTCTTATATTTTGTAGATGCTAAATTTGACCAAGGTATATTACATATATCGATCTTTGATAGTCCGATTTAGCTAGTGTCATTTCTAATGTCTATTACTCTTTGCTTGAACTCCAAACAAGCTGTTTTCCAGCATGATTTTTGCAATCGTAAGAAGATAATTAAAGGAGTGGAAACAAAAGATGACGGAGCTCAGTTTTTCGGCGGCCAAAATCCTTTCAACTTGGACCTACGAAATGGTTAAGTAGTTAGTTTATGAGATACGGATCGGCACTAAAAATAAAATAATTACATATAACTCAATTAAGAAAACATGTTGTTACATTAATTAAAAAAAGTTAATATTTTTTTATCATTCCAACTAGAGGGCTTACTCAAGTTCACTAGCTTATGAATTTGACTGATCGACGGCAGTATGAACATAATAAATAGAGCTAGTTTTTGGAGCGTAATTAGAAGTTCAATGACACCCAATAGCAATAATATTATGGTTGACCGCCTATTCAGAAATCATATATATTTGTCACTGAATGGATAACATAGTGACACATTTAAAGGGTTTAATAAGATGAAATCTTAAATTTTAGTCATTTCTGACAAACATGTTAAATTTTAGTCAATTTGAAAATTTTCAATTTGCATGTCAAAATTGGTCAATTTTCCGTGTGTTATATACCATGAAAATTTGACTATTTTCACAAGAAAATTTCAATTTTTTTAAATCGGCTAATATTTAAAATGTATGTTAGAAATGACTAAAAAATCAAGTTTCACTATGTAATACTTGTAAATAATGATTAAATGAAGTTAAAAATCAATTTTACTTTGTGTTATGTTAGTTTTTGAAAATTTTCAAATTGAATTGGCTTATTTTCGGCATGCATATGATGGAAAATTGCTAGAAATCCAAACTAAAATTTTTATAATCGAAAGTACATACATTCTAATAACAACAATAATCAAAACCCTTAAATTTTAACTTCATTCGGCTACTATTTAAAGGATGCCCCATTTAAAAGTTCAAATCCAATTTCGTCATGTATATCCAACTTTTTTGAGTTTCCGAACCTTATTCTAATACTTCCCTCTTAATTTTGCATCTCAAACCATGGATCTAAGTGTAAATAATATTATTGCAGGAATAAATAAATAAAAATTCATTTTAAACTTATTTTATAACAATGAACTAAACTTAACGACAAACTTAGGCTAGTAAAATAAAATTAACGATTAACACGGGACCTTAGTAGGATTAAAAATGAATAAAAACAAAGCCGAAATCAACGACTAATATGCACGGTGCTAAAGGGATCCGGAAGTCGATCTCAGAAGTCAGAAGTCATGTGTAATAATATTAGTTTATCTAATTAAGTGGATTTTATTAAAATATTATATTTACGTATAGTGGATTTTTCTTTTAATTTGGATGCATTATTATTATTAATTTATAAGTGGGGGATGGCATGATGCGATATGGATCCACATCAACTTGCTGACCACAATGGATCTTTGCTAATGGCGGCTTTCGACCAATGCCTCTTTGATTTGATTCCTATGCGGGACGTGCACAAATAAAGACAAAAGCATGCACAAATATCTAAACTAAAGGCTAGATGTACGTGGTCTCTTCCAACGAATTGAGTTGATGGTACAATGGCTCGAGGTATAGTGATTTGTGTTATATATATTACGAGGAGTAACGAAGGATTAATGATTTATGCTTGTAGGCAAACATGTGGTGGGTGTTTCATATAGACGGATCATCGGTCGCAATACTAAGACCTTGTCACTCTCTTACATAAGCTAACGAGGGTTAAACCTTAGTAGATCTTTATGCCTCACTCTAATTTTCAATCTTAATCAGCATAGCCAACACTATTTATTCATTCAGACACGACATGCATTTCTCAAGGATGCCGACCTTGTGGCACCGACAAAAACGGACCACTATTATCCTCGGAATGACAATAAATCATGTCGTGCGTGTGTTGTTAAGTTCAATTACAAATTTGTAGTGTAGAAACCGTAACTGCTCTGGAAGACGTATAATAGTGGGAGAAAATATTATTTGAATTTACAAAGCATAAACAACTAAAATTTCTACGGTGGGCTCCTTGGTAATTTCAAGTTTCAACTAAACCCTTTAATTTTTTTTGTCGCTTCTTGGTTTTGTCTTGTTATAGTGGTGGGATCTTGATTAGTATTAGATAAATTAAATTATGGTCCCTAATCTTATTATAATTGATAAGTTCTCAAACCTCGTAATTAAATAATCATAACGTCATCCCCTTCATTATCAATTACAATCTGTCATTAAAATGACATTACGTCAAATCATGTTGTTTTTTTCTTGTCAATACTCCTAATGTGTTGTCAAAGTCTCTAATTAAAAAGTATTCATCTTGCTCTTTCTTTATTTTTAAGTTTCGATCGGATCACTTTATCGATATTTTAGTTATAAAAAGAATGAAAAAAATCCAATCAGGTGTAAAAAAAACATAATTTTGGCTTATAAGGTATTCAATTGAATTTGAAAGTAAATTATGTTGGATTAATGATGGATATATAACACTTTATTTCAACTGATTTCATTCAAATTTGTGGTTTATATAACCTATTGTTTCGTCGTAGTTTTGATATAGACCTTTCTTATCTTTTGATGGTAATGCTGTGTATGTTACGTTGTTCTCGTTATCTTAGAATTACAAAATTGCAAATCTCATATTTTCATCCATCAGAATAATTTCACATGTCCCCCTAAGTCTACAATGTCAAACTAACGTGAGAGTATGTATACTTTGTTGCATACTCATTTTCAAATGATTAATATATTCCGGGCCAACACACAATTTAATCATTATTGATTTACATTAATGTTTTATCTAATCGTTTGTTAGGCATAAATGGAAATTAATTTATCATTCAATTCGATATATTACATCTAACATTGTTTTTTTTCAATCCGTTGACTAACATACAAATCTAAACAATCTTTTAATATAACTTCACATGCGAGACTAAGTACACAAACACAAACTAACATGGGCAATCTGTACTTGATATTTTTTTATTTTTATTGATTTTATCTAATGGTTAATTTGTCAGACACAAGTGAAGATTAGTTTATCATTCGATCCGGCAAATTACATCCCACATGATATTTTCTTTCAATTTGTTGACTGACATACATATCTAAACAATCTCTCGAATAATTTCACATGCTGAGACTAAGTACACAAACACCAATCTAACATGGGTAATTTGTACTTTGTACTTTTGTAGCATACTCAAGTTCGAAAAATATAGATAGATAATTAAAAGGACAAGTTCATAGAAAACCAAACTTCACAAATATTATCTAATAAAGGGTACGGATTGATTGGCAGGGAGATTAGGTTTTATCTAATAAAGTATATATGAACACAACATTTAATTAATGAGTCTGGTCTAGGGCTGGCACATTTCCTTAAACAATAGGGATTGAAACTAATAAAAATATATTTATTATTGTAATTTAGGTGGGTTTTCTTTCTTATTTAATTTTCTGTTACATGTCATTGGCTATTTGGCTGGTAATAAATGATCGTCACATGAATTTGATTAATGTTTCGGCTCAATCAATGAAAATCGTCAGTGTTTTATTATTGTGTGAGTGATTTGATACGTAACAAATGTTGGATCATAGGTCGTGTTGCTTGGTTAATCGATTGGTTAGGACGAAGATGCATATATCTTTTGATTACCAACACTTTAGGGGTTGTTTAACTGGGACGGTCGGTGGTGGGCTTACTTCGAGATAATGAGAAACATTATTTCTTTGTATATAGTATTGATAGTGCTATACCAATTGGATAGAGTTAAAAGTTATTGTGATAGGTTTTTATATAGCTTGAGAGAAAGGGTAACTATATAATATAAGTTAAATTCGATTCCTATTGACTAAATAGTCGTCTTTATGGGTTATGATAGTTAGCCTCACAAGCGATACTAGGAGCGGAACCAAGTATTTAACCCAAGAGGCGTCAATAATCGTTGAAGATAAAAAAATCTTTAGAATATGTACGGTAAATTAAAATAAATTGTTTTTGAAAAACAATTAACTGTAAAAACTACCTAAAAGACAGCAAATTGTACATGTAAATCACGTATAAAATGAAACATGCAAATATTTATAAAAAATAAAATAAATGAGCTCTAATGTTTTCTTGAGGATTTAAACATAAGATGACAAAGTCTAACAATTAATCGTTGTGATTTTAACCGGCAATCAATGGTCGCTATGGAATCATCCTACTATACTTTGGCTCCGCCCCTAATTTCTAAATACTATATTATTCTTCCTTAATTTCAAAAAATAATAAAAATTATAAAATATCAAAATTATTCATATTTATCGAAAGAGAAATTATATAACTAATTACTTAGCCACTTTGGAGGGTCTTGTGTGTTGCTTCCTAGGCAGGTTTTTATCATATTAAGCCCAATGGGCCATCCTAGGCCGTTCTTATTTCATTTTGCATACTAACAACTTGCCAAATACAAACTTAATTAGTAACCACTAATCACCACACCAGTAATAATTTGATACATTAGACTAAATTGATAAAAATAAAAACAAAACACACAAAATGGTGTATATAAGATGTGTGAATTTTTTTTTGAAAATATAAGATGTGTGACTTAAAACTCATATTATAATTTTATTATCGGTTGTTATTACTCATTAACTCTAATTTATTAAAAGGTTGAATTACGATCATTGAAATCTTTTATCAATTTCGTCATTGCCAATATTTTGTTATATCATCATACTCAAATGCGAGTCTACGATAAAATTTAATAAATGAATTAAGAACCTAATGTTAATTTTATTTACAAAGTAACCCGGTGATTAACCATTTTCACAAACAATGAATTCAATTAACAGACTAAGCTAGAAAATAAAATACAAATCATCTACAACCCTCCGTAAGCTAACCACCGGCGATATTCCCACCATTTCCATCACCGGAATTACCACACTCCTTACAACCCACCACCGTCGTCACCGCTGTCACCGTCGACGGAGGGTCAACTTCATACCCACATACAGGACAATTCTTCCTAATCAACAACCAATTCGTCACACACTCCTTATGGTACGCATGCCCGCACCCAACAATTTCCACCACTTCTTCCTTTTCTTCATACTCCGCCTGACAAATCACACACATCTCCACGTCACCAGCCACCTCAGCAAACTTCCTCTTCCTCAAACACCCCGCCGCCGAAATCTCCTCCGCCGTCAGCCCGCGCTTCTCCTCCCCGACCACCTCCCCTAACGCGACCAGATCCTCGTACGACATGTCGTCCGGGTCAATCTCATCCTCCTCATCCATTTCTTCATCTTGACCTTGGCTCTCGAAGAACTCGTACTCGTCCGCGTACTCCTCCTCGCTCTCTGTTTCGCTGTCGCTCCATTCCTCTTCCCCTTCTTCATCTTCGTCGAAGAAGGGGGCGTTGGCTGGTGTGGCAGCCACGTCAGCTTCTTGGAGGGCGATAGCGAGCGCCAGGTCGGAGTGGACTTGGTTTAGTACCGCCAATGGTGCTTTACTCCGTTCGTCGACTTCGTCGTTCGCCGTTGAATTAGTTGGTTGATTGTCGTCGTGATCCATTTTTTTTGTGAACGAAATGAAATTATTCAGCAAGGAGAAAGAGTGCAAGGATTTTTGGAGGGTTAGGGTTATTAAGAAGGAGAAAGGGGTTGCTTGAGACACAAGGCAATAGGAAAAAAGATGGCATAGATTGGAAGGCAGAGGATAATTTATTCAATAGATTCAATGTGGTTTGGTTTAGTTTGTTGGATATTCCAATCTTGTACCATGCTATCAGTTTTCAACGTAGATTGATACGTATGGGTTTGGCTGAATTGGTAACCTAGTTCTATTTTGGTTAATCGAAATAGAGTGCTTATCCATTAAACCGTTGCGATTCGATATTAAAGAGTTATTTGAAAAATGGGATTTGGAGAATAAGGTATTGTATAAATGTATGTCCGGTATGGAAAATGTGTCGAATGTCACAAATATAAGTCATATGTTGCTTTTCGAAGCACAACATTTTTAGAGATACTCTAGTTATTAATTATATTATTTTTAAAAATACTTATGAAACTATGATACTAAATATTTGATATCTCCTCACGGAACTATATACGAAAAAAAATGTCAAAATCGAACCATGATTTAAGTATCAATTGAACTATAGGAAAATGTCGATTAACTCAATTACAGTTGGTCCACCAATAAAGTTATATTTAAGCAAAAAGACCGAAAACTAACCCAACCGAGTTAGAAAAGGGTGTGGCTAGCGTTTGCTTGAGGGAAACGGCACCAATAGGGGGTTGATTGGAATACAAGTTAAATTAGTTCCGTACACTTGTTTCCTTAATTAGATATACACAAAATATATAGACACAGAGACATTGGTTGTTGATGAACGTACGACAAAAATCAGTTAGAATAGATACGTTATTTAGCTTTGTTAATGCACGCTACCTCTTATCAACCAACCAAAGGCACCTTATCTAGTATTCTCCAAACTTGCGGCGGATCGAGAATGCTTTGATACACTAGACCGAATTGTATAGAATTTAAACTACACTAGGCCGCATATGAAAAATTTAGTAATTCTTCTTAAAATATAAAGAAAATTATGTAATATTAAAACTTAAAATTCAAAAATGCACTAAATCATAGTCAGTAAAAGGCTCCCCTAGATCCTCCATTAATTCATCCATCCCTAGCCTTCTTGGATTTTGATTTGACCTACTTACTATGATCGTATTATTCCCCAGCTCGATTATGGCATGCATGGACTCCTGCTTACGTGCATGAGAGAAGAGATCACTAGCTAGTTAAGTCCCAAATGGTGATTTCATGAGTTTTTCGAACTATGATATTTTACTCTTCTGGTTAGTGGTTTTTCGAACATCGAATACCATTAAATTTTAGTTGAAATTCATAGAAAGTTTAAATTTTGAATATTAACAACTTATATATTAAGGGATATAGATGATTCATCGGAAAGTTCAAATTTTTTTTGAGTAAATTAGAAAACATAATTTCATTTGAAATCTTTATATTTATTAATTTAATTTTTTTTCACAACTCTTTATAATTCCAACTTAACTTTATTACACTAATTTCAACTCAACTTTTTTCTTAAAAATAGGCTAAAGAACAGTTTTTAATTTAGTATGTATAACAAGAGGGGTCTCATAAAACAAGGGAATCTCCAAACATTATGTGATTGAAATGATCTTTCAATGGGAACAAAAGGACAACACATTAACATAAATGAAGACATTAAAATCAAACAACGACGTATCTCTAAAATGTTAATCGCATTGCGCGACCACTAGCAATGATTTTTGAATTCTAGGACAAAGGGTCTCCTCCAAATTCCATCGGTGACAATGGGATTCTGCAATTTCCCTTTCAAACACAGACCTTTTGCACGATATATTCCGAACTTGGAGAGTGACAAGTCCCAATAGTACCACCGGGTTTTTTCCTGCAATCCCCAAGTGGAGTCCCATAGCTCGCAAACAAAACTCTGGATATCATCCGTCTTTGACCCTCGTGGCAAGAAAGATGAACTTTGGGTATCCTACTCTTTTCTCTCCCCTCCCCGGCTTTCAGTTAGCGGAAGTTCGTGGATGGCGGATATGAATCCAACACATGGCCACAAACTTTCGTGATACCACCATTTCTGACCCAGCAGCAAGCAGTCTTCTTTGAGCGCCCACCAGCATCACCAGTTATTAAGCGCTGACAACAAGGGGAAAACAACGAGCACAATAAGGCATACGCACATACACAAGGACCCTTTCTAACTAAAAGATATATACCAAAAAAAGACAAGGGAGGAGGAGAACTAACTAAAATTGCTGCCGCCGCGAGTAAAGGCATGCGCATAATGGCCAAAATCTGGAAGAAAGTCTTCGTCTGATGCACAGGACAGGATCTTGAACGTGTATCGTGATTTCTTCCCAGCCGAAGCAGAAGCATCATCAATGGAGTCTGTTGTTTCCGACTGATCAACTAGTTCGAAGTTACAGACAAATAAACGACAATATCGATCACTAATAGCTGTCATATAGCAGATAAAGATGGAAAACGTGTCCTCCTCCTTGGTGTCATAAGGAAGTGTCCATGCGTGAACAAGATAACTGTAGTCTTTTAGTTGGCCGTTAACAAATACTTCAAGTTCTTCCAGACGCTCAACACTCAACTGAGCACGAATAGATGACAGTTTTGGAGACACATGGATTTCAAGAGTCTCGCACTTGAGCAACAGTCCCACCCATATATATCTATCCCTGCAAATACATCCCACATAACCCCACAGCCTCTCAATCGCCTTCATGAAATGCGAATCACATGCCTTGACATGCTCCTCCTCGACCTGGGACACAACCTCAGGCTCAATTGTAGTAGTAATAGGGCGAGGATCATCGCAGAATTTGAACTTTTCAGCATCCATATCAAGGCAAACTAGACGATCTCTCCCACCCCATTCCCCAGAAGTCAAACTGATGTATGCATACTTCCCTGACACAACAAAACCATTAGAGACTGGAGCAGTACCTCCTGCAAATCGGTACACGAAGGCATGGTCAAAAGGGGTTTTCAGGGTTCTGGTTTCATGATAACCAGAGTTTCCATTCTCAGCGAGGTGTATAACCTCGCAAGACATACCCTCAGGGGGTCTGATGATATCAGTAGAATTACGAGTTGGGATTATAAATATCTTCTTCTTACTGCTGTTGTTCTCTACGCTACCGTAGTAGGGGATAACAAGAGGAACTATTTTAGGCGTCAGCAGCTTGCCTCCTCCACTGGTCTCAGCGTCATCCTGATCTGATGGTTCGTCGGTTATACCTCTGTACAAGTGTTTCAGAATGAAGAGTGCAGTGTCGCTATCCCTCCACTAGTTCCTAAGAGAAAGAAATCACAAAAAGTTTCTTAGATGAGTCAGATTTAGGTATCCCTCTTGAGTTTCAAGTCCGAGTACTTACGTGTGTGCTCCAATAGCTTGAATATATGGATGTTCAAACGTCTTATCCTGAATGAATCCAGTATGAACAAGGAAAGCTCAATCAAAAGGGTCTGACAAAACATCAAAAGGTTACTACTTTACTTGAACCCTGCACAAGAAACGAACCTGAAGCATGTGATCTATTCTCCCTTCTTCACTTCCAGTCAACCTCTCCATCATGAGAGAGCCGTACGTTCGCTCACTGTTCTGTTCAACATTTTCCTCTCTTTCTGAAACAGATAACAGTATACAAGAACACTGGCAGGAAGTGAGGGATAAAGAGATGAGAGATCCTTTACTTACCATCTGAGACCTTTTCAGTTTTCGACTGGCAGATTGTAAGAACTTTAACCTGCTCAAACGACCAAAGAGCTCTATGGTTCATAGACACTAGACATATATACTGGTGTGTACAAAATTATGGAAGTCTGAAGAGCTCCCCACCCTTACAGAGTGCAAACGATCCTTGATGGCCTGAGAACAAGCAGCTATATCTTCGGAAAATTCCTGCAAGCGAGGAAGGAACCAATTAAAATGACCAGACTAACCATCCAGGAACCAATTATTCAAGGATCCAATTCAAATGGCATTCTGGTTAGAAAGAGCTATACTTGAAATCCAATGTGCAAACGCTTCCCGCCTCTGTGATAAGGAACAATGACTGGACGCTTGTCGATGTATTCTATACACACAAGTGGTTCTATTCTGTATGAAAAAAAATCCAAAGAGACACGTTGCAAAGATCAAGGACAGAAGCATCATACCAGTGGTACCACATAAGTGAAAAGGCAACCAATCGTGACAGACCTGTATGCTACAGGATCGAATGAGTGAAAAATGTTGAACATTTGCCTACAGGCTGGTATCTCCTCTGTGATATTCTCTTCTACCCAATACCCTTGCCCTTTCCCTGAAAGAGGATATGCACAAGGTCATTTGGACTTGAATGGAGTGTTTATATAATAAAGGGCTGTTAATCATGAGCACTACCGATGCCAATGCGAATGTTACGAAGAGTGAGGAATACTCCGAGAGGGGAACCAACGGCAAAGAACGTGTCCACCTGGTACAGCAAAGCTTCTACAGTCAAAAGCTAGGAAAAAAACCAAAGATTGCCATACTTTAAGAGTAAGACACATACCTTGAACTCGAGTTTCGTGTACTTGATGTATGGAGTGTAGTTCTGTGGTTCACTTTGGTGGCTGGTTCTGTGGTTCTCCTCAGTAAGGATTCCACCAGAGTTGTTTACAAGAGGAACACCTTTAGGTTGCCTTGACTCTACCGACAAGCCATCTAATTCATCTCTATACCCCGAAGAACTTGAGGTTGTGGAAGTATCTTCAGCAGCTCCATCTGCATGCACTGGATTCGATTTCTCTCTCGTCTGTACCTCATCACTGGAGTTTATTGCCTCCGAAGTGTACGAAGGGTCGTGCATTGACGAGTCATAATTCACCTCAGTAGAAGGATGTTCTTTGTACATCCATTCCATAGGAAATGGCGATGACAGATTCTCTTGATGGCAGAGAATATCATAAGAGAGAACACTCTCCAAAGAATGACCATATATGGAAACCTTTGCCAAAGAAATGTAAGTCAAAACCTCTATACAAGCTAAACGTCATGGTTCCGAAAAAAATCACAGCTAGGGTCGATCCAGGTCCTAACCTTACCATCATAACTGGGATTCCGCTTGAGGAACTTCAGATACAAACAGTTCAATTGATTTGACACCTGTCAATAACAACAATCCGAACCTCAAAATCAAGGATGCGAGGGCCTTAACAATATTAATACACTTCTCTAGATATGATGATGACAGGAAATAAGACTGGATGAACTAATACCGAGTTAATGATAAATGGGGCTCATGTAGTATAATACATCATGAGCTGTTGCACCAAGCATAACACGTAGACCGCGCACACTTTCTAAAGTGATTTTCTCGACAGCAGCTTCGCCACTAAGTTTCAAGCCCTTTCTCCACTGCCAAGAAAAGGATATGAATTTGCAAGTTCAGGTGGATGTCACATCTTAAACCGAATTCTGTATCGGTTCTGTTTACCTGGCATGGACTAAAGAGGACGAGAAGTTAAATGGCATTCAGCAAGATTTGCAGTAATGTGGCATTAAGTGCCAACGTCATCCACCAAATTAGACTTCTCCAACCTTTGACCAATACCATGAACCAAGAACACCACATGCCGTACAGGAACCTATGCCAGAGTAGATGGAGGACAATTTATGCAGTGAAGGTAGCTGATACAATTATCTAACCTATCAAACTGTAGCCAAAGGCAACCTGAAACCTAAACAAGAATTAAGGAAACACTAAACTACCCCGGAACAATACAAACCTGTGAGCAGTAAATCATCCATTTCCTTCTCCTTCTGCTGCCGCAATTCATCCTAATCAGAATAACATTGGTATCATCAGATGAGCACATTGTACCAAAGGCATGACAACAGTACCGCTGCGCCATTGGTCTCGGTACCAGTATACCACGAGTATCTGGCGGAAACTTATTACAGAGATTTAAACAAAAGAAAAGATCTCATATTTATATTAGTATGAAGTTGAAAGGTTGATTTTCACTCTATATTATGTGCTTGCACATTTTTTATCAAGCTGTCAACATAGGCTCTGAGAATCAGACAAGATACCTGAGTTGGCTTCGTTGAGCATGAAGGAGAATAACAACGCCTTAGCTCGATCCCATTTCCGCTAAAATTAACGATACTAGCAACACCAGAAGCATCAGCATTGAGCCAAGCCTCTCATGAATCCTCTTCACCCATAAAAAGTGCATGTAGTCCCTGCATGCACACTCAACATGGTTGTTATCTGATCATCAATCTCCGAAATAGAACTTGGAACCTTTACTTCACAAAAGGGAAATAACATACTGGTGTAGATCCTTGCAGTTCAACACGAGCAGCAAAGAGCCCAGACAGGAAAATCTTCTCGTACTGGCAACCAATCTAACCCCCCTTTACGAGCAAACCAATGACCTCTTAAAACACGCCAATTTTCTCCGTTCCAGTAGACAGGAAAACAATGTCTCCTTACCAAATCCAGCTGCATAGAGCAATCTCATATTACCATATGATACTCAAGACACTGATGAAACACACTCTAGTCTACAACAGCATCCATAGGGTTGATATCAATCAGCAAGACAGTAGATTAGAATTGTACAGTCAAGATTGATTATCCAAGCCATTTAATTTATCCCATACAAAAGATGGTCGTCCCCGAATAAGATACCTCATAAATTCCTCCTTTCACAGGCACACCAACTCTTTCCTCTTCTACATCAAACATATGAGATGCTTCCAAATTTATCTTCTTGCTTGAAGACGGTCTGCCCCTTGGACCTTCGCTACACTCTGCGTATTCTTTCCACCACATAGAAAGCAGCTCCTCCTCCTTCTGCAATACGCAAGATATTAGGTGACATCAAACCAGTGGGATTCCCAAGTGCATAGTTCAATAAATAAAGTGCAAAACAAAACTAAAGAAGAAAAGGGTTATTATTGGAAGTGTGCAGCCAATCAAGCATGTTCTAAGCAACATGTATGGCCAACAAACGAGAACAAGTATACAACCTGCAAGAATGAAGCCTCAATCGTGAGAGAATCCCTCATTCCAAACCAAAAATATTCCCCCTTTTCTACTACTTCAGTTCGAGGAGCTGAGGCAGCTAACTCTGAAAGAACATCAAAAGAACAACATGAACTTTCTCTTCGAACCACGCTTCTCCCCTAACGAACACACAAGTGTGAAGTTATTTTACAACTTCGGCAAAACTGTATAGCAGTCTACTGAATTATATACTCGTAATCCATAAGTGAATGGATAGAATAAAGGGAACACTCAAGTATCAAGCAGCTCAACTCAATCACTAACCATAAACCCAGCTGAAAGTTTGAAAATCACCTTTTAGAGCTAGAGGGACCTTACAAAAATACCACCTCACATCACCACCATCAGAGGGACTTGTAGTCTGTGCATGATACTTCTGCAGACCTTCCGAGTGCTCTATCACATCCTCCAACCGCGCAATGTTGGACGGCGTATTCCTCAGCAAATCAGGCGTTGCTTCCACAGAAGCTTCAGGATTCGCCTCCATCTAAAAAAACAGGAGCTTTCACTTGTCACCAAGTTCCCAAATGAATACCTTCTTCGCAGTAAAAAGAATTGACAATCTAAGAAGATATGATCAAGGACCTGTATGAAGCAAAAATGAACAGGAAAAGCACGGAGTCGCTAACCCTAAATTCAAAATTTGAAACTTTGACAGCTGATGAATCCGAGAAAGATTGAAAGCTCCACTCTTTCAAATACTCTTAAAATGGCGGGCGTCAATCGGACAAGCGCAGATCGCAGAGCTTGCTGGAAAGAGAGATGATCATGGAGTTGATTTGAATTTCCAGACGAATCCGTGAAACGTGTGGATTCGTCCCTTTGAATGTCAGGACTCAGGTAAAGGAAAATGAGGTTACATTAAAAAACTTGGTTGCATAACCCGTGCAACTCGATGAACAAACCGGTTATGTACCCAAATCGGATACCCAATCCATGTTGAAACAAATACTTTGATGCTTTGTTTGTCGTGTTAGCATGGTAGGCGGCAGTTTTCATATCACTTATTGTTATCTTTGATCATCTGAATAAGATTGTCATATTGCACGAGTTCTAAGGTTTACATTTTTGTCGTGATTAATTGCAGATTTTGTCGGCACATGTGCCTTATTTTTATTTTTATTTTTCAAATATATTAATTAATTGAGTACTTTAAGATTTAAAGATTCCAAGTAATGCATGGTTAAATATACCGGATCGAGTTGTTAAAATATAAAATTAAAGTAAACATATTCATACTAGTTTTATTAATTTGGATATTGTTGAAGAGACAGCACCGACATCGGTGCAGGCTATCCATCCCCGACATCAAGCACATAAGGTGGGTTGGTCTAGGAAGTTATCTATTGGGCCTAGGGCTCTTCACAAGTCGAGTCGAGCCCATTCGAATGTTATCTAGCTTTAATAGCGGAATTGGGAGTAGGCCAACTTAGGTTACAACTCGAGATTCCCCGATTCGATGAGAGCTATGTATATTATTTACTTTCAATAGATTTTAGCTAGAATTTTAATATTTAAGGTCTATCCCGTGACATGTGATTTTATGATGCGACCGGGAGCAAACTTTATGTGTTGGTCGTAGACAATGTGTGTTGCTATGACGTTAACAAGAGAGAGTGGGAAGTGAATAGTCGGAATACCGTGACACTCCGAAGATGGCACAATAACATTGTTGATATCTCTCGCCAACAAGACACAAAAGGGCGACCGTCTTATGTTGTCATCTTTGTTGAGAAGAGTCATGTGAATCATACAAGTCTCTAATTCTTCACAAAATTTTGTCATTTCATCAAATGTACTCAACACCTAAATTAATAATTCCAACTTACGTTTTGGGGTTTGTTATCGTCTGAGATCCCCACCGAAGATCTTACGGTCGAAAATTTATCCGCACCGGCAGGGGAAAAATAACTATCCGTGAAATAGCAAAATTGTTGCCATATATATTTTAATGGAGAACGTTTCGATACCTTTAAGGTATCGATACCCCGTCACATAGCGTGTTTTTATTGGACCGGATGTTTGAATGTGCTAAATTACACGTGTAGTATATTGTATTAAGTGAGTTTACACCTCCCCATTAGTTACTGGTCAAACATTTAAAAATGTTGGCATTAAATATCAGTTATCTAATTGTATTAATATTGAAAAATAACTTCTTATCTATTATTCAATTTTGGTGCAGCGGCTGCTCATCAATTCCTCTGCACAACTCGAACTCCGGCGACAGGGAAGACAGCAATAGAAAAGTCTGGCGTTTAATGGCATGACCGACGGTTCTATCTCATTATCGGGACTCCGCGTGGACTTGTAGATGAGATATTAAATTTGAAATGCAGTTGATTCGTTGGCTATTGCGGTGGAGATTGAACTGTAATTGGATTTCGAAATAGACGTCGATTCCAGTTGAGAAACTGATGGCAGGCTCTCCCAGATGGCGCATACGGAAGTGCGAAGATGGGTCCTCCGGTGCTGCAACGATGATGAGTCCTACAACGATTGGTGATTATCAAAAGTGAATTGGATGGCAGCCGCTGTGCGATCTGCGATGTTGATGAAACTGAATCAGTGTTTTTTTTATGCAAACTGGTTTATTTGGGAATAAGCTAGAAATCGGTCAGATAAACCTAAGCCAGCCAAATTCGGTTTAGATGTCCATGTACTCCATTAATCTGAAACGCAATCAATCTGAACTAAAAACAATGAGCTGTGGGTTTATGAAATTTCAATTTGTTTTTGATGAACTGCGTTGAAATTGAATCAAGGTTTACTTTTTAATTTTCTCTCCACAGTTGTGGTTTGTCACTAATTTTCCCTTCGCCATTGACACAAAAATTGAAATAAATTATTTCAAAGTTTCCGTTATGTTTTTTTTATAAGTGTCACCTCTCCAGTCATAATTTCAACACCATATCTCTCCGCAAGTTTGTCAAGACTCTGTCGTCGACTGTGAGCTTACAATGGCCACAGCACTCTTTCCTCCGCCGTTGCTACCGGATGGGTGCTCGATTTGCAGGATGTACTCCAGATATTCGCCTTCGACAATATCTGCGGGATTATAGTCTACAGAGACCCGCCTTCCTCCTGCTATGAGACAGCCTGCAAATCGATTCTGTACACTTGATCGAGTAAAGTTTCTGATGGCGTCTCCGACTACGCCAAGAGGCTTTTGGAGGTAACAAACTTCAACATTCTGTTTCTTTTTATCTTGGTTTTAGTTTGCGTGAGAAATTGAATTGTAACTAAGAAGTTGGGTTGTTCAATTCGAAACCAGATTTCAAAACAGTGGCTTTTTTCACCGTTCCTCTGAATTTTAGCTAACTTATCCAATTAACGAAATTTTAAGTTGATTCAGCTCCAGTAGTTCGATTGGATCTCTCCTCATAAGGGCTTATTTGGTACCCAGCGATTCATTCTAGTTGCCAAGTCAGAATTCATTACAGTGGCTATTTCTCCCGTTCCTCTGAATTTAGCTAACTTATCCAATTAACGAAATTTTAAGTTGATTCAGCTCCAGTAATTCGATTGGATCTCTTCTTATAAACGCTTGTTTGGTAGACATGGAGTCATTCTGGTAGTTAAATTGAATCATGTGATAAGTGATGACAAGCATTTGCACCGATTTGGATGTGTTTCAATTCGGGTAAATGGCTTTGCTTTTGTTATTGCCGTCCAATTTTTCTGTGTAGAGAGATCGTCTGTAGCTCTTGATTACATCATCCTTCCGTTATTTATTGACCAGGCTGATGGGTGGATGGTGGAGACGATTAGCTTATTAGCGAATCCTAATCAGATTCGTCCAACAAGGTTTTGGGGCGTTTACACGAAGCTAAAGATCTTCAACATGACAAATTATCAGAAAGGTGAGTTTCCCCCCATTCATTTGAACAACATCTTCTACTTAGAGCTCTGATGGATGTCATTGTTCATACTCTCTATTGCTGTGATTTGGTTATCTGCTCAGGGTGTCGTTTCCCTGCTGCTGCTGCGGATTCTGCTACCTTTTTCTTCACCATCTGTGTTATAGTTTTGTCTTTCTTTCTCGTGTTCCTATTGTTGAAAGGTCCATTTCATGTGGTGGGGAACAGGGGATTGCGTTGACTTTTTTCATTTTGGGACAGAGATTTGGGTAGTGTATTGCCCCTGTATCCTCAATTGGCGTGACTTTGGTCATTGTCTTCTTTGTCCTGATGCTGGCACCTAACTTTGAATACGGCTGCACTTGGCAATCCGTTGAAACAAATACTTTGATGCTTTGTTTGTCGTGTTAGCATGGTAGGCGGCAGTTTTCATATCACTTTCTCTTATTGGTCTCTGCAATTTTTTTGTGCAGTTGTATATCTCGATGCAGACACTATAGTGGTAAAAGACATTGCGGATCTCTTCAAGTGTAGTAAGTTCTGTGCCAACCTCAAACATTCAGGAAGGTTGATTTCTTTCCAAATCCTCGTCTCTTCCAACCTGGTTTATCAAAGGAAGAGAGAAATTATAGGCCTGTACCTGATATGGAGAGGCTATCTAACCCTTTATAATGCCGATGTTGGTCTCTACATGCTTGCTAACAAGGTGTGTACAAATGCTAGAGAAGCTGGTTTAACTCCCACTGACAAATTATTCTTTGGATCATAATTTATTCCACTGTCCTCCTGGTTTCTGCCAACTAAAACCTAGTCCAGGAGTTCAAAGTTTTTGAGTGCTATTCTTTTTTGAGTTTGCGCTAGGCATTTCTGTGGACAAAGTTCCGTCATCCATATAATTAATCAGGTTGATTGATTTTTATCAAAATGACATTGAAATCAGTGAAAGTTGTTTATCGAGACTGTAGAAGTTTGTTCTTTTCTCAAGTTAGTGGCTTGTTTCATGAATCTTAAGGGCTTTGGTTTTGCTTGTTTCATGAATCTTAAGGGCTTTGGTTTTGCTTGTTTCATCAATCTTCTATTCAGGTCTGTTTATTACACTTATTGTCTATGAACTGTTCCAGATAGTATATTGGTTTGAACCCTCATAATTGTATCATCTTTTGGGCAGGCTTGCTTGTTTTGTAGGAATTCGGTATATGAACATATCAGATACCTGCATTACAAGATTAGATCGAATGGAGAACTTGGCTATAATGGTGTTTCATCATCATTGCCCATCAGTTATACACAACAAGTCGGTACCACTTTTATGCCCCAAATGAAATGGTCATCATTCCTTTGTCAGCCTGTCAGCTAAATCTGGTTTTATTTTGGTTCACAGTGCAAGTTCCCCGCTTGTCTCGGTGGACTTCCTATCGCTGCATTGACTTCCCTCGCATTTAGCATGGCGATCATGCCGCATCAAGTAATGCCATGGACTGGTTTGCTCTTGATGTATGAGTGGACCTTCACATTTTCGTGATTTTATATGGAGGTTTTCTCCATTTGATCTACCTATGTGGAAGGAGAGCAGTGATGCACAAACACCATAGCATTCCTCCGACTCGGGAAAAAGGTTTTTCTTCCCCTCCTAGCTTACATGTCCAGGTGCTATGGTTCCCTTTTTCAAGTTTATAGTTGGCTAATTCATTCGTTTCTGGAACAGGTCATCAACGGCTGGCTTCATCATCTTGTGAACTCGATGCAGGATATTATTGGGCTCTACGTATGGCACTTTTGGTCGATGGAGTCCGGCTTTGCCCCATATTGTCAGGGTTACTGCAGTAATCACGAGGTTATTACTTTTCATATGCATTTAAAATCTCTTCTGTAACAAGTATCCAACAGAACTGCGTTTGTTTGACCGGAAAATTCTCGTAAGGGTGTCAGCTGTGTGTGTGTGTGTGAAAACTGTTTACAAGCAGGCTAGGGTTGATTGTTGCTCGAGGAATGATTCTTGCATCATTCATGACATATGCAGCAGGCAAAGCAATCACATCGTACTTGAAAGGCCTCGAAGACCGGTATTTAACACGAGGGAGGAGTCTGTGTTTTGCATGATTGACTGACAGTGAGTGTAGTTTAGCTTCCTTTCTGGGATTGTTGTGTACCATCAAAACTGACTTATTGACATGTAACATGCTAAGAATTCATGTGTATGTTATAGAAAAATGCCATTTGGTGGTAATTGATAGTGAATTTTCGATTTGCTCATATGACATCAGCAAGTGATTGAATTGTGTCCACTAATGGCGACGCAAATGCTTTTGATAGAGCAGTGGCCATGTGATCATCCTTCACCTGCAGAAATATAGCATTAATCAATCTTAGGGTTGGTTTAGAATAAAGGGGAACGAAAAGGATGATTCACAAAGTACAACGATTGACTTACAACTGGGATTCCTTGCTTGTCAAGTAAAGGAGATGGGTTCATGCTACCAGTGCAGGAGTCTCTTAGTTCAGATTCCAGAATCTTGACTGCTGTACTACAAACAGAAAGCGCTTTCCTCATGTCGCCTGATGCAGCTGCAACTTTCTGTAACGTGTATTGAAATGGCGGATGGATTTTTCTTTTCAAATAAAGTTATATTGTTTCAAAGATCTTTACTTAGTCTGGCAGATAGCTCCAAAGCTTGTGGGTTGAAGACTACTTGAAGGATCCTGAGTACTTGATCTTTGGAATAAGCTTTGAATGTTATAACCAAGGGTTTACCTGTAACAAAGATAGTGATAAGAACAATCAACGAATGATTCAGCCATGTTGGCGAAGGAAAGAATGACTCAATTGTGCCAATACCAATGTAGCATACACCAACTATAAGAAATCTATCCTACAGAGTGGAAGGCAGCAAAAAACTCACAGTTCAATAACCAGAGTTTTGGAAGAAAACGGTCTGCTAAGTCTATGGCATTAGCTATTCCTGCAACGTTGAACATACAACAAAAACGTAATTTCACTGGCAATCACAGGAAAATGAACAGAAGGGTTCTCAATGGAACATTGCCAAGAAGGACTAAGGAGTAAGGATTACCAATCAATATAGATCTAGAAAAAGGCAAAGTTGTATTGATCTTGCAATGGTGCGGTAGTTCCATTGATCTTTGTTTTCATCGATACGTCCTTATCAACTACCTCCCAAGACAAATAGTTAGCACATTAGCCCACTAGCACAACTGCTACTGGAATTCACCATACAAGTTTACCTTGCTGCAAAATCTGAGAAGAGCTCATAAGCGTGGTACAGTTAATGGACAATACTTCTGGAGACTGAACACCACCCTATCAAGCAGAAGAACTCACATGAGATCGACAAGCAATATACAGTTCACAAAAATTCAATTGAAAGAACACATCAATTCTTACATCTCTGGCAGCCATATAAGCAATCTCCTGCTGCCAGTTCCTAGAGTATAATCTGCAAAAATGATCATTAAACATAGTTAAATTTAGATCTAATAATGCATTAAACATAGATTCTATTTGATCGAATTACTCACCTCTATACTTTCTTTTACCACAACTCCCCCAACTTCATAAACTTGTGATGTTCTCGGGTCGCGTTTGCTTCTTTCCCTATGCATCACAACATTTCGCATGAATAGCATGTATTGTCTGCTCCGAGACAAACCCTGAAACCATACCAGCTCATTCTTATCATAATAATGATCCTCTAAGCCCTTATAACAGGCTTGAAAGAAAGCCTTCTCTTGTGGCCTATGATCACCAAAGAAGATGTGCATATAATCATTGATCGGGTTATCTCTCATAGCAACATTAGCAATGTCAACACTCTGAATAAGATCCGCTCTGTCTACCATTATTTGCTGGTTTGCCGGATATTCTGTTTCATACAAATCATATATCTTCAATATGAATTGTGCTGATCTTTTAGGTCCCCAAAAACAAGGATGGTTAAACACCATTAACCATCTGCACCTGCACATATCATTAGACAAAAAAGGAGGGAAATGCTTCCATCCAAACAATAACATGATGAAAATTACACAAACAAACAGTAGGATGATGAAAATGGGACAAACAAACAGTAATATAATAAAAATACCTCAAGCCAAGTACGCCATCATCATTGATTAATTTCAGCACGTGCTTCAAATATGCATCGAAATGATTCTGAATGATCCCTTGACTACCAAACAAGTGTTGGATTATACGGCTCAAACTAATTAGTTCACTCGACCACTCATCTTTGACCCGCTGATAACCATTTTCAGGATGCAAAGTTACAGAAGCTATTATGTAACGCTCAGTAGGAGGAGGGGGTGTGCAGAGTTTAACGACTATAACATGCATTTCGAGCAAACACATTAGGAGCAAAACCTTCTTTCCCCATCACATCCATCAACTCAAACGCCCTATCGAAATTCCCAGCTTTAGAATGCCCATTGCCGAGACAAGTATACGAACTTGTGTTGGGTACCAAACCCTGTTCCTTCATTCTGCTAAATAACATCTCAGCTCTGTTCAACTTATTCTCTCGGCAATACCCATGAATCAAGGAGGTATAAGTATGCACGTTCGGCTTGTAATTATCGCTCCTAACATGCTTCAAGAACAACCGAAACGCCTTCTCGGTCCATCCTTTCTTACACAGTCCATCGATCAACACAGCATGAGTGTAGACATTCGGTTTCAACCCTTTCTTCACCATCTCCTCCAACGTCTCGAATGCCTGCTTAATGCTCCCCCTCTTGCAGAGGCCATTAATCAGAGCAGTAAAGTTGATCAAATTCGGCTTCAGACCCATCTCAATCCACTTATTGAAGTACCCGTACGCCCGATTCCCAAACTCTTCGTCAGAAAACTTTGTAATCACCAAACTGCAAGTAGCGTTATCAACAAGAAACCCTCTCTCAACCATGTCACTCAACCATCTCTCGGAAACTAAAACCTTCCCAGCTGTACAATACGCCATAGCCATCAACTGATAGCTCGTGTAATCAGGACGAAAATCTCTCATACGCATTTCGTCGAACACATCCTCTGCATACTCAATCATCCCCATCTCACAAGCAATCTCCACAACATAATTCAAAGTTCTGGAGCTAAGTACCAATCCTTGGTTCCCCATCTCAATAATCATATTCAAAACCTCCTTCAGCTTCCGATCTCTGCGAAACTCCTCACCATACATCGCATCACTTCATGAGCTCGATCCAAATTCCTGTTAGCAACGAATGAAGTAGCGGCAACAATGTAGAATCTCATGAAGTGTCTGAATTTGGGGAAACCGATAGCCCAATGAAAGAAGCTCATTGTCACCATCGAACCTTCTTCCTCTGCTAGCAAAGCGGCAACCGTTGATGGCTTCCTCTTGATTCAAATCCTCCGGGCTTATCCCAAGCTCTAAAGGTGACGACTTCTTCCCATGCCAGAACGATTCATTTACGATTGCACAAATCAACCTAGACAGAGATTGTTCTTCCCTCGGTGAATTATTGACCCCGTCGTCGTAATCCTCATCTGCGCGGGTGATTAAAGAAACTGATCGATCGGAGAATCGGCAAATGGAAGTAGCTAGCGGAGATGCAGGTAAAGGAGGAAGCTTGTTCTTGAGATAGCGTAAACCAGGAACTAGACAATACGCCATCGTTGGCTGATTCTCTAGAAATAGAAATGCTTGGTGAAATTACCTATAGAAGGAGCAAGCTTTTCATCCTTCTGCTAGTCTTCGACGGAGGCCGTCGGCAGGCAGAGGTCAACGGGATCTGTAGCTGCGTCATTGGAGATCGGAGACGGCGGGAGAGGCCAACAGGATCCCTCGGCATTGGTGATTGACTGAGCAAAGAACGCCTGTTTAGCACAGAAAGACAACCATGAATGGTTAAACACTATTTCCCAATCTCGTACCGACAATTCTAAAAGAGTGCTGAACTATACCTGTACATTGCCATCATGTCCACTCTACTTAGTTGTGTGGGGTTCATTCTGTCATCTATGAAACACGGTTCCTACGAATTTTCATCTCCTTCGACTATCTCGTCGTCAGATGCCTCACCATTTGCCGAGACCCTGAATATTCAGAGAGAAAGATTTTGATTTTTGACATAGGTAGACAACTTAATAACTAATTTTCGAACAAGCTTTGAAGTTCACACTTACTCGGCTTCCTCTTCTATTTGCAGTCGTTGATGATGCCAAGCTGCTCCCTTTTGCCTGAAAATGGCACTGCTAATCAGTATCTCTCTATGCCTGTCACATTTACAGAGGAACGAATAACCAAGTTTTTTCGTGTTTGATGCTTGGTATTGTTACCTCTCCCGTGTTTTGTTTAATTTATGTACATAGTACTACTGACAGATCCATTAACGTTCATAGCAAAAAGAACGGTCGTCTCTAGTGCTTCCTGAGTTCTTACCCTTCGCAAGTTCTCCAACTTTTCGAAGCCTTTTGAGCCTTCATACTGGTTGAACACTGTCTGACTTATCAGAAGAACTGACAAGCCATTATCTACTGGAGATATTGGTCGAAGGAGAATCGCTTTCTTTGACTTTGCCAGCAGTGTTTTCAGGTGAAGGGTTCTGAATCTGATCACTGATTGCGGGACAAGCCATATCTGCATCGACAACTATATTAGGTGCATTTGATTCATTTCTCCAAGTACTTGGAGACTTTGGCAATAATCCAGTATGCAGTTTCATGGGTGTAGTAACATCTTGTGGAACAAGAATTTCTTCGGTTGCCGTATCATTCAGAAATTCTGTGGAAAAAGGAAAACATTTAATCAAAATGAAATATTAAGCTAATAGACTGATGATTCCATGGTAAATAAACTCACCATGTTCATCATTCAAAGGAGGCTCGGGAACGACAACATGTTCATCATCCATAGGAGAGTCAGGAACAAAACCATGTTCATCATTCATAGGAGACTCGGGAACGACACCACTTTGCAGCATGTGAGTTAATTGAGGACTGAGATCAGCATCTTCATAATTGTTGTTGCAGTACTCATCAACTTTCGGAGAATGTGCATTGATCCCAGTTTCAACATAGCTATCGCCTAGAGTCTCTTTTCAACATATCTTGCTCTGAATTTCCAGTCTTAGGGACCTCGGAGCCAAAATTGTCGACAGCGGCTAATCTGGTGGAACCGTCATTAGAAGTCGTCTTCAAATGTTGACATTCTTTTTCACAGGTTAGTGAGGCAGCACCATTATGTGATGCCAATTTCAAAGGAAGTGAAGGGACATAAGAATTTAGGACCTTCCCAAGGGAATCAACCGAAACAATAAGGCTCTTGGTTGCCACTTCGTGTTCCATTGGTTCTTCACAATTGCTTTATCCCTGAACGACGATAGAAATCTGTGAGCCTCTAAATAAAAAAAATATTTCTAGTAATATGTATGTGAACTTTGGAACCAATGAACAAAAATGAATGCCAAATAAAATAGAAGGCATATCAAATTTCAGTTGCAAGTCTGATAAACTACTGGAAGGTGCATGAAAATCTAAAAGGACTCCCCCATGCTTGAATTTACTGAACAATAGTAGTTATAATGAGAATTGATGTACATTACTGGCTCTGAAATTTGAGAATATTATAACCCTTGAGTTCTGGGACTCCTTGCTTTCTGAATCAAGTAAAAAGAAACATGCATAGTTAATGGGAAACAGTATAAAGCTAAACTCGAAAGTCAAATATAAACTGTTTTCATAGAATTGGAAGAGACAGCTACTCACTGAAATGGTTAACAAGTACTTCCAACATTTTCGATAACTTGGGACTAGTTGTACCATGGCTCAAGCTTTGTTCCATAATGAGCTTCACTGTTTTAATATCTTCATTTCTGCTCATCAGCCTCAAAAACCTGCAGCGGCCAATTACTAGCAGTTGAAGGTATTATTAAGGTTGATGGAGTAACAGATCCTAAAAGGATAGCTACGCATCTGATTTTGGTTCATAAACCTGGGGTGTATCAAAGAAAACCCGTTTAGATTTCCAAAAGCATGCTAGTTTTGTTGGACCTATCTGGCCTACCATATCAATTGTCCACTCCTGCAAAAGGTTTAGATACTATCATGAGGCAGTACAAAGAAAGAAACGAGGGAAAAGAAACCATGGAACCAATTATACTCTTGATCGAAAAAATCCTCTTACTTGTGGAATTCCCATTATATTATGACAGGCTTCTATTTATAGAATTACGAGTGGTCGAGACGGCAGCAAACACAATCTTTCCTGGAGTTGATACATTACAGCGAAAGCAGGCAGCAAAGAAATGTTAAAGACTACATAACATTGACAGCATTACCACCATATTTTTCAGAAAGTTCAAAATGATAAAAGGATCAAAACTTTGAGCCAAACAATTCAGACTTGTAGAAACTAAGTGAGCCAACTTTTACTAAAAGTAAACAATGAGCATCTTGCGGACAGTTTTACCTTCTGGAAACCATCGGAAGTAATTGTACATGACAACTGCAGCAAGTGTCTTGCCAAGTCCAGTAGGCAATGCAACCAATGTATTTGAAAACAATGCTGCCCTCGCTATGTTCAGCTGGTATTCACGAAGTGGAACATTCACTGCAGTAGCCAAGGCAACCGGTAGTTTTACATATAATATGAACGTAGGATATAGGCAAAAACAAAAAACCTCTTGTTTAACAACATGCTTACAGCACTTCAAGCAAAATCCTTATTAAGAAACCGCAAATAACTTGCTAAGAAGAAATCTAGTGATAAGCACATTGCAAAACAATTAGTTCCAAAGGAAGATCAATCACTCAGCCAACTAGACATCTCAAAGGGAGGAACTAGGTCACTGTTCAAGGTCTCACGATACAGTCTAAGGAAATCCTATGTACAAAAATTCAAAATTGAAGATTTTGCTCATTGTATTTTTGAATCTCGCCTAGGACTTGATCTACTTCCAAGGTTTTCGACCATCCTGATTCCACTACTCCCCCCGTAACTCTTCACCAAGCCTTTGCACTCACCAAGATACCCATCATCGGCTATTGCACTGATTTTGAAAAAGCGGCTATGGAAAAAAGAGTAAGAAAAATTGACCTGGATATATCCAAGTTTTAGCTGCCTCGTAATCAATCTCAAAACAGCTGCCTCCCACTCCCGGAACCCAAGCATCTGTAGTTTCCTCAACAACCAACGTCTTCGTCTTCCCAATGAAACTATCTAGCGTCGCCTGTTTACAGTTCCCAGACGGCCGCTTCCCATTCTTAACGAGAGAATTGGAACAATTCGAATCACCCCCAGCAACCGATTATCCGATCGGTTTGGGTTGAATGAGGAGGTGGAGGGAATCACATTCTCGCAGGCCACGTCGATTTCCTTAACTGCTGCCTCCCAATCGAACTCCTGATCAGAAAACGAATCAACAGAAATGAGCAGAAGAAAAGTGAAAAATAAAGAGAGGGAAGAAAAAATCGGGAACTAACATCGTCGTCGTCGCCGTTGATTAGGAGAGGATTTGCAGACGCTATCGGCTTGGAGTGAAGCGGAAGTCCAGAGTGAAAGCAAGAACAAAAAATTGGGGAATTTTAATTTTAATTTCTTTTTCAATTGGCGCTAAAAAGGAAAGGTAAAATTTCGACGAAAATTAAAAAATGGTGCGCAGGCCATATCCATTGGGCTCAAAAACTGTTTAGTTTAACCATTTTGGGCCCTTTACCTAATGAAAGATTGGGCTTTACGGGAGCGTTACGGCCTTCTCATTATCGACGATAGACATTCTCAACTTCAACGGGACGTTGTTTGGGCAGATTGAGATTTTCTAGCTCATCTTTGATTTAGAGTTTAATCCACATCCATGAAGAAAAATGTAATTTGTATCTAGTAATTGATTAGGTGAATTGGAACTTTCGAGCTCGTACGACTCCTCATCATTAGTTAAAGTTGAATCCCCGTCCATGGCAAAAAAGTATTGTGTATCTAATAATTAAATGGTTGAATTGAAAATTTCGAGCTCTTATAATTCTTCATCGTTGTTAGTTTGGAGTTTGAATCCACTCAAACTATAAATACATTGTTTTATGACGTGGGAAACTCAACCCGAAACCAAACGTACAATCCAAAACCAAACGTACAATCCGAAACCAACTCAAATTACTCAGCTAAAGCAAAATGTCCGAAACCAATTCGGATTACTCAGCTATAGCAAAATGCTATCAGAAGTGCTGCCTCTCAGGATCTTAGCTTCATATGTACACATAACAAATACGTATGACATTTGGGAAGAAGACTACCAACTCAAGACAGTTCTTCGAATGCTGCAGTTTCGAATTGTACGCACCCTCCATCTCATACTGCAATCGGAAGGGAGTACAAAATTGTGTTGAATTCGATGAAGAACGAAGGATGGCAATTTGGATGTAGGATAATGGACTTTTACCTTGCAAGATTTCAGAAGAGGTTCCAAGAACGAGGATGTGAAAAACCTGACAGATTCTCTGAGTGAGGTCCTGTCCCAGTCTGTTTGACAAGAGAATGTAATTTAATAACATCAATGGCGGATTCCTGTCTTAATGAAGTGGAAATTACAGAAGAAGAATAAAAGGAGTGATTTGTATATGCTGGAATTGAATTCATTACCATTGTAGCAGCCTGCAACGAAAATCAGACCAGGATCAGATCGGAATCCTGCCATGGTTCGCATATTTGGAGAAATTTGGTTTTTACAGCAAACTTATAATATGGTGAAGCAGCAAGAGGACTGCTGTAGGATCGAATTCGTGGCACCGGGCTGGGTCTATCGGTACACAAACACACGTCCTAGAGAAGAAAATAAACATGCAGCATGAGTAACTTGAATACATAGTCAGCAGGAATGCTATGCATGAAGCATTATGCACCAGTTAGTGAGATGAAAAACTAAATTCTCTTCAGGTACTTACCGGAATTTGGATGGACACAGAAGGGTGCCTTCAGCAAGTGGTTCATGTGTTTGGAGACCTGAAATGGAAGGAAAATGGTATTGCTCAAGGAGTTCAAGAAACGGAGAAAGTAGACGAATGATTTCGAAAGCTTTCACAGCTACATTTGAAAGCATAACTAAAGCAAGCGGCTGGATGATATTACACTAAACTCCATATCAATCCTGGGATATGAAAAAGAGAAGACAATTTCTTCGACACACCTATGCAGGCCTTGTGCCTGGAAATAATAAGTTGAGTACCAGTTGAGTGCACTTAGATGAATGAATGCACCATCAATTGTTGGGTGATCAGGTTATAATGCATAAATAATGGTCACATTCCTACACAAAATAGGGTAATTGCTCCCATCGAACAGCGTTAATGTTGTCTCTCGAACCAGACGACCTTTTACTGTTCTGGCACCTACCTCGAAGCTCCGCAGCAACAGCTGCAAATCCAGCAGTGGACACATAGATTCAGATATAATGGATTGATGCTTGGCCATATAGGGAGAGAAATTGTGTGAGGTTTTAGTACATTCATTGGGAATCATTTCTAGAATCTTCTCGCATTTGTCTTCTCGGTTGAGAAAATTTGCTGACTAGAGAGCAATTGGTTCTCGAATAAATCCTTCAGTACTTCTGAGTAGGATCTCCTGCAAAAACATTCAACATGAGTTTATAGCAGCAAAAAAATCGAATTAACACTGGAAAAGGGAAACTTACACCAAGAAACGATGAAGACCATGGCCAGACAAAGAACTTTTTTGTTACTGTTCTCACTACCCTGATGAACATGGCCAGAACTTCAATCAAATACTCAAGAAATCTCATTGAAACAATTCTACACATAGCTTGTTGTATATAAATAAGACCTTGTATACGCCGAAGTAATCAGCAAGTGATGCTCTCTGTTCATTAGTCAACCTGAATCAGTGCATTTGAGTGAGCTCTCTGTTACATCCACATAGAAAAACAACTGTTATAAAAACCATTTACCTTTTTGCTTTTCCATCAGAAACCCAACAATGCACACCACGTCGGCCACTGTACACCCAGAGAATGTGGTTGAAACCAAAGTCATCTGCATTATTGAAACCGAAGATATGTACAGACTACAGTTACCATTCCCATAAGACAACCATTTGAAGAAATCACCAGAAGGGAATAGTTTTGCTGCCAATAAGCAAAACAGGCAATGTTCAAAAAGGATAGCAAGAAAAAACCCAAAAAGTAGGAATTGACAACATGAAACATCCTAAAAGTAATTTTCCATAAGAACTACCGTAGTACAGTCTGAGGAAATTCGGGTTGAATCCACTTTCGATGGCCTGGTCAGCATTCTGCCCATCGATTGCCATGTCATCCCTCCCATTGGCAGCTTCTTCGATCGCCATCTCTATCTAACGAATCTGCTACAATAACAGTTCAGTGAAACTAAACTTCCTGCGTGTTTAAAATCTACTGAAACTTCAATCGAAGGATTGGACAGCGAGAGAGAGAGAGAGAGAGAGAGATAGAGAGCTTACGATTGAGTGCTGCGCAGATTGAATCGAGCTTCCTGATGAAGGATTGACAGCAGGAGAGAGCGAACTGAGTGAAGAAAATTAGGGATTGCAAGGAAAGAGAAAGAAAATTGAATTTTGTTTTAAGTTCTTCTAGCTAAACTGGCAGGAAACCCCCGCCAAATTTCCAGGGTATGAACTATTACGTTAATGGTCACTTATCTTTTTGTCTAGATGGCGAAATCATAAGTTCTTTTTTGTAACGATTTCATACTTACCTCTTTGAACGGTCTAACAAGGTAAAACGAGATTGTCACATACATCAATATATCGTTACTTATAGTTAAAATATTGTGATGGGTCATTCTCGTCCGAGTAGATGAATCACTCGGTATGGGTTTAAAGGATTGGTCGAGAATCATCTCATAATCGTCCGGGAGATAGGCTCTTCCTTACTACAATCCCATACTCTATTCAATAAGTTGTTCATGTTTATCAACATTATTATCCAATAATCTATTTCGTAGTTAAATTTGTATCTAAGCATAGCCCTGTAAAAAAATATTATTAATCGACCCAACCGTATTAATCAAACCAAATCAATCCATATTTAACGATTAATAATCATATATGATTGAATTTGAGTGACAATTTAACAAATCATATATTTTATGATTGGTTATGATTTTTAATAAATAAAACCAACCCAACCCAACAAAAAATAAATATATCACTAAAATTATATATGATTAATGAATACATATCAAATATTCTACTCTGTTTCTAGAGATGCTACAGACCTGATGTAGCTCTCCTTTGTTTTTCATCCCCTTTCTTGTTCTCGTATATTAACAGAATTTTGCTTGTATTTTAACAAACCACTTTAATATTATAAATTATTATGGGTTGTTGCTATTGAAAAAATATAAATATATGTATATTAACCAAATAAACCCGTAACTAAACCAATCTAATGTTATAAATAAATAGCGAGTTTCGTATTTGATGATTAGGTATGATTATGTTGTTATATAAGCGAGAGGTTAAAATGATCAACGAGTTGCACGTGAATGAGCTTGAGGGCTAAAGGAGCTAACTAGATAACGAATTACTAATTGATCGAAGTGATAAGTGTAGCTAGCTACTAATTATTTAGTAGATGTAGACCACGATGGTTGGAAAGAGTCGAGCTCGCTCTAGATTTGGTTTCGTTCAGGGCTTACCAAATCGAGTCAATAGCTTAGACCAAATCGGTTGGGAACCAGCTTCGTCATAGTTAAACCACCGAAGATTAAACAAGCGCCGGAAATAAATCTGACAAACACCTCCAATAAATCATCTTCGCGAGATTCCTCACCTCATCGCAGCAACCAGAGATGTATTAATTCAATTACTTAGGTCAGGAGATGGTAAAACAATGAAATTATCCAAACAAATCAGTTGTATACCGAGTAAAAGCAAACCAAGGATTCTGTTTCTAGAGCCTAAGGCAAATAACTCAGATTAGAGTTTCAACCGAGTTCATCCACATATCAGAATATGTCGTCGAAATTACTTGATAAAAGAATGAGATTACCCGAAATAAATTGAAATGATGTTTGACGGTTTAGAGATCCTTAACTTGACCTGGATGTATAGACGAGTTCCCGTCGTCGGTACCTCGGTCGAAGAGCGGAGGGGTCATTCAACCGCGACTACGTCGTAACACTATCGCCAAATCAGAAGTGGAAGATAACAAATGAGGACGTCAGTTAAAGCGGGATGAATATGAAAACGAGAATCGGATGGAAGATAATGAAAGAAAAATATGATGGAGGATAGTAGATGAGGAGGATGAATCGAATTGAATTAGATGAAAAGGAATTTCAGATGGGTAAGTAAAGGAAAAGAATCGACACCCATGGAAAGTAGATGAAACTTCAAAGGAAACATTTGAACAGATGGAAGAGGAACGGGCCGACTCTCTTTTCCAAACAAACTTCTAAACAACGCCGGTTTAAAATGACCCGTTAATGGGGATAGAGGTGTAAATATAATAGTGATGTAATTGTAAATTGATTATATTTAAAGTGTTAAATAATATTAATTTGTTAGGAGAGTAAGAAAAAGGGTTTTGTTATTTTTTTGATGACGATCGTTGTTTCATATATCCTCGCTTGTGAGATTATACCTCCCATTTAGTCTTGTTAATGCGTTGAACTGCTTACAATCATTATTGAATCAGTATTAGTAAGAATTGATCCGGTAATTTTCGTTCTCATAAAAAAATGCTTTGCCAAAATTATTTAAAGAGAACCTACTTATGAAAGCATGGTCGATTTGGGTGGCCTGGATACATCTCTATAGAATTAAAGGGTACACCGTTTGGGATTGCCATAGCGCTCTCTACCATTCTAGGACATGGAAATGCATATTGAAGTATTAGATAAACCTACATCCCCTTACATGCAAAACCTCGATTCCTCCGACGCTGTCCTCTCCATGGACTTCATCACGATTATAATAAGCCCTCCAACCCCGCCAACCACGTCAACGACAATCACCTCAACCTTACTCGCCACAATCTCCATCACCACCATTCCCACCACTGATACCTTTGGACAACAAGTTGTCGCCCTTAGTTTAGATAAATCGATGTCGCCGCCGATGGCTCTCACCGGATTGATCAAAGAGACCAACATGAGAGTATCACCTATGTGTGGTCGGTTCGTTTCTCACAAAGAAGGAGATGAACCTCAACGTCGTGCGCCGCGCGATACCGGAAATCTGGAAGCCAGGACGAGGGGTAGAGATCGTTGCCTTGGAGCGAGGGCTTTTTCTCTTCCGTTTCAATCACTACATCGACGTAGCCCACGTGATTGACGATGGACCGTGGAGCATGGATGGCATGCTGCTTCTCACACACGAACTTCGTCTCGTGATTACATTTATTGTGATACCATAAATGCTATGTGAAACTAGATTTTAGAATTACATTTATTGTGAATCGTCAATATCGATAACTTGAAATTGACATCCATGATGGATTTACATTACCTAAAAAGAATTGAGCGCACCGAAATCTTCAGTATATGATGACGGTATTTTCGACACACTTTTTGTCATTATAAACTATATTTTTGTGTCAAAATGTATTCAAATTCGGGTTTTGAGTACATGTTTGGTTCTCTTGCCCATCGGGGCCGTGTTATGGTGTTTGGTATGTTTTTTGTATATTTCAGGTGTAATATGATGTTTAGAGATGAACCAAGACATGACGGGGATGCCGAACAACTCAAAGCGTTCGACTTGGGAAGTAAGCGTCACCGTTTAGTATTTTGATCATAACTCAAAAATGAGTCAAATGAATTGACTTGAATGGGGTAGTTTGGAATAAAAAATTGAGAAAATCACATTAATGTGGTCGTTGTACGAGCATGTTACGTCGCTAATACGACCATTTTACGGGCTCGTTATGTCGTTGTTACGTCTACACTACGAGTAGTTGAATTCATCATCGTTATGTCAAATTTACCACTCTTTATGTCAGCCATATATACACTTTACGAGTCTGTTATGTATTTTTTATTATATCATTTTAATAGGTTCATTATGTCGACTTCATATGTAAATTGTTATATCTATATTACATCATTATTAGATCATTGTTATGTCATTATTATATCCAATTTCCGTGAGAAGAGTAGAGAGAAGAAAGAAAGAAAAAGTTGAAAGAAAGAATATTTTTTAATTCCCGTTATCTCTCGTAAAATTTCAACTGTTAAATTAAAATTGACGAAAATAATTTTAGACTGTTGGATCGGCTATCGAATTGATCCGAGAGAAATGACTATTGGACCATTTGCAATTGCGTTATATTTCATGGTTAAACCTTTGCCTTGAGGAACCTAAGCATGCCATGGTAATTATCGTGCTTGAAAGGAAAAAAAGTTGCAGCAATATAAGAAGTAGAACCAGACGTCGACTTGCATTAACTCAGCATCATGCTCTACCGACATGATCATGCTGCTACTTTCACACTGGATTGTTTGTTTTTCGATCATGACATTATCCTGATCATCTAAATCTTCAAGTTCATAAAAAAAGACAACTAGCAAGGTTCGAACAAAGAAAAAGAGAAGGTTCGAAAAGGAAGATGACTTCAACTGCAACACTTGTACGTTAATACAACATATTAATACATAGATTCCAGAAGAATCCACCACCATTTCTGACCCAGCAGCAAGCAGTCTTCTTTGAGCGCCCACCAGCATCACCAGTTATTAAGCGCTGACAACAAGGGGAAAACAACGAGCACAATAAGGCATACGCACATACACAAGGACCCTTTCTAACTAAAAGATATATACCAAAAAAAGATAAGGGAGGAGGAGAACTAACTAAAATTGCTGCCGCCGCGAGTAAAGGCATGCTCATAATGGCCAAACTCTGGAATAAAGTCTTCGTATGATGCACAGGACAGGATCTTGAACGTGTATCGTGATTTCTTCCCAGCCGAAGCAGAAGCATCATCAATGGAGTCTGTTGTTTCCGACTGATCAACTAGTTCGAAGTTACAGACAAATAAACGACCATATCGATCACTAATAGTTGTCATATAGCAGATAAAGATGGAAAACGTGTCCTCCTCCTTGGTGTCATAAGGAAGTGTCCATGCGTGAACAAGATAACTGTAGTCTTTTAGTTGGCCGTTAACAAATACTTCAAGTTCTTCCAGACGCTCAACACCCAACTGAGCACGAAGAGATGACGGTTTCTCATCGAATTCGATTGGCTGTGACAGTTTTGCAGACACATGGATTTCAAGAGTCTTGCACTTGAGCGACAGTCCCACCCGTATATATTTATCCCTGCAAATACATCCCACATAACCCCACAGCCTCTCAATCGCCTTCATGAAATGCGAATCACATGCCTTGACATGCTCCTCCTCGACCTGGGACACAACCTCAGGCTCAATTGTAGTAGTAATAGGGCGAGGATCATCGCAGAATTTGAACTTTTCAGCATCCATATCAAGGCAAACTAGACGATCTCTCCAACCCCATTCCCCAGAAGTCAAACTGATGTATGCATACTTCCCTGACACAACAAAACCATTGGAGACTGGAGCAGTACCTCTTGCAAATCGGTACACGAAGGCATGGTCAAAAGGGGTTTTCAGGGTTCTGGTTTCATGATAACCAGAGTTTCCATTCTCAGCGAGGTGTATAACCTCGCAAGACATACCCTCAGGGGGTCTGATGATATCAGTAGAATTACGAGTTGGGATTATAAATATCTTCTTCTTACTGCTGTTGTTCTCTACGCTACCGTAGTAGGGGATAACAAGAGGAACTATTTTAGGCGTCCGCAGCTTGCCTGCACGCTTAAACCTAACACTGGAATCATTGATATCCCAGACGAAGAATTCTTCGATTCCACGGCATTGGATGTGGTCTTCTTTATCGATTTGACAGCTGCCGATGCGAGCAAAAGCATACAGATTGGAATCTACCAGTGCGAAACCGATACCTGGATAACGGTCAAAAGCGATGTCACAAGCGCGGCTCTTGATTTTGCCTTCCGAGTTCATTAGAGACAGCGTCACGACGCCCAAAGCTCGAGTATGCAGCAATCCAAATTTCCAGTCATGAAAATCGAACTGATCGTTGTCAGAATAATCACCAAAAGCATAAACAAAATCAGAATCACGATCATAAGCCTCGTAGTCGTCGTCGTCGTCGTCGTCGCAACGGCTCCTCTTACGCACACCAGACGTCCGGTTGTATTCCATACCGCCGACGCTTCGCAGGTTTGCGAGGGAATCCGCCATATCGCAGCCGAGAGAGAGAGTTTTTGATTGAACAAACAACAAATGTGAGATCTGCGTGTTCCTATGACCTAACCCTAGACGGCATTCATTAGTTTGATTTATACAGAGTCTGGACTAAATTGAGACCGTCAGATTAAAACTCTTAAGATCAAAGGGTCCAAGAAAGCAACCGGTTCTCCGTTAAATTCGGCCCACATATTCAGCCCGCTCAACTTCTACGAGGCCCCCATTAGTTTAAACAAAACAACCGGGGCCTGAATTCCCTCAAATCGGTTAACTCTAATTGAACTGAGTTTACCTCCCTAATTGATTTTATAGAGGCAAGCTTAATTTTACGGTGCGTCACATAGGATAGTTTTGTGTTGTACTTAAAGTCGTGGAGAATTGATAAGTTTGACCGTATAATTACTATTATCTTCAATTTCAATTTGGTGAAAGCACGGTAGCGCTATCCATATATGTTAAAAATCTCATATTTTCAAGATTTAAAATTCAAAAAATAAATCCTAAAATCTTTATATTAAACCCCAAACACTAGAGAATGATGTTAACACCCTAAACATTAAATCATAGCCCTTAAACCTTGCATTATAAACTCAAACTCAAAATCGTATCACAAATTCTAACTTTTGACCATAAATCAATATTAATAGATCATAAACCCTATATATCAAATTCTAACCCATAACACTATACCTGCGGTGGCTTTGACTAATTTGCCTACACTAGAGAGGCTAACAATTGGCGAAGGAGGCGTGATGCCGGTCCTCAGGATCGTTCTCATAAGGGACTGTTTAAATCTGAAGACAATATCAGAGGGTATCAAATCTCTCGCCAAACTCAAGGAGTTGAGGCTCGAGGATGTTTCAGTGCAGCTGGTGGAGCACATTTGTGGAACTGATCGTTCCAATTTTCGACACATACTCCTCATCTCGTTTAAGTACTACTCTTCAACTGGAAGTTACATCAAAGAAAAACTAGTGCTTTAGCTTAGATGCTAAAATCTGTTATGTCAATTGCTTGTAACAATATTCTTCGTACTTATGGCTATGAGGCAGCCATTGATGTTGTTTGTATTGATCTGTATCATGGTAGATGTTCAACATGTTTTTTTACTTGTTTCAGAAGTGATCAGAAAGTTGGGTACGGGAAATACGGTTTCGATAGTAATCAGAAAGTTGGAACTGTCAACAATGGCAATGAATTTGTACCGAAAATTGGATAAAAACCTGTAACAGACCATCTTAATTTCGCTTCCTACGTGGCTTTTAACTTATACAATCGTAACGAGACATACAAGCCTTGCGAACCGAAACATCAATACGACATCAAACCAAGGCAACAAATGGACATCTATATAATTATTGCTCTAGTATTTTCACAGACATGTACAATTTGGTAGAAGGAACCATTTTTTGGAGGACTTTTTCCAGAATGAAGCTAGAGAGCTCAGAGCTGTACCTAGCTGCTATTGCCTCAGGAATTTCTTAGCTTTCCTGGAGAAGTTCTTGACCATTAACTGGTCAGAGAATGTCAAAGGAAGTTCTGCCTCAGCCGACTCTCTTCGATCCTCCACTGGTCTCAGCGTCATCCTGATCTGATGGTTCGTCGGTTATACCTCTGTACAAGTGTTTCAGAATGAAGAGTGCAGTGTCGCTATCCCTCCACTAGTTCCTAAGAGAAAGAAATCACAAAAAGTTTCTTAGCTGAGTCAGATTTAGGTATTCCTCTTGAGTTTCAAGTCCGAGTACTTACGTGTGTGCTCCAATAGCTTGAATATATGGATGTTCAAACGTCTTATCCTGAATGAATCCAGTATGAACAAGGAAAGCTCAATCAAAAGGGTCTGACAAAACATCAAAAGGTTACTACTTTACTTGAACCCTGCACAAGAAACGAACCTGAAGCATGTGATCTATTCTCCCTTCTTCACTTCCAGTCAACCTCTCCATCATGAGAGAGCCGTACGTTCGCTCACTGTTCTGTTCAACATTTTCCTCTCTTTCTGAAACAGATAACAGTATACAAGAACACTGGCAGGAAGTGAGGGATAAAGAGATGAGAGATCCTTTACTTACCATCTGAGACCTTTTCAGTTTTCGACTGGCAGATTGTAAGAACTTTAACCTGCTCAAACGACCAAAGAGCTCTATGGTTCATAGACACTAGACATATATACTGGTGTGTACAAAATTATGGAAGTCTGAAGAGCTCCCCACCCTTACAGAGTGCAAACGATCCTTGATGGCCTGAGAACAAGCAGCTATATCTTCGGAAAATTCCTGCAAGCGAGGAAGGAACCAATTAAAATGACCAGACTAACCATCCAGGAACCAATTATTCAAGGATCCAATTCAAATGGCATTCTGGTTAGAAAGAGCTATACTTGAAATCCAATGTGCAAACGCTTCCCGCCTCTGTGATAAGGAACAATGACTGGACGCTTGTCGATGTATTCTATACACACAAGTGGTTCTATTCTGTATGAAAAAAAATCCAAAGAGACACGTTGCAAAGATCAAGGACAGAAGCATCATACCAGTGGTACCACATAAGTGAAAAGGCAACCAATCGTGACAGACCTGTATGCTACAGGATCGAATGAGTGAAAAATGTTGAACATTTGCCTACAGGCTGGTATCTCCTCTGTGATATTCTCTTCTACCCAATACCCTTGCCCTTTCCCTGAAAGAGGATATGCACAAGGTCATTTGGACTTGAATGGAGTGTTTATACAATAAAGGGCTGTTAATCATGAGCACTACCGATGCCAATGCGAATGTTACGAAGAGTGAGGAATACTCCGAGAGGGGAACCAACGGCAAAGAACGTGTCCACCTGGTACAGCAAAGCTTCTACAGTCAAAAGCTAGGAAAAAAACCAAAGATTGCCATACTTTAAGAGTAAGACACATACCTTGAACTCGAGTTTCGTGTACTTGATGTATGGAGTGTAGTTCTGTGGTTCACTTTGGTGGCTGGTTCTGTGGTTCTCCTCAGTAAGGATTCCACCAGAGTTGTTTACAAGAGGAACACCTTCAGGTTGCCTTGACTCTACCGACAAGCCATCTAATTCATCTCTATACCCCGAAGAACTTGAGGTTGTGGAAGTATCTTCAGCAGCTCCATCTGCATGCACTGGATTCGATTTCTCTCTCGTCTGTACCTCATCACTGGAGTTTATTGCCTCCGAAGTGTACGAAGGGTCGTGCATTGACGAGTCATAATTCACCTCAGTAGAAGGATGTTCTTTGTACATCCATTCCATAGGAAATGGCGATGACAGATTCTCTTGATGGCAGAGAATATCATAAGAGAGAACACTCTCCAAAGAATGACCATATATGGAAACCTTTGCCAAAGAAATGTAAGTCAAAACCTCTATACAAGCTAAACGTCATGGTTCCGAAAAAAATCACAGCTAGGGTCGATCCAGGTCCTAACCTTACCATCATAACTGGGATTCCGCTTGAGGAACTTCAGATACAAACAGTTCAATTGATTTGACACCTGTCAATAACAACAATCCGAACCTCAAAATCAAGGATGCGAGGGCCTTAACAATATTAATACACTTCTCTAGATATGATGATGACAGGAAATAAGACTGGATGAACTAATACCGAGTTAATGATAAATGGGGCTCATGTAGTATAATACATCATGAGCTGTTGCACCAAGCATAACACGTAGACCGCGCACACTTTCTAAAGTGATTTTCTCGACAGCAGCTTCGCCACTAAGTTTCAAGCCCTTTCTCCACTGCCAAGAAAAGGATATGAATTTGCAAGTTCAGGTGGATGTCACATCTTAAACCGAATTCTGTATCGGTTCTGTTTACCTGGCATGGACTAAAGAGGACGAGAAGTTAAATGGCATTCAGCAAGATTTGCAGTAATGTGGCATTAAGTGCCAACGTCATCCACCAAATTAGACTTCTCCAACCTTTGACCAATACCATGAACCAAGAACACCACATGCCGTACAGGAACCTATGCCAGAGTAGATGGAGGACAATTTATGCAGTGAAGGTAGCTGATACAATTATCTAACCTATCAAACTGTAGCCAAAGGCAACCTGAAACCTAAACAAGAATTAAGGAAACACTAAACTACCCCGGAACAATACAAACCTGTGAGCAGTAAATCATCCATTTCCTTCTCCTTCTGCTGCCCAATTCATCCTAATCAGAATAACATTGGTATCATCAGATGAGCACATTGTACCAAAGGCATGACAACAGTACCGCTGCGCCATTGGTCTCGGTACCAGTATACCACGAGTATCTGGCGGAAACTTATTACAGAGATTTAAACAAAAGAAAAGATCTCATATTTATATTAGTATGAAGTTGAAAGGTTGATTTTCACTCTATATTATGTGCTTGCACATTTTTTATCAAGCTGTCAACATAGGCTCTGAGAATCAGACAAGATACCTGAGTTGGCTTCGTTGAGCATGAAGGAGAATAACCACGCCTTAGCTTGATCCCATTTCCGCTAAAATTAACGATACTAGCAACACCAGAAGCATCAGCATTGAGCCAAGCCTCTCATGAATCATCTTCACCCATAAAAAGTGCATGTAGTCCCTGCATGCACACTCAACATGGTTGTTATCTGATCATCAATCTCCGAAATAGAACTTGGAACCTTTACTTCACAAAAGGGAAATAACATACTGGTGTAGATCCTTGCAGTTCAACACGAGCAGCAAAGAGCCCAGACAGGAAAATCTTCTCGTACTGGCAACCAATCTAACCCCCCTTTACGAGCAAACCAATGACCTCTTAAAACACGCCAATTTTCTCCGTTCCAGTAGACAGGAAAACAATGTCTCCTTACCAAATCCAGCTGCATAGAGCAATCTCATATTACCATATGATACTCAAGACACTGATGAAACACACTCTAGTCTACAACAGCATCCATAGGGTTGATATCAATCAGCAAGACAGTAGATTAGAATTGTACAGTCAAGATTGATTATCCAAGCCATTTAATTTATCCCATACAAAAGATGGTCGTCCCCGAATAAGATACCTCATAAATTCCTCCTTTCACAGGCACACCAACTCTTTCCTCTTCTACATCAAACATATGAGATGCTTCCAAATTTATCTTCTTGCTTGAAGACGGTCTGCCCCTTGGACCTTCGCTACACTCTGCGTATTCTTTCCACCACATAGAAAGCAGCTCCTCCTCCTTCTGCAATACGCAAGATATTAGGTGACATCAAACCAGTGGGATTCCCAAGTGCATAGTTCAATAAATAAAGTGCAAAACAAAACTAAAGAAGAAAAGGGTTATTATTGGAAGTGTGCAGCCAATCAAGCATGTTCTAAGCAACATGTATGGCCAACAAACGAGAACAAGTATACAACCTGCAAGAATGAAGCCTCAATCGTGAGAGAATCCCTCATTCCAAACCAAAAATATTCCCCCTTTTCTACTACTTCAGTTCGAGGAGCTGAGGCAGCTAACTCTGAAAGAACATCAAAAGAACAACATGAACTTTCTCTTCGAACCACGCTTCTCCCCTAACGAACACACAAGTGTGAAGTTATTTTACAACTTCGGCAAAACTGTATAGCAGTCTACTGAATTATATACTCGTAATCCATAAGTGAATGGATAGAATAAAGGGAACACTCAAGTATCAAGCAGCTCAACTCAATCACTAACCATAAACCCAGCTGAAAGTTTGAAAATCACCTTTTAGAGCTAGAGGGACCTTACAAAAATACCACCTCACATCACCACCATCAGAGGGACTTGTAGTCTGTGCATGATACTTCTGCAGACCTTCCGAGTGCTCTATCACATCCTCCAACCGCGCAATGTTGGACGGCGTATTCCTCAGCAAATCAGGCGTTGCTTCCACAGAAGCTTCAGGATTCGCCTCCATCTAAAAAAACAGGAGCTTTCACTTGTCACCAAGTTCCCAAATGAATACCTTCTTCGCAGTAAAAAGAATTGACAATCTAAGAAGATATGATCAAGGACCTGTATGAAGCAAAAATGAACAGGAAAAGCACGGAGTCGCTAACCCTAAATTCAAAATTTGAAACTTTGACAGCTGATGAATCCGAGAAAGATTGAAAGCTCCACTCTTTCAAATACTCTTAAAATGGCGGGCGTCAATCGGACAAGCGCAGATCGCAGAGCTTGCTGGAAAGAGAGATGATCATGGAGTTGATTTGAATTTCCAGACGAATCCGTGAAACGTGTGGATTCGTCCCTTTGAATGTCAGGACTCAGGTAAAGGAAAATGAGGTTACATTAAAAAACTTGGTTGCATAACCCGTGCAACTCGATGAACAAACCGGTTATGTACCCAAATCGGATACCCAATCCATGTTTGAAAAAAATAACAAAGAAAATATAAATACAGAGTGAAATTATAAGGACTGGCTTAAACCCTCTTCTCGGTCATTCAACGATGCGTACACTAGCCTCCCATCTCTCCGTAGCGGTCTCTGATTCACAGAGAAAGCTCACTTCTTTTTACAGATCTACTCTGTCTATTACCATGGCGGAGGAAGAGGTTACAGTTCGAGCCCTGCACTCCTTCCGGATCGCAAGCGGAAGCATGAGGAGTTGGAAGAACAGCTACCTATCAAAGCTCCTCGCTCTGAGGATGAGAAGAAGTCCGGCGATGTTGTGGAGGAAGAAAAGGAGGTCCTTGATTCGTGTGCAATCGATGCGGATTCTCAGGAGCCTAAGCGGGCTAGGGTTGATGATAAGACTCAGGACGAGCTAGGTAGATAGACACCGCATACATAATAAAAACCCAACATTTCTTACATGTTTTGATTCTTTTATTTGTAATTGATGGCTGCATTGTTGTTTTCATAGTGGAAATATGTTTTCTTTTGGTTTGGCACCGGAAGTTCAGAGCTTCTTTGCCTACAAGTATGATCTATTAATGTACTTTGGGGATGTTTGTGTTTTGGTAGCAGTTGGTCAGAACGGTTTTGGGGAAGGCAAGTCAGATGAAGATGCTAAGGAGCATGTTGATGAGCAAAATGGTAAGACTGATGAACTGCCGGAAGAGAGTGATCCTCGACCTGCTTCTGAGGGTGCTCAACCTGCCTCAGATGGTGCTCCGGAGACCGCAGAGCACAGTGATGAGGAAGTAGTTGGCAAAGAAGCTGATGATATAGATGATAAGAAGACTGCTGAAAACAAACTAGAACCGGCAGAGGGCATCGAGCTTGGTAAAGCCGAGGAGCTCTCAATTCGGGAAGATGAGCAACTAGGACAAGATGCTGAAGAAACTGTATCTGATGGTCAGACTACCTCTCGAAAGACGGATGTTCCTAATGATAAGGTGTGTTTATGTGTACTAGAGTACATATTCATGATAGCTTTCTGCCTTTCCTCATGGTTTTGCATATTGTATAACAACAATAAGTTATATTTTTCAGTTTGCATATTTGTTTGGAAGGTGAATATTTTGCTAATTTCTATGAATCTCTTTGTTCTCTGAAGGTCTTAAATTGCTTGGTTTCTTGGTGTACTTGTAAATTGTCCTAAGAGATGGTTCTATCCTATTTCCTTTTTATGTATGATTTCATCTGTACCATGGTCTTTGGAAATGAACATTGACATCAATATTGATGTATGCAGGTTGGAGTTCGGGTGGGGATACTATTCGTTTCCTCCAGCTTCTTATTCACAGCCAGTACCTCAACAAGGCTATGACAATCATGCTCCAGTGCACAATCATTAGGGACATGCCAGCTCTCAGCTAGGTTATCCACCTGCAGCTTATCAACAGTACGGTAAGCAACCATCTTACGGCATGCAAGCAGCACCAGGTCAGCAGCCACCTCAGCAATTTCCCGCTTGCCAGCCATATGGTCAAGGTGCAGCAGCAACTCAGCAGCAATATGGTTACACATCTATTGCTCCGGTTCAACAAGGATATCCTCTGTATGGTGCCGCAACTGCCACGGCTGCTGATGGCTATAACCAAGCCGCTCCTGCTTCAGGCGTGGGATTTCCTCCACAGGCCTACGGCCAAACTGCCGGACAGCAACAGCAGCTCAACAAGGGAATCCTCAGCAGGCTGGCTATGCACAAGGTACTGCTGCAGCTTCCTACGGATCACACCCGGTTTCGCAAGGGTATCCAGATCAGGTCACTCCGAATGTTGCTGGTTATGGTTATCAAGCACAAGATCCTTCTTATGCACAACCTGCTGCTGGATCAACGTACTGTGCACAACCAACTGCTGTATCAACGTACGGTGCATAACCTGCTGCTGGACAACAACAGGTTTACACTCAACCAACAGCAACTCCAGCACCAACGCAACCGAGCTACGACCAGTCTGTCCCACAATCGGATAGCTACACTGCCCCTGCTGCTCCTGGGAGCACTCCATCTCAGCCTGCAGCAGCGTATCCCCAATATGATTCTGCCCAGATGCATGCTGCTGCACCTCATTGACAAGAGACTCTCGTTAGTCCCGATTTCCATTTCTGTTCGAAACTCCGATCAATTGCTCTACCAAACAAAAGGAGCAGCAGCAAGAAAAAAGGAAGATGGCAGTCTCGGTATATCCTCTCCTGCCGGCGAAAAATTGGGACTTTTCAGATTCCGACGGTAGGGTTTCGACGTTGGATCGAATTGTGGCGGTTTTACTAACCGCTTTTGGGAAACGGTTAAAGAGTAGGCAGAGGAATGAAGCAAGAAAGGAATACATGCAAACAATTCGCGCTGGGTACAGATGATACAATCCGACGGTGAAAAATTGCCAAATGAGATCTGATGGTCGCAGAAGAAAACATACAAACAATTCAAGTCTACATATTATCGAGAGAGAAAATTAATAAAAACAAATATTTTTCCTAACTTTCAAGTGCTCTTCCTCCATTCTCTCTCTTCTTAAAGATGTAGACACCATCGTCGGCGATGCGGCAACGCTCAAACCTTATTCCAGGCTGTTGAATCGAAGCTCCCCGACTCCATTACTCCTCTCTGTTAATTCTTACAATTTCTGAGCCTTTATTTCTTTCTCAAAATCAAGCAAAGCAAAATATACAAAAAATAAAAATCAATTAAAACTCAGTTCAGTTTTCCTTCTTTGTTACTTTTTCTGTCGCAAATTCTATTTCTTTCTTCATCTTCCTCTCTTTACTGATATAGAGACAAAAAGAAAGATGACTAGTTTTTTATTTGAGGTTTTAGGTATTTTGTCGAGGTTTCAAATTTTGGGGTTCTGGTTATTTGTTGACAAGCAAAGAAAATTTATAAAGCATTCAAGTGGGAGGTTCCAATAGAAGAACAATGATCTTTCCCTCTTTTTGAAATGGAAATAAACAGAAGGCTGGTAGTTGATGAAGAAAATGAAGAACAATATGTTCTTCCTTTTCTCTCTTTTTGTGATATTTATTTATTTACTTTTTCTTTCTTCACTTGAATGCCACTTGATTGTGCCTCTCCATCCGTAAATTCCTCTAATCCGTTTCCAGCCGTTAGATTAAATCATCTGTATGTACAGATGATTTGGCAAGCTGTATACAAGCCATTTTAAACAGAACCAACTGACAGCCACGTGGACGACTCCTGTGGGCCAATAACACATGACGTGGCGTTTCCTCCGCTCCATTCCTGTGGGCGAGGAGTCCATGTGTCCTCGGTGGATTTTTTTGTTGGACGAAACTGCGTCGTTTGGCTTCAAGTCGTTAAGTTAGTGTATTAGACAAAACTGTGTCGTTTGGTTTACAAGTTTTAAGTTGTTACAATTTGATCACTAGAGTTTTATTAGTTTGACAATTTAGTCATGTACACAGTTTGTTATTTCGTTCCTGCATTTCAGGCTACTGCGATGAATCATTGGCAGTCTGTTGCCAGATTCTCCAAATTTTCAGGCCTTCCATATGTATTTATTGTTATCTTTGATCATCTGAATAAGATTGTCAGATTGCACGAGTTCAAAAGTTTACATTGTGGTATCAGAGCTCAAAGCAAGCAAAGAACCGGTGATTAGAGTGATCATACATATACACTTAGGAAACACGAGTGTTTTATGAGATCAATAGAGTGAGAGTGAGAATCGAGAGAATAGAAACCGTTTAAGATGAATGAGGCGTACGGCTTTGCGCAAGTGTGTATTTCAAGGTTCGATGGTGACTACGATCACCGGAGTTTGTTGATGAAAAATTTCTTGCGTTCAAAGGAATACCGGAAGGTGGTGAGTGAAGGTTATAAGGATCAAGCTGAAGGGAAGTCATCAACCGAGGCGGGAAGCTAAGAGTTTGGAGGAACCGAGGCTAAAGGATTTGTAGGCTAAAAATTACTTGTTTAGCTCTATAGACAAAACCATTTCGAAGACCATTAGCAATAAGGGTACTGCCAAGGAGCTTTGGGATGCCATGAATACTAAGTTCCAAGGCAGTGCCAGGGTTCAGAAGTCTCAATTACAAGCGTTAAGAAGGAACTTCGAATTGCTGGAGATGCAGGGAGGAGAAAATGTTACGGATTATTTTGGCAGGGTTATGGTGGTAGCTAATTCCATGAGGAGCTGTGGAGAGGATTTGACAGATGCTCAAATCGTAGAAAAATTCTAAGGACATTGACTGAACAGTTTAATTATGTTGTCTGTGTTATAGAGGAGTCTAAGGATATAGAGTTGATGTCTGTTGATGCACTGTAAAGTTCTTTGCTTGTGCATGAACATAAATTTCAGAAGAAACATGTGACAGGAGAGAATCATGTACTGAGGATAGTACATGACTTTACTGCAAGGGGAGGAAGGGGTTATGGAAGGAATCCCTACGCTGCAAGGGGAAGAGGAAGAGCAGGTAGAGGTTGGAGTAAGGAGTCAGTAGAATGTTTCAAGTGTCACAAGCTTGGACACTATAAAAGCGAATGTCTAGATTGGTACTAAAATCAACAAGCACATTATTCAAATTATCAAGCTTATTCCAGTCATTCATCTGCACAGGACAGATCATATGGTTATTTAAAGGAAGATGTCCTATTAATGGCTACAGTAGATCAAGAGGAGGAGTTTGAGAATCATCACACTTGGTGGTTTCTAGACTCAGGATACAACAATCATATGAGTGAAAACAAAGATTGATTTACATTCATGGATGACAGCTTCAGTAGCGATGTAAGGTTAGGAAACAATTGCAGGCTGAATGTCATTAGGAAGGGAACAATCAAGCTATCTATAAATCAAGTGTCACTGGTGGTGCATGACGTATTCTATGTATCGGGGTTGACAACCAACCTACTGAGTGTTGGACAGCTGCAAGAGAAAGGAGTTGGTTTTTCAATAAAAGATGGTTACTGCAAGCTTGTTCATGAACAAAAAGGGTTGTTTCTGTCAACACAAATGAAGACCAATAGAATATTTGCCTTACACGCGGATGTGAGGAATGAACAGAATCAAGTCCAGTGTCTACAGGTGAAGTGCCTCAAACAAGGATCTTCTGTTATGGCATCAAAGATTAGGACATCTGAACCAAGATAGTTTGCTGAAAATGAGTAAAGACAAAAGGGCGCAAGACATGCCAGTTCTCAAAGGAACCCTAGGGGTATGTGAGACATGTTTGGTGGGCAAACAGCAGAGAATTACTTTTCCAAAAAAAGTAGTTGGAGGGCAAACATCGGAGAATTACTTTTCCATAAAAAGTAGTTGAAGGGCTAACAAGAAACTCAAATTGCTTTATGCATTTGTGTGGATCAATCACACCATCATCAAATGGGGGGAAGAAGTACATTTTGACTATTATTGATGATTTTAACAAGAAGTTATGGGTATTTTTCTTGGAGAACAAGTCGAAACCTTTAAAGTGTTTAAGAAGTATATGGCTCGGGTTTAAAAAGAAGCCGGATTGTCCATTGTCCGTCTCGAAAAGATCGAGGAGGGGAGTTCATGTTGCATGAATTTCACAAGCTATGTGAAGAAAGAGGAATTCGACGGCGACTTACAGCTACTCTCACACCTCAGCAGAATGGAGTGGCTGAAAGGAAAACTAGAACACTAATGAACATGGTACGATGCATGATGAGGGACAGTAGGGTTCCATCAGTGTTCTGGCCTGAAGCTGTTGCCTGGACTGCTCACATCCTCAATCGCAGTCCTACAACAGCAAATAAAGGAAAGACACCACATGATCTTTGGACAGGTGCAGCACCGTCTGTTGCTCACTTGAAGGTGTTTGGATGCACTGCTTATGTGCATGTGCCTGATTAGCAAAGAAAAAAGCTTGATCATAAAAGCATCACATGTCAGTTTTTGGGAATTTCTGTAGAATCCAAGGCCTACAAGTTATATGATCCAGCTACTAAGAAGGTTATCATAAGTAGGGATGTAGTTTTTGATGAAAAAAAGGTTGGACATGGGAGGAGGAGACACAACCAGTACTCACTGATATAATCTGGGATGGACAGAAGGATGCTTTGTATGATTCTGATGAGGAGACTGATCAGAAGGCAGCAGAGGACTCAAAGGAAGCTGAACTCCCACTTGAATCAGTATCTCAGCCGTCTGAAACTTCAACTCCAGCCAGTCCTACACAAAGCATAGTTGGGAGTTCTGATGACTTGACAACAGAAGAAGAAAATCTTGGTCAGAGGGTAAAAAGACCTCCATCCTACTTAGATGAGTATGATTGTAATTGGATAGCCACAAGCTGGTTTGTCATGGTGGCAGTATCTAAGGATCCAAAATCATATGAGACTCCCATCCTTGAATCGAAGTGGAAAATAGCAATGCAAGCAGAAATGGAAGCAATATATAGAAACTGTACATGGAAGCTTGTGTGCTGTCCAAAGGGTGCTGTTCCACTTGGTCTCAAGTGGGTCTACAGGACCAAGGTTAAGGAGGATGGCTCAGTAGACAAATATAAGGCCAGACTAGTTGCCAAGGGTTATGCTCAGCAATATGGAATCGATTACACAGAGGTATTTGCTCCTGTTGCACGTTGGGATACAATTAGAATTCTGTTGGCTTATGCAGCATTTCATGGTTTTACTGTGTATCAATTGGATGTTAAAAGTGTCTTTCTCTATGGAGAGTCATTCGAGGACCTTTATGTTGAGCAACCACAAGGGTTTGTGGTTGCCGGGGAGGAATCAAAAGTGTATAAGCTTCAAAAAGCCCTCTACGGATTAAAAAAAGGCTCCAAGAGCCTGGTATAGCAGAATAGAGGCATATTTTCTAGAAGCTGGCTTTAAGAGGAACAACCATGAACACACCTTGTTCATTAAGAAGGTTGGTGAAGATATTCTGATAGTTGGTCTATATGTTGATGACTTAATGTATGTCAGCAGTAGTAACCAGCTCATTGATGAGTTCAAGGAATAATTGAAATCAGAATTTGAGATGACTGATCTTGGCAAGATGAGGTATTTTCTGGGAGTTGAGGTTGTTCAGGATAACACAGGAGTATACATTGGTCAACAGAAGTATGCCAAGGAGATATTGAATAAATTCAACTTAATGGAGTGCAATCATGTGAGAAATCCTATGGTTCCTAGTGCAAAATTAACAAAAGCTGGAGATGGAACACCAGTCAGCTCTACTGAATATAAGCAAGCTGATAGGAAATCGTTATACATGACAAAGCAACATGACCGTACATAATGTATTCGGTGTGTACCCTCGGCGGGTACATGGAGGCACCAACTAGACAACACATGCTTGCGGCTAAGCGCATCATAAGGTATTTGAAGGGCACATCTAACATTGGAATCAAGTACAACAGGAATGAGAGTCAGCAGGGTTTGATTGAATACATAAATAGTGATTATACAGGGGATGTAGATGATCGAAAAAGCACAAGTGGCTATCTATTCTTCCTGGCTGGAGGGGTTGTTTCCTGATCATCAAAGAAACAACCAGTGGTAACTCTATCAACAACTGAAGCAGAGTTTGTGGCTGCATCTTTCTGTGCAACACAGTGTGTCTGGATGAGAAGCATCCTGGGGCAGATTGAATGGAAGACCAGTATAACAACATCAACCATTATATTTTGTGACAATAGCTCAGCCATCAAACTCTCACGAAATCCAGTTCTACATGGTAGAAGCAAGCATATTGATGTTAGGTTTTACTTTCTATGGGACTTAGCAAATGAGGGAGTGGTCAAGCTGGAGTTTTGTGGAACACATGACTGTGCAGCGTACATTATGACTAAAGCAAGAACCATGGATGTCTATGAAGTGTTAAGAGGCAAGATTGGGATGATTGTTCTTCCAAAAAAATTCCGGGAGGTATGAACTGAGAATCTCTTGAACTGGTGCTCAGTTCAGGGGAGGATTATGTTGGACGAAACTGCGTCGTTAAGTTAGTGTATTAGGTAAAACTGTGTCGTTTGGTTTACAAGTTTTCAGTTGTTACAATGTGGTCACTAGAGTTCTATTAGTTTGACAATTTAGTCCCGTACGTTAGGTTTGTTATTCGGTTCTCGCATTTCAGTTACCGGGATGAATCATTGCGTCTGTTGTCGGATTCTCCGCATTTTCGTGCCTTCCAGTATGTACTTATTGTTATCTTTGATCATCTGAATAAGATTGTCATATTGCACGAGTTCTAAGGTTTACATTTTTGTCGTGATTAATTGCAGATTTTGTCGGCACATGTGCCTTATTTTTATTTTTATTTTTCAAATATATTAATTAATTGAGTACTTTAAGATTTAAAGATTCCAAGTAATGCATGGTTAAATATACCGGATCGAGTTGTTAAAATATAAAATTAAAGTAAACATATTCATACTAGTTTTATTAATTTGGATATTGTTGAAGAGACAGCACCGACATCGGTGTGTGCTATCCATCCCCGACATCAAGCACATAAGGTGGGTTGGTCTAGGAAGTTATCTATTGGGCCTAGGGCTCTTCACAAGTCGAGTCGAGCCCATTCGAATGTTATCTAGCTTTAATAGCGGAATTGGGAGTAGGCCAACTTAGGTTACAGCTCAGGATTCCCTGATTCGATGAGAGCTATGTATATTATTTACTTTCAATAGATTTTAGCTAGAATTTTAATATTTAAGGTCTATCCTGTGACATGTGATTTTATGATGCGACTGGGAGCAAACTTTATGTGTTGGTCGTAGACAATGTGTGTTGCTATGACGTTAACAAGAGAGAGTGGGAAGTGAATAGTCGGAATACCGTGACACCTGAAGATGGCACAATAACATTGTTGATATCTCTCACCGAAGACACAAAAGGGCGACCGTCTTATGTTGTCATCTTTGTTGAGAAGAGTCATGTGAATCATACAAGTCTCTAATTCTTCACAAAATTTTGTCATTTCATCAAATGTACTCAACACCTAAATTAATAATTCCAACTTACGTTTTGGGGTTTGTTATCGTCTGAGATCCCCACCGAAGATCTTACGGTCAGAAAATTTATCCGCACCGGCGAGGAAAATAACTATCCGTGAAATAGCAAAATTGTTGCCATATATATTTTAATGGAGAACGTTTCGATACCTTTAAGGTATCGATACCCCGTCACATAGCGTGTTTTTATTGGACCGGATGTTTGAATGTGCTAAATTACACGTGTAGTATATTGTATTAAGTGAGTTTACACCTCCCCATTAGTTACTGGTCAAACATTTAAAAATGTTGGCATTAAATATCAGTTATCTAATTGTATTAATATTGAAAAATAACTTCTTATCTATTATTCAATTTTGGTGCAGCGGCTGCTCATCAATTCCTCTGCACAACTCGAACTCCGGCGACAGGGAAGACAGCAATAGAAAAGTCTGGCGTTTAATGGCATGACCGACGGTTCTATCTCATTATCGGGACTCCGCGTGGACTTGTAGATGAGATATTAAATTTGAAATGCAGTTGATTCGTTGGCTATTGCGGTGGAGATTGAACTGTAATTGGATTTCGAAATAGACGTCGATTCCAGTTGAGAAACTGATGGCAGGCTCTCCCAGATGGCGCATACGGAAGTGCGAAGATGGGTCCTCCGGTGCTGCAACGATGATGAGTCCTACAACGATTGGTGATTATCAAAAGTGAATTGGATGGCAGCCGCTGTGCGATCTGCGATGTTGATGAAACTGAATCAGTGTTTTTTTTATGCAAACTGGTTTATTTGGGAATAAGCTAGAAATCGGTCAGATAAACCTAAGCCAGCCAAATTCGGTTTAGATGTCCATGTACTCCATTAATCTGAAACGCAATCAATCTGAACTAAAAACAATGAGCTGTGGGTTTATGAAATTTCAATTTGTTTTTGATGAACTGCGTTGAAATTGAATCAAGGTTTACTTTTTAATTTTCTCTCCACAGTTGTGGTTTGTCACTAATTTTCCCTTCGCCATTGACACAAAAATTGAAATAAATTATTTCAAAGTTTCCGTTATGTTTTTTTTATAAGTGTCACCTCTCCAGTCATAATTTCAACACCATATCTCTCCGCAAGTTTGTCAAGACTCTGTCGTCGACTGTGAGCTTACAATGGCCACAGCACTCTTTCCTCCGCCGTTGCTACCGGATGGGTGCTCGATTTGCAGGATGTACTCCAGATATTCGCCTTCGACAATATCTGCGGGATTATAGTCTACAGAGACCCGCCTTCCTCCTGCTATGAGACAGCCTGCAAATCGATTCTGTACACTTGATCGAGTAAAGTTTCCGATGGCGTCTCCGACTACGCCAAGAGGCTTTTGGAGGTAACAAACTTCAACATTCTGTTTCTTTTTATCTTGGTTTTAGTTTGCGTGAGAAATTGAATTGTAACTAAGAAGTTGGGTTGTTCAATTCGAAACCAGATTTCAAAACAGTGGCTTTTTTCACCGTTCCTCTGAATTTTAGCTAACTTATCCAATTAACGAAATTTTAAGTTGATTCAGCTCCAGTAGTTCGATTGGATCTCTCCTCATAAGGGCTTATTTGGTACCCAGCGATTCATTCTAGTTGCCAAGTCAGAATTCATTACAGTGGCTATTTCTCCCGTTCCTCTGAATTTAGCTAACTTATCCAATTAACGAAATTTTAAGTTGATTCAGCTCCAGTAATTCGATTGGATCTCTTCTTATAAACGCTTGTTTGGTAGACATGGAGTCATTCTGGTTGTGAAATTGAATCATGTGATAAGTGATGACAAGCATTTGCACCGATTTGGATGTGTTTCAATTCGGGTAAATGGCTTTGCTTTTGTTATTGCCGTCCAATTTTTCTGTGTAGAGAGATCGTCTGTAGCTCTTGATTACATCATCCTTCCGTTATTTATTGACCAGGCTGATGGGTGGATGGTGGAGACGATTAGCTTATTAGCGAATCCTAATCAGATTCGTCCAACAAGGTTTTGGGGCGTTTACACGAAGCTAAAGATCTTCAACATGACAAATTATCAGAAAGGTGAGTTTCCCCCCATTCATTTGAACAACATCTTCTACTTAGAGCTCTGATGGATGTCATTGTTCATACTCTCTATTGCTGTGATTTGGTTATCTGCTCAGGGTGTCGTTTCCCTGCTGCTGCTGCGGATTCTGCTACCTTTTTCTTCACCATCTGTGTTATAGTTTTGTCTTTCTTTCTCGTGTTCCTATTGTTGAAAGGTCCATTTCATGTGGTGGGGAACAGGGGATTGCGTTGACTTTTTTCATTTTGGGACAGAGATTTGGGTAGTGTATTGCCCCTGTATCCTCAATTGGCGTGACTTTGGTCATTGTCTTCTTTGTCCTGATGCTGGCACCTAACTTTGAATACGGCTGCACTTGGCAATCCGTTGAAACAAATACTTTGATGCTTTGTTTGTCGTGTTAGCATGGTAGGCGGCAGTTTTCATATCACTTTCTCTTATTGGTCTCTGCAATTTTTTTGTGCAGTTGTATATCTCGATGCAGACACTATAGTGGTAAAAGACATTGCGGATCTCTTCAAGTGTAGTAAGTTCTGTGCCAACCTCAAACATTCAGGAAGGTTGATTTCTTTCCAAATCCTCGTCTCTTCCAACCTGGTTTATCAAAGGAAGAGAGAAATTATAGGCCTGTACCTGATATGGAGAGGCTATCTAACCCTTTATAATGCCGATGTTGGTCTCTACATGCTTGCTAACAAGGTGTGTACAAATGCTAGAGAAGCTGGTTTAACTCCCACTGACAAATTATTCTTTGGATCATAATTTATTCCACTGTCCTCCTGGTTTCTGCCAACTAAAACCTAGTCCAGGAGTTCAAAGTTTTTGAGTGCTATTCTTTTTTGAGTTTGCGCTAGGCATTTCTGTGGACAAAGTTCCGTCATCCATATAATTAATCAGGTTGATTGATTTTTATCAAAATGACATTGAAATCAGTGAAAGTTGTTTATCGAGACTGTAGAAGTTTGTTCTTTTCTCAAGTTAGTGGCTTGTTTCATGAATCTTAAGGGCTTTGGTTTTGCTTGTTTCATGAATCTTAAGGGCTTTGGTTTTGCTTGTTTCATCAATCTTCTATTCAGGTCTGTTTATTACACTTATTGTCTATGAACTGTTCCAGATAGTATATTGGTTTGAACCCTCATAATTGTATCATCTTTTGGGCAGGCTTGCTTGTTTTGTAGGAATTCGGTATATGAACATATCAGATACCTGCATTACAAGATTAGATCGAATGGAGAACTTGGCTATAATGGTGTTTCATCATCATTGCCCATCAGTTATACACAACAAGTCGGTACCACTTTTATGCCCCAAATGAAATGGTCATCATTCCTTTGTCAGCCTGTCAGCTAAATCTGGTTTTATTTTGGTTCACAGTGCAAGTTCCCCGCTTGTCTCGGTGGACTTCCTATCGCTGCATTGACTTCCCTCGCATTTAGCATGGCGATCATGCCGCATCAAGTAATGCCATGGACTGGTTTGCTCTTGATGTATGAGTGGACCTTCACATTTTCGTGATTTTATATGGAGGTTTTCTCCATTTGATCTACCTATGTGGAAGGAGAGCAGTGATGCACAAACACCATAGCATTCCTCCGACTCGGGAAAAAGGTTTTTCTTCCCCTCCTAGCTTACATGTCCAGGTGCTATGGTTCCCTTTTTCAAGTTTATAGTTGGCTAATTCATTCGTTTCTGGAACAGGTCATCAACGGCTGGCTTCATCATCTTGTGAACTCGATGCAGGATATTATTGGGCTCTACGTATGGCACTTTTGGTCGATGGAGTCCGGCTTTGCCCCATATTGTCAGGGTTACTGCAGTAATCACGAGGTTATTACTTTTCATATGCATTTAAAATCTCTTCTGTAACAAGTATCCAACAGAACTGCGTTTGTTTGACCGGAAAATTCTCGTAAGGGTGTCAGCTGTGTGTGTGTGTGTGAAAACTGTTTACAAGCAGGCTAGGGTTGATTGTTGCTCGAGGAATGATTCTTGCATCATTCATGACATATGCAGCAGGCAAAGCAATCACATCGTACTTGAAAGGCCTCGAAGACCGGTATTTAACACGAGGGAGGAGTCTGTGTTTTGCATGATTGACTGACAGTGAGTGTAGTTTAGCTTCCTTTCTGGGATTGTTGTGTACCATCAAAACTGACTTATTGACATGTAACATGCTAAGAATTCATGTGTATGTTATAGAAAAATGCCATTTGGTGGTAATTGATAGTGAATTTTCGATTTGCTCATATGACATCAGCAAGTGATTGAATTGTGTCCACTAATGGCGACGCAAATGCTTTTGATAGAGCAGTGGCCATGTGATCATCCTTCACCTGCAGAAATATAGCATTAATCAATCTTAGGGTTGGTTTAGAATAAAGGGGAACGAAAAGGATGATTCACAAAGTACAACGATTGACTTACAACTGGGATTCCTTGCTTGTCAAGTAAAGGAGATGGGTTCATGCTACCAGTGCAGGAGTCTCTTAGTTCAGATTCCAGAATCTTGACTGCTGTACTACAAACAGAAAGCGCTTTCCTCATGTCGCCTGATGCAGCTGCAACTTTCTGTAACGTGTATTGAAATGGCGGATGGATTTTTCTTTTCAAATAAAGTTATATTGTTTCAAAGATCTTTACTTAGTCTGGCAGATAGCTCCAAAGCTTGTGGGTTGAAGACTACTTGAAGGATCCTGAGTACTTGATCTTTGGAATAAGCTTTGAATGTTATAACCAAGGGTTTACCTGTAACAAAGATAGTGATAAGAACAATCAACGAATGATTCAGCCATGTTGGCGAAGGAAAGAATGACTCAATTGTGCCAATACCAATGTAGCATACACCAACTATAAGAAATCTATCCTACAGAGTGGAAGGCAGCAAAAAACTCACAGTTCAATAACCAGAGTTTTGGAAGAAAACGGTCTGCTAAGTCTATGGCATTAGCTATTCCTGCAACGTTGAACATACAACAAAAACGTAATTTCACTGGCAATCACAGGAAAATGAACAGAAGGGTTCTCAATGGAACATTGCCAAGAAGGACTAAGGAGTAAGGATTACCAATCAATATAGATCTAGAAAAAGGCAAAGTTGTATTGATCTTGCAATGGTGCGGTAGTTCCATTGATCTTTGTTTTCATCGATACGTCCTTATCAACTACCTCCCAAGACAAATAGTTAGCACATTAGCCCACTAGCACAACTGCTACTGGAATTCACCATACAAGTTTACCTTGCTGCAAAATCTGAGAAGAGCTCATAAGCGTGGTACAGTTAATGGACAATACTTCTGGAGACTGAACACCACCCTATCAAGCAGAAGAACTCACATGAGATCGACAAGCAATATACAGTTCACAAAAATTCAATTGAAAGAACACATCAATTCTTACATCTCTGGCAGCCATATAAGCAATCTCCTGCTGCCAGTTCCTAGAGTATAATCTGCAAAAATGATCATTAAACATAGTTAAATTTAGATCTAATAATGCATTAAACATAGATTCTATTTGATCGAATTACTCACCTCTATACTTTCTTTTACCACAACTCCCCCAACTTCATAAACTTGTGATGTTCTCGGGTCGCGTTTGCTTCTTTCCCTATGCATCACAACATTTCGCATGAATAGCATGTATTGTCTGCTCCGAGACAAACCCTGAAACCATACCAGCTCATTCTTATCATAATAATGATCCTCTAAGCCCTTATAACAGGCTTGAAAGAAAGCCTTCTCTTGTGGCCTATGATCACCAAAGAAGATGTGCATATAATCATTGATCGGGTTATCTCTCATAGCAACATTAGCAATGTCAACACTCTGAATAAGATCCGCTATGTCTACCATTATTTGCTGGTTTGCCGGATATTCTGTTTCATACAAATCATATATCTTCAATATGAATTGTGCTGATCTTTTAGGTCCCCAAAAACAAGGATGGTTAAACACCATTAACCATCTGCACCTGCACATATCATTAGACAAAAAAGGAGGGAAATGCTTCCATCCAAACAATAACATGATGAAAATTACACAAACAAACAGTAGGATGATGAAAATGGGACAAACAAACAGTAATATAATAAAAATACCTCAAGCCAAGTACGCCATCATCATTGATTAATTTCAGCACGTGCTTCAAATATGCATCGAAATGATTCTGAATGATCCCTTGACTACCAAACAAGTGTTGGATTATACGGCTCAAACTAATTAGTTCACTCGACCACTCATCTTTGACCCGCTGATAACCATTTTCAGGATGCAAAGTTACAGAAGCTATTATGTAACGCTCAGTAGGAGGAGGGGGTGTGCAGAGTTTAACGACTATAACATGCATTTCGAGCAAACACATTAGGAGCAAAACCTTCTTTCCCCATCACATCCATCAACTCAAACGCCCTATCGAAATTCCCAGCTTTAGAATGCCCATTGACGAGACAAGTATACGAACTTGTGTTGGGTACCAAACCCTGTTCCTTCATTCTGCTAAATAACATCTCAGCTCTGTTCAACTTATTCTCTCGGCAATACCCATGAATCAAGGAGGTATAAGTATGCACGTTCGGCTTGTAATTATCGCTCCTAACATGCTTCAAGAACAACCGAAACGCCTTCTCGGTCCATCCTTTCTTACACAGTCCATCGATCAACACAGCATGAGTGTAGACATTCGGTCTCCACCCTTTCTTCACCATCTCCTCCAACGTCTCGAATGCCTGCTTAATGCTCCCCCTCTTGCAGAGGCCATTAATCAGAGCAGTAAAGTTGATCAAATTCGGCTTCAGACCCATCTCAATCCACTTATTGAAGTACCCGTACGCCCGATTCCCAAACTCTTCGTCAGAAAACTTTGTAATCACCAAACTGCAAGTAGCGTTATCAACAAGAAACCCTCTCTCAACCATGTCACTCAACCATCTCTCGGAAACTAAAACCTTCCCAGCTGTACAATACGCCATAGCCATCAACTGATAGCTCGTGCAATCAGGACGAAAATCTCTCATACGCATTTCGTCGAACACATCCTCTGCATACTCAATCATCCCCATCTCACAAGCAATCTCCACAACATAATTCAAAGTTCTGGAGCTAAGTACCAATCCTTGGTTCCCCATCTCAATAATCATATTCAAAACCTCCTTCAGCTTCCGATCTCTGCGAAACTCCTCACCATACATCGCATCACTTCATGAGCTCGATCCAAATTCCTGTTAGCAACGAATGAAGTAGCGGCAACAATGTAGAATCTCATGAAGTGTCTGAATTTGGGGAAACCGATAGCCCAATGAAAGAAGCTCATTGTCACCATCGAACCTTCTTCCTCTGCTAGCAAAGCGGCAACCGTTGATGGCTTCCTCTTGATTCAAATCCTCCGGGCTTATCCCAAGCTCTAAAGGTGACGACTTCTTCCCATGCCAGAACGATTCATTTACGATTGCACAAATCGACCTAGACAGAGATTGTTCTTCCCTCGGTGAATTATTGACCCCGTCGTCGTAATCCTCATCTGCGCGGGTGATTAAAGAAACTGATCGATCGGAGAATCGGCAAATGGAAGTAGCTAGCGGAGATGCAGGTAAAGGAGGAAGCTTGTTCTTGAGATAGCGTAAACCAGGAACTAGACAATACGCCATCGTTGGCTGATTCTCTAGAAATAGAAATGCTCGGTGAAATTACCTATAGAAGGAGCAAGCTTTTCATCCTTCTGCTAGTCTTCGACGGAGGCCGTCGGCAGGCAGAGGTCAACGGGATCTGTAGCTGCGTCATTGGAGATCGGAGACGGCGGGAGAGGCCAACAGGATCCCTCGGCATTGGTGATTGACTGAGCAAAGAACGCCTGTTTAGCACAGAAAGACAACCATGAATGGTTAAACACTATTTCCCAATCTCGTACCGACAATTCTAAAAGAGTGCTGAACTATACCTGTACATTGCCATCATGTCCACTCTACTTAGTTGTGTGGGGTTCATTCTGTCATCTATGAAACACGGTTCCTACGAATTTTCATCTCCTTCGACTATCTCGTCGTCAGATGCCTCACCATTTGCCGAGACCCTGAATATTCAGAGAGAAAGATTTTGATTTTTGACATAGGTAGACAACTTAATAACTAATTTTCGAACAAGCTTTGAAGTTCACACTTACTCGGCTTCCTCTTCTATTTGAAGTCGTTGATGATGCCAAGCTGCTCCCTTTTGCCTGAAAATGGCACTGCTAATCAGTATCTCTCTATGCCTGTCACATTTACAGAGGAACGAATAACCAAGTTTTTTCGTGTTTGATGCTTGGTATTGTTACCTCTCCCGTGTTTTGTTTAATTTATGTACATAGTACTACTGACAGATCCATTAACATTTGTTTCATAGCAAAAAGAACGGTCGTCTCTAGTGCTTCCTGAGTTCTTACCCTTCGCAAGTTCTCCAACTTTTCGAAGCCTTTTGAGCCTTCGTACTGGTTGAACACTGTCTGACTTATCAGAAGAACTGACAAGCCATTATCTACTGGAGATATTGGTCGAAGGAGAATCGCTTTCTTTGACTTTGCCAGCAGTGTTTTCAGGTGAAGGGTTCTGAATCTGATCACTGATTGCGGGACAAGCCATATCTGCATCGACAACTATATTAGGTGCATTTGATTCATTTCTCCAAGTACTTGGAGACTTTGGCAATAATCCAGTATGCAGTTTCATGGGTGTAGTAACATCTTGTGGAACAAGAATTTCTTCGGTTGCCGTATCATTCAGAAATTCTGTGGAAAAAGGAAAACATTTAATCAAAATGAAATATTAAGCTAATAGACTGATGATTCCATGGTAAATAAACTCACCATGTTCATCATTCAAAGGAGGCTCGGGAACGACAACATGTTCATCATCCATAGGAGAGTCAGGAACAAAACCATGTTCATCATTCATAGGAGACTCGGGAACGACACCACTTTGCAGCATGTGAGTTAATTGAGGACTGAGATCAGCATCTTCATAATTGTTGTTGCAGTACTCATCAACTTTCGGAGAATGTGCATTGATCCCAGTTTCAACATAGCTATCGCCTAGAGTCTCTTTTCAACATATCTTGCTCTGAATTTCCAGTCTTAGGGACCTCGGAGCCAAAATTGTCGACAGCGGCTAATCTGGTGGAACCGTCATTAGAAGTCGTCTTCAAATGTTGACATTCTTTTTCACAGGTTAGTGAGGCAGCACCATTATGTGATGCCAATTTCAAAGGAAGTGAAGGGACATAAGAATTTAGGACCTTCCCAAGGGAATCAACCGAAACAATAAGGCTCTTGGTTGCCACTTCGTGTTCCATTGGTTCTTCACAATTGCTTTATCCCTGAACGACGATAGAAATCTGTGAGCCTCTAAATAAAAAAAATATTTCTAGTAATCTGTATGTGAACTTTGGAACCAATGAACAAAAATGAATGCCAAATAAAATAGAAGGCATATCAAATTTCAGTTGCAAGTCTGATAAACTACTGGAAGGTGCATGAAAATCTAAAAGGACTCCCCCATGCTTGAATTTACTGAACAATAGTAGTTATAATGAGAACTGATGTACATTACTGGCTCTGAAATTTGAGAATATTATAACCCTTGAGTTCTGGGACTCCTTGCTTTCTGAATCAAGTAAAAAGAAACATGCATAGTTAATGGGAAACAGTATAAAGCTAAACTCGAAAGTCAAATATAAACTGTTTTCATAGAATTGGAAGAGACAGCTACTCACTGAAATGGTTAACAAGTACTTCCAACATTTTCGATAACTTGGGACTAGTTGTACCATGGCTCAAGCTTTGTTCCATAATGAGCTTCACTGTTTTAATATCTTCATTTCTGCTCATCAGCCTCAAAAACCTGCAGCGGCCAATTACTAGCAGTTGAAGGTATTATTAAGGTTGATGGAGTAACAGATCCTAAAAGGATAGCTACGCATCTGATTTTGGTTCATAAACCTGGGGTGTATCAAAGAAAACCCGTTTAGATTTCCAAAAGCATGCTAGTTTTGTTGGACCTATCTGGCCTACCATATCAATTGTCCACTCCTGCAAAAGGTTTAGATACTATCATGAGGCAGTACAAAGAAAGAAACGAGGGAAAAGAAACCATGGAACCAATTATACTCTTGATCGAAAAAATCCTCTTACTTGTGGAATTCCCATTATATTATGACAGGCTTCTATTTATAGAATTACGAGTGGTCGAGACGGCAGCAAACACAATCTTTCCTGGAGTTGATACATTACAGCGAAAGCAGGCAGCAAAGAAATGTTAAAGACTACATAACATTGACAGCATTACCACCATATTTTTCAGAAAGTTCAAAATGATAAAAGGATCAAAACTTTGAGCCAAACAATTCAGACTTGTAGAAACTAAGTGAGCCAACTTTTACTAAAAGTAAACAATGAGCATCTTGCGGACAGTTTTACCTTCTGGAAACCATCGGAAGTAATTGTACATGACAACTGCAGCAAGTGTCTTGCCAAGTCCAGTAGGCAATGCAACCAATGTATTTGAAAACAATGCTGCCCTCGCTATGTTCAGCTGGTATTCACGAAGTGGAACATTCACTGCAGTAGCCAAGGCAACCGGTAGTTTTACATATAATATGAACGTAGGATATAGGCAAAAACAAAAAACCTCTTGTTTAACAACATGCTTACAGCACTTCAAGCAAAATCCTTATTAAGAAACCGCAAATAACTTGCTATGAAGAAATCTAGTGATAAGCACATTGCAAAACAATTAGTTCCAAAGGAAGATCAATCACTCAGCCAACTAGACATCTCAAAGGGAGGAACTAGGTCACTGTTCAAGGTCTCACGATACAGTCTAAGGAAATCCTATGTACAAAAATTCAAAATTGAAGATTTTGCTCATTGTATTTTTGAATCTCGCCTAGGACTTGATCTACTTCCAAGGTTTTCGACCATCCTGATTCCACTACTCCCCCCGTAACTCTTCACCAAGCCTTTGCACTCACCAAGATACCCATCATCGGCTATTGCACTGATTTTGAAAAAGCGGCTATGGAAAAAAGAGTAAGAAAAATTGACCTGGATATATCCAAGTTTTAGCTGCCTCGTAATCAATCTCAAAACAGCTGCCTCCCACTCCCGGAACCCAAGCATCTGTAGTTTCCTCAACAACCAACGTCTTCGTCTTCCCAATGAAACTATCTAGCGTCGCCTGTTTACAGTTCCCAGACGGCCGCTTCCCATTCTTAACGAGAGAATTGGAACAATTCGAATCACCCCCAGCAACCGATTATCCGATCGGTTTGGGTTGAATGAGGAGGTGGAGGGAATCACATTCTCGCAGGCCACGTCGATTTCCTTAACTGCTGCCTCCCAATCGAACTCCTGATCAGAAAACGAATCAACAGAAATGAGCAGAAGAAAAGTGAAAAATAAAGAGAGGGAAGAAAAAAATCGGGAACTAACATCGTCGTCGTCGCCGTTGATTAGGAGAGGATTTGCAGACGCTATCGGCTTGGAGTGAAGCGGAAGTCCAGAGTGAAAGCAAGAACAAAAAATTGGGGAATTTTAATTTTAATTTCTTTTTCAATTGGCGCTAAAAAGGAAAGGTAAAATTTCGACGAAAATTAAAAAATGGTGCGCAGGCCATATCCATTGGGCTCAAAAACTGTTTAGTTTAACCATTTTGGGCCCTTTACCTAATGAAAGATTGGGCTTTACGGGAGCGTTACGGCCTTCTCATTATCGACGATAGACATTCTCAACTTCAACGGGACGTTGTTTGGGCAGATTGAGATTTTCTAGCTCATCTTTGATTTAGAGTTTAATCCACATCCATGAAGAAAAATGTAATTTGTATCTAGTAATTGATTAGGTGAATTGGAACTTTCGAGCTCGTACGACTCCTCATCATTAGTTAAAGTTGAATCCCCGTCCATGGCAAAAAAGTATTGTGTATCTAATAATTAAATGGTTGAATTGAAAATTTCGAGCTCTTATAATTCTTCATCGTTGTTAGTTTGGAGTTTGAATCCACTCAAACTATAAATACATTGTTTTATGACGTGGGAAACTCAACCCGAAACCAAACGTACAATCCAAAACCAAACGTACAATCCGAAACCAACTCAAATTACTCAGCTAAAGCAAAATGTCCGAAACCAATTCGGATTACTCAGCTATAGCAAAATGCTATCAGAAGTGCTGCCTCTCAGGATCTTAGCTTCATATGTACACATAACAAATACGTATGACATTTGGGAAGAAGACTACCAACTCAAGACAGTTCTTCGAATGCTGCAGTTTCGAATTGTACGCACCCTCCATCTCATACTGCAATCGGAAGGGAGTACAAAATTGTGTTGAATTCGATGAAGAACGAAGGATGGCAATTTGGATGTAGGATAATGGACTTTTACCTTGCAAGATTTCAGAAGAGGTTCCAAGAACGAGGATGTGAAAAACCTGACAGATTCTCTGAGTGAGGTCCTGTCCCAGTCTGTTTGACAAGAGAATGTAATTTAATAACATCAATGGCGGATTCCTGTCTTAATGAAGTGGAAATTACAGAAGAAGAATAAAAGGAGTGATTTGTATATGCTGGAATTGAATTCATTACCATTGTAGCAGCCTGCAACGAAAATCAGACCAGGATCAGATCGGAATCCTGCCATGGTTCGCATATTTGGAGAAATTTGGTTTTTACAGCAAACTTATAATATGGTGAAGCAGCAAGAGGACTGCTGTAGGATCGAATTCGTGGCACCGGGCTGGGTCTATCGGTACACAAACACACGTCCTAGAGAAGAAAATAAACATGCAGCATGAGTAACTTGAATACATAGTCAGCAGGAATGCTATGCATGAAGCATTATGCACCAGTTAGTGAGATGAAAAACTAAATTCTCTTCAGGTACTTACCGGAATTTGGATGGACACAGAAGGGTGCCTTCAGCAAGTGGTTCATGTGTTTGGAGACCTGAAATGGAAGGAAAATGGTATTGCTCAAGGAGTTCAAGAAACGGAGAAAGTAGACGAATGATTTCGAAAGCTTTCACAGCTACATTTGAAAGCATAACTAAAGCAAGCGGCTGGATGATATTACACTAAACTCCATATCAATCCTGGGATATGAAAAAGAGAAGACAATTTCTTCGACACACCTATGCAGGCCTTGTGCCTGGAAATAATAAGTTGAGTACCAGTTGAGTGCACTTAGATGAATGAATGCACCATCAATTGTTGGGTGATCAGGTTATAATGCATAAATAATGGTCACATTCCTACACAAAATAGGGTAATTGCTCCCATCGAACAGCGTTAATGTTGTCTCTCGAACCAGACGACCTTTTACTGTTCTGGCACCTACCTCGAAGCTCCGCAGCAACAGCTGCAAATCCAGCAGTGGACACATAGATTCAGATATAATGGATTGATGCTTGGCCATATAGGGAGAGAAATTGTGTGAGGTTTTAGTACATTCATTGGGAATCATTTCTAGAATCTTCTCGCATTTGTCTTCTCGGTTGAGAAAATTTGCTGACTAGAGAGCAATTGGTTCTCGAATAAATCCTTCAGTACTTCTGAGTAGGATCTCCTGCAAAAACATTCAACATGAGTTTATAGCAGCAAAAAAATCGAATTAACACTGGAAAAGGAAACTTACACCAAGAAACGATGAAGACCATGGCCAGACAAAGAACTTTTTTGTTACTGTTCTCACTACCCTGATGAACATGGCCAGAACTTCAATCAAATACTCAAGAAATCTCATTGAAACAATTCTACACATAGCTTGTTGTATATAAATAAGACCTTGTATACGCCGAAGTAATCAGCAAGTGATGCTCTCTGTTCATTAGTCAACCTGAATCAGTGCATTTGAGTGAGCTCTCTGTTACATCCACATAGAAAAACAACTGTTATAAAAACCATTTACCTTTTTGCTTTTCCATCAGAAACCCAACAATGCACACCACGTCGGCCACTGTACACCCAGAGAATGTGGTTGAAACCAAAGTCATCTGCATTATTGAAACCGAAGATATGTACAGACTACAGTTACCATTCCCATAAGACAACCATTTGAAGAAATCACCAGAAGGGAATAGTTTTGCTGCCAATAAGCAAAACAGGCAATGTTCAAAAAGGATAGCAAGAAAAAACCCAAAAAGTAGGAATTGACAACATGAAACATCCTAAAAGTAATTTTCCATAAGAACTACCGTAGTACAGTCTGAGGAAATTCGGGTTGAATCCACTTTCGATGGCCTGGTCAGCATTCTGCCCATCGATTGCCATGTCATCCCTCCCATTGGCAGCTTCTTCGATCGCCATCTCTATCTAACGAATCTGCTACAATAACAGTTCAGTGAAACTAAACTTCCTGCGTGTTTAAAATCTACTGAAACTTCAATCGAAGGATTGGACAGCGAGAGAGAGAGAGAGAGAGAGAGATAGAGAGCTTACGATTGAGTGCTGCGCAGATTGAATCGAGCTTCCTGATGAAGGATTGACAGCAGGAGAGAGCGAACTGAGTGAAGAAAATTAGGGATTGCAAGGAAAGAGAAAGAAAATTGAATTTTGTTTTAAGTTCTTCTAGCTAAACTGGCAGGAAACCCCCCGCCAAATTTCCAGGGTATGAACTATTACGTTAATGGTCACTTATCTTTTTGTCTAGATGGCGAAATCATAAGTTCTTTTTTGTAACGATTTCATACTTACCTCTTTGAACGGTCTAACAAGGTAAAACGAGATTGTCACATACATCAATATATCGTTACTTATAGTTAAAATATTGTGATGGGTCATTCTCGTCCGAGTAGATGAATCACTCTGGTATGGGTTTAAAGGATTGGTCAGAGAATCATCTCATAATCGTCTGGGAGATAGGCTCTTCCTTACTACAATCCCATACTCTATTCAATAAGTTGTTCATGTTTATCAACATTATTATCCAATAATCTATTTCGTAGTTAAATTTGTATCTAAGCATAGCCCTGTAAAAAAATATTATTAATCGACCCAACCGTATTAATCAAACCAAATCAATCCATATTTAACGATTAATAATCATATATGATTGAATTTGAGTGACAATTTAACAAATCATATATTTTATGATTGGTTATGATTTTTAATAAATAAAACCAACCCAACCCAACAAAAAATAAATATATCACTAAAATTATATATGATTAATGAATACATATCAAATATTCTACTCTGTTTCTAGAGATGCTACAGACCTGATGTAGCTCTCCTTTGTTTTTCATCCCCTTTCTTGTTCTCGTATATTAACAGAATTTTGCTTGTATTTTAACAAACCACTTTAATATTATAAATTATTATGGGTTGTTGCTATTGAAAAAATATAAATATATGTATATTAACCAAATAAACCCGTAACTAAACCAATCTAATGTTATAAATAAATAGCGAGTTTCGTATTTGATGATTAGGTATGATTATGTTGTTATATAAGCGAGAGGTTAAAATGATCAACGAGTTGCACGTGAATGAGCTTGAGGGCTAAAGGAGCTAACTAGATAACGAATTACTAATTGATCGAAGTGATAAGTGTAGCTAGCTACTAATTATTTAGTAGATGTAGACCACGATGGTTGGAAAGAGTCGAGCTCGCTCTAGATTTGGTTTCGTTCGGGGCTTACCAAATCGAGTCAATAGCTTAGACCAAATCGGTTGGGAACCAGCTTCGTCATAGTTAAACCACCGAAGATTAAACAAGCGCCGGAAATAAATCTGACAAACACCTCCAATAAATCATCTTCGCGAGATTCCTCACCTCATCGCAGCAACCAGAGATGTATTAATTCAATTACTTAGGTCAGGAGATGGTAAAACAATGAAATTATCCAAACAAATCAGTTGTATACCGAGTAAAAGCAAACCAAGGATTCTGTTTCTAGAGCCTAAGGCAAATAACTCAGATTAGAGTTTCAACCGAGTTCATCCACATATCAGAATATGTCGTCGAAATTACTTGATAAAAGAATGAGATTACCCGAAATAAATTGAAATGATGTTTGACGGTTTAGAGATCCTTAACTTGACCTGGATGTATAGACGAGTTCCCGTCGTCGGTACCTCGGTCGAAGAGCGGAGGGGTCATTCAACCGCGACTACGTCGTAACACTATCGCCAAATCAGAAGTGGAAGATAACAAATGAGGACGTCAGTTAAAGCGGGATGAATATGAAAACGAGAATCGGATGGAAGATAATGAAAGAAAAATATGATGGAGGATAGTAGATGAGGAGGATGAATCTGAATTGAATTAGATGAAAAGGAATTTCAGATGGGTAAGTAAAGGAAAAGAATCGACACCCATGGAAAGTAGATGAAACTTCAAAGGAAACATTTGAACAGATGGAAGAGGAACGGGCCGACTCTCTTTTCCAAACAAACTTCTAAACAACGCCAGTTTAAAATGACCCGTTAATGGGGATAGAGGTGTAAATATAATAGTGATGTAATTGTAAATTGATTATATTTAAAGTGTTAAATAATATTAATTTGTTAGGAGAGTAAGAAAAAGGGTTTTGTTATTTTTTTGATGACGATCGTTGTTTCATATATCCTCGCTTGTGAGATTATACCTCCCATTTAGTCTTGTTAATGCGTTGAACTGCTTACAATCATTATTGAATCAGTATTAGTAAGAATTGATCCGGTAATTTTCGTTCTCATAAAAAAATGCTTTGCCAAAATTATTTAAAGAGAACCTACTTATGAAAGCATGGTCGATTTGGGTGGCCTGGATACATCTCTATAGAATTAAAGGGTACACCGTTTGGGATTGCCATAGCGCTCTCTACCATTCTAGGACATGGAAATGCATATTGAAGTATTAGATAAACCTACATCCCCTTACATGCAAAACCTCGATTCCTCCGACGCTGTCCTCTCCATGGACTTCATCACGATTATAATAAGCCCTCCAACCCCGCCAACCACGTCAACGACAATCACCTCAACCTTACTCGCCACAATCTCCATCACCACCATTCCCACCACTGATACCTTTGGACAACAAGTTGTCGCCCTTAGTTTAGATAAATCGATGTCGCCGCCGATGGCTCTCACCGGATTGATCAAAGAGACCAACATGAGAGTATCACCTATGTGTGGTCGGTTCGTTTCTCACAAAGAAGGAGATGAACCTCAACGTCGTGCGCCGCGCGATACCGGAAATCTGGAAGCCAGGACGAGGGGTAGAGATCGTTGCCTTGGAGCGAGGGCTTTTTCTCTTCCGTTTCAATCACTACATCGACGTAGCCCACGTGATTGACGATGGACCGTGGAGCATGGATGGCATGCTGCTTCTCACACACGAACTTCGTCTCGTGATTACATTTATTGTGATACCATAAATGCTATGTGAAACTAGATTTTAGAATTACATTTATTGTGAATCGTCAATATCGATAACTTGAAATTGACATCCATGATGGATTTACATTACCTAAAAAGAATTGAGCGCACCGAAATCTTCGGTATATGATGACGGTATTTTCGACACACTTTTTGTCATTATAAACTATATTTTTGTGTCAAAATGTATTCAAATTCGGGTTTTGAGTACATGTTTGGTTCTCTTGCCCATCGGGGCCGTGTTATGGTGTTTGGTATGTTTTTTGTATATTTCAGGTGTAATATGATGTTTAGAGATGAACCAAGACATGACAGGGATGCCAGAACAACTCAAAGCGTTCGACTTGGGAAGTAAGCGTCACTGTTTAGTATTTTGATCATAACTCAAAAATGAGTCAAATGAATTGACTTGAATGGGGTAGTTACGGAATAAAAAATTGAGAAAATCACATTAATGTGGTCGTTGTACGAGCATGTTACGTCGCTAATACGACCATTTTACGGGCTCGTTATGTCGTTGTTACGTCTACACTACAAGTAGTTGAATTCATCATCGTTATGTCAAGTTTACCACTCTTTATGTCAGCCATATATACACTTTACGAGTCTGTTATGTATTTTTTATTATATCATTTTAATAGGCTCATTATGTCGACTTCATATGTAAATTGTTATATCTATATTACGTCATTATTACATCATTATTATGTGATTATTATATCCAATTTTCGTGAGAAGAGTAGAGAGAAGAAAGAAAGAAAAAGTTGAAAGAAAGAATATTTTTTAATTCCCGTTATATCTCTCGTAAAATTTCAACGACGAAAATAATTTTAGAATATTGGATCGGCTATCAAATTGATCGAGAGAAATGGCTATTGGACCATTTGCAATTGCGTTATATTTCATGGTTAAACCTTTGCCTTGAGGAACCTAAGCATGCCATGGTAATTATCGTGCTTGAAAGGAAAAAAAGTTGCAGCAATATAAGAAGTAGAACCAGACGTCGACTTGCATTAACTCAGCATCATGCTCTACCGACATGATCATGCTGCTACTTTCACACTGGATTGTTTGTTTTTCGATCATGACATTATCCTGATCATCTAAATCTTCAAGTTCATAAAAAAAGACAACTAGCAAGGTTCGAACAAAGAAAAAGAGAAGGTTCGAACAAAGAAAAAGAGAAGGTTCGAAAAGGAAGATGACTTCAACTGCAACACTTGTACGTTAATACAACATATTAATACATACTACCACCAGCGAGAAACAGAGATTCCAGAAGAATCCACCACCATTTCTGACCCAGCAGCAAGCAGTCTTCTTTGAGCGCCCACCAGCATCACCAGTTATTAAGCGCTGACAACAAGGGGAAAACAACGAGCACAATAAGGCATACGCACATACACAAGGACCCTTTCTAACTAAAAGATATATACCAAAAAAAGACAAGGGAGGAGGAGAACTAACTAAAATTGCTGCCGCCGAGAGTAAAGGCATGCGCATAATGGCTAAACTCTGGAATAAAGTCTTCGTATGATGCACAGGACAGGATCTTGAACGTGTATCGTGATTTCTTCCCAGCCGAAGCAGAAGCATCATCAATGGAGTCTGTTGTTTCCGACTGATCAACTAGTTCGAAGTTACAGACAAATAAACGACCATATCGACCACTAATAGTTGTCATATAGCAGATAAAGATGGAAAACGTGTCCTCCTCCTTGGTGTCATAAGGAAGTGTCCATGCGTGAACAAGATAACTGTAGTCTTCTAGTTGGCCGTTAACAAATACTTCAAGTTCTTCCAGACGATCAATACCCAACTGAGCATGAATAGTTGACGGTTTCTCATCGAATTCGATTGGCTGTGACAGTTTTGCAGACACATAGATTTCAAGAGTCTCGCACTCGAACGACAGTCCCACCCGTATATATTTATCCCAGCAAATACATCCCACATAACCCCACAGCTTCTCAATCGCCTTCATGAAATGCGAATCACATGCCTTGACATGCTCCTCCTCGACCTGGGACACAACCTCAGGCTCAATTGTAGTAGTAATAGGGCGAGGATCATCGCAGAATTTGAACTTTTCAGCATCCATATCAAGGCAAACTAGACGATCTCTCCCACCCCATTCCCCAGAAGACAAACTGATGTATGCATACTTCCCTGACACAACAAAACCATTGGAGAATGGAGCAGTACCTCCTGCCAATCGGTACACGAAGGCATGGTCAAAAGGGGTTTTCAGGGTTCTGGTTTCATGATAACCAGAGTTTCCATTCTCAGGGAGGTGTATAACCTCGCAAGACATACCCTCAGGGGGTCTGAAGATATCAGTAGAATTACAAGTTGGGATTATAAATATCTTCTTCTTACTGCTGTTGTTCTCTACGCTACCGTAGTAGGGGATAACAAGAGGAACTATTTTAGGCGTCCGCAGCTTGCCTGCACGCTTAAACCTAACACTGGAATCATTGATATCACAGACGAAGAATTCTTCGATTCCACAGCATGGGATGCCTTCTTTATCGATTTGACAGCTGCCGATGCGAGCGAAAGCATACAGATTGGAATCTACCAGTGCGAAACCGATACCTGAATGACGGTCAAAAGCGATGTCACAAGCGCGGCTCTTGATTTTGCCTTCCGAGTTCATTAGAGACAGCGTCACGACGCCCAAAGCTCGAGTATGCAGCAATCCAGATTTCCAGTCATGAAAATCTAACTGATCGTTGTCAGAATAATCACCAAAAGCATAAACAAAATCAGAATCACGATCATAAGCCTCGTAGTCGTCGTCGTTGTCGTCGCAACGGCTCCTGTTACGCACACCAGACGTCCGGTTGTATTCCATACCGCCGACGCTTCGCAGGTTTGCGAGGGAATCCGCCATATCGCAGTCGAGAGAGAGAGTTTTTGATTGAACAAACAACAAATGTGAGATCTGCGTGTTCCTTTGACCTAACCCTAGACGGCATTCATTAGTTTGATTTATACAGAGTCCGGACGAAATTGAGACCGTCAGATTAAAACTCTTAAGATCAAAGGGTCCAAGAAAGCAACCGGTTCTCCGTTAAATTCGGCCCACATATTCAGCCCGCTCAACTTCTACGAGGCCCCCATTAGTTTAAACAAAACAACCGGGGCCTGAATTCCCTCAAATCGGTTAACTCTAATTGAACTGAGTTTACCTCCCTTATTGATTTTATAGGGGCAAGCTTAATTTTACGGTGCGTCACATAGGATAGTTTTGTGTTGTACTTAAAGTCGTGGAGAATTGACAAGTTTGACCGTATAATTACTATTATCTTCAATTTCAATTTGGTGAAAGCACGGTAGCGCTATCCATATTAAACCCCAAACACTAGAGAATGATGTTAACACCCTAAACATTAAATCATAGCCCTTAAACCTTGCATTATAAACTCAAACTCAAAATCGTATCACAAATTCTAACTTTTGACCATAAATCAATATTAATAGATCATAAACCCTATATATCAAATTCTAACCCATAACACTATACCCTAACGACTAACACCTCAGGGCGCTGGCTTTGGCTAATTTGCCTACACTAGAGAGGCTAAGAATTGGCGAAGGAGGCGTGATGCCGGTCCTCAGGATCGTTCTCATAAGGGACTGTTTAAATCTGAAGACAATATCAGAGGGTATCAAATCTCTCGCCAAACTCAAGGAGTTGAGGCTCGAGGATGTTTCAGTGCAGCTGGTGGAGCACATTTGTGGAACTGATCGTGCCAATTTTCGACACATACTCCTCATCTCGTGTAAGTACTACTCTTCAACTGGAAGTTACATCAAAGAAAAACTAGTGCTTTAGCTTAGATGCTAAAATCTGTTATGTCAATTGCTTGTAACAATATTCTTCGTACATATGGCTATGAGGCAGCCATTGATGTTGTTTGTATTGATCTGTATCATGGTAGATGTTCAACATGTTTTTTTACTTGTTTCAGAAGTGATCAGAAAGTTGGGTACGGGAAATACGGTTTCGATAGTAATCAGAAAGTTGTAACTGTCAACAATGGCAATGAATTTGTACCGAAAATTGGATAAAAACCTGTAACAGACCATCTTAATTTCGCTTCCTACGTGGCTTTTAACTTATACAATCGTAACGAGACATACAAGCCTTGCGAACCGAAACATCAATACGACATCAAACCAAGGCAACAAATGGACATCTATATAATTATTGCTCTAGTATTTTCACAGACATGTACAATTTGGCAGAAGGAACCATTTTTTGGAGGACTTTTTCCAGAATGAAGCTAGAGAGCTCAGAGCTGTACCTAGCTGCTATTGCCTCAGGAATTTCTTAGCTTTCCTGGAGAAGTTCTTGACCATTAACTGGTCAGAGAATGTCAAAGGAAGTTCTGCCTCAGCCGACTCTCTTCGATCCTCCACTGGTCTCAGCGTCATCCTGATCTGATGGTTCGTCGGTTATACCTCTGTACAAGTGTTTCAGAATGAAGAGTGCAGTGTCGCTATCCCTCCACTAGTTCCTAAGAGAAAGAAATCACAAAAAGTTTCTTAGCTGAGTCAGATTTAGGTATTCCTCTTGAGTTTCAAGTCCGAGTACTTACGTGTGTGCTCCAATAGCTTGAATATATGGATGTTCAAACGTCTTATCCTGAATGAATCCAGTATGAACAAGGAAAGCTCAATCAAAAGGGTCTGACAAAACATCAAAAGGTTACTACTTTACTTGAACCCTGCACAAGAAACGAACCTGAAGCATGTGATCTATTCTCCCTTCTTCACTTCCAGTCAACCTCTCCATCATGAGAGAGCCGTACGTTCGCTCACTGTTCTGTTCAACATTTTCCTCTCTTTCTGAAACAGATAACAGTATACAAGAACACTGGCAGGAAGTGAGGGATAAAGAGATGAGAGATCCTTTACTTACCATCTGAGACCTTTTCAGTTTTCGACTGGCAGATTGTAAGAACTTTAACCTGCTCAAACGACCAAAGAGCTCTATGGTTCATAGACACTAGACATATATACTGGTGTGTACAAAATTATGGAAGTCTGAAGAGCTCCCCACCCTTACAGAGTGCAAACGATCCTTGATGGCCTGAGAACAAGCAGCTATATCTTCGGAAAATTCCTGCAAGCGAGGAAGGAACCAATTAAAATGACCAGACTAACCATCCAGGAACCAATTATTCAAGGATCCAATTCAAATGGCATTCTGGTTAGAAAGAGCTATACTTGAAATCCAATGTGCAAACGCTTCCCGCCTCTGTGATAAGGAACAATGACTGGACGCTTGTTGATGTATTCTATACACACAAGTGGTTCTATTCTGTATGAAAAAAAATCCAAAGAGACACGTTGCAAAGATCAAGGACGGAAGCATCATACCAGTGGTACCACATAAGTGAAAAGGCAACCAATCGTGACAGACCTGTATGCTACAGGATCGAATGAGTGAAAAATGTTGAACATTTGCCTACAGGCTGGTATCTCCTCTGTGATATTCTCTTCTACCCAATACCCTTGCCCTTTCCCTGAAAGAGGATATGCACAAGGTCATTTGGACTTGAATGGAGTGTTTATACAATAAAGGGCTGTTAATCATGAGCACTACCGATGCCAATGCGAATGTTACGAAGAGTGAGGAATACTCCGAGAGGGGAACCAACGGCAAAGAACGTGTCCACCTGGTACAGCAAAGCTTCTACAGTCAAAAGCTAGGAAAAAAACCAAAGATTGCCATACTTTAAGAGTAAGACACATACCTTGAACTCGAGTTTCGTGTACTTGATGTATGGAGTGTAGTTCTGTGGTTCACTTTGGTGGCTGGTTCTGTGGTTCTCCTCAGTAAGGATTCCACCAGAGTTGTTTACAAGAGGAACACCTTCAGGTTGCCTTGACTCTACCGACAAGCCATCTAATTCATCTCTATACCCCGAAGAACTTGAGGTTGTGGAAGTATCTTCAGCAGCTCCATCTGCATGCACTGGATTCGATTTCTCTCTCGTCTGTACCTCATCACTGGAGTTTATTGCCTCCGAAGTGTACGAAGGGTCGTGCATTGACGAGTCATAATTCACCTCAGTAGAAGGATGTTCTTTGTACATCCATTCCATAGGAAATGGCGATGACAGATTCTCTTGATGGCAGAGAATATCATAAGAGAGAACACTCTCCAAAGAATGACCATATATGGAAACCTTTGCCAAAGAAATGTAAGTCAAAACCTCTATACAAGCTAAACGTCATGGTTCCGAAAAAAATCACAGCTAGGGTCGATCCAGGTCCTAACCTTACCATCATAACTGGGATTCCGCTTGAGGAACTTCAGATACAAACAGTTCAATTGATTTGACACCTGTCAATAACAACAATCCGAACCTCAAAATCAAGGATGCGAGGGCCTTAACAATATTAATACACTTCTCTAGATATGATGATGACAGGAAATAAGACTGGATGAACTAATACCGAGTTAATGATAAATGGGGCTCATGTAGTATAATACATCATGAGCTGTTGCACCAAGCATAACACGTAGACCGCGCACACTTTCTAAAGTGATTTTCTCGACAGCAGCTTCGCCACTAAGTTTCAAGCCCTTTCTCCACTGCCAAGAAAAGGATATGAATTTGCAAGTTCAGGTGGATGTCACATCTTAAACCGAATTCTGTATCGGTTCTGTTTACCTGGCATGGACTAAAGAGGACGAGAAGTTAAATGGCATTCAGCAAGATTTGCAGTAATGTGGCATTAAGTGCCATCGTCATCCACCAAATTAGACTTCTCCAACCTTTGACCAATACCATGAACCAAGAACACCACATGCCGTCCAGGAACCTATGCCAGAGTAGATGGAGGACAATTTATGCAGTGAAGGTAGCTGATACAATTATCTAACCTATCAAACTGTAGCCAAAGGCAACCTGAAACCTAAACAAGAATTAAGGAAACACTAAACTACCCCGGAACAATACAAACCTGTGAGCAGTAAATCATCCATTTCCTTCTCCTTCTGCTGCCGCAATTCATCCTAATCAGAATAACATTGGTATCATCAGATGAGCACATTGTACCAAAGGCATGACAACAGTACCGCTGCGCCATTGGTCTCGGTACCAGTATACCACGAGTATCTGGCGGAAACTTATTACAGAGATTTAAACAAAAGAAAAGATCTCATATTTATATTAGTATGAAGTTGAAAGGTTGATTTTCACTCTATATTATGTGCTTGCACATTTTTTATCAAGCTGTCAACATAGGCTCTGAGAATCAGACAAGATACCTGAGTTGGCTTCGTTGAGCATGAAGGAGAATAACAACGCCTTAGCTCGATCCCATTTCCGCTAAAATTAACGATACTAGCAACACCAGAAGCATCAGCATTGAGCCAAGCCTCTCATGAATCCTCTTCACCCATAAAAAGTGCATGTAGTCCCTGCATGCACACTCAACATGGTTGTTATCTGATCATCAATCTCCGAAATAGAACTTGGAACCTTTACTTCACAAAAGGGAAATAACATACTGGTGTAGATCCTTGCAGTTCAACACGAGCAGCAAAGAGCCCAGACAGGAAAATCTTCTCGTACTGGCAACCAATCTAACCCCCCTTTACGAGCAAACCAATGACCTCTTAAAACACGCCAATTTTCTCCGTTCCAGTAGACAGGAAAACAATGTCTCCTTACCAAATCCAGCTGCATAGAGCAATCTCATATTACCATATGATACTCAAGACACTGATGAAACACACTCTAGTCTACAACAGCATCCATAGGGTTGATATCAATCAGCAAGACAGTAGATTAGAATTGTACAGTCAAGATTGATTATCCAAGCCATTTAATTTATCCCATACAAAAGATGGTCGTCCCCGAATAAGATACCTCATAAATTCCTCCTTTCACAGGCACACCAACTCTTTCCTCTTCTACATCAAACATATGAGATGCTTCCAAATTTATCTTCTTGCTTGAAGACGGTCTGCCCCTTGGACCTTCGCTACACTCTGCGTATTCTTTCCACCACATAGAAAGCAGCTCCTCCTCCTTCTGCAATACGCAAGATATTAGGTGACATCAAACCAGTGGGATTCCCAAGTGCATAGTTCAATAAATAAAGTGCAAAACAAAACTAAAGAAGAAAAGGGTTATTATTGGAAGTGTGCAGCCAATCAAGCATGTTCTAAGCAACATGTATGGCCAACAAACGAGAACAAGTATACAACCTGCAAGAATGAAGCCTCAATCGTGAGAGAATCCCTCATTCCAAACCAAAAATATTCCCCCTTTTCTACTACTTCAGTTCGAGGAGCTGAGGCAGCTAACTCTGAAAGAACATCAAAAGAACAACATGAACTTTCTCTTCGAACCACGCTTCTCCCCTAACGAACACACAAGTGTGAAGTTATTTTACAACTTCGGCAAAACTGTATAGCAGTCTACTGAATTATATACTCGTAATCCATAAGTGAATGGATAGAATAAAGGGAACACTCAAGTATCAAGCAGCTCAACTCAATCACTAACCATAAACCCAGCTGAAAGTTTGAAAATCACCTTTTAGAGCTAGAGGGACCTTACAAAAATACCACCTCACATCACCACCATCAGAGGGACTTGTAGTCTGTGCATGATACTTCTGCAGACCTTCCGAGTGCTCTATCACATCCTCCAACCGCGCAATGTTGGACGGCGTATTCCTCAGCAAATCAGGCGTTGCTTCCACAGAAGCTTCAGGATTCGCCTCCATCTAAAAAAACAGGAGCTTTCACTTGTCACCAAGTTCCCAAATGAATACCTTCTTCGCAGTAAAAAGAATTGACAATCTAAGAAGATATGATCAAGGACCTGTATGAAGCAAAAATGAACAGGAAAAGCACGGAGTCGCTAACCCTAAATTCAAAATTTGAAACTTTGACAGCTGATGAATCCGAGAAAGATTGAAAGCTCCACTCTTTCAAATACTCTTAAAATGGCGGGCGTCAATCGGACAAGCGCAGATCGCAGAGCTTGCTGGAAAGAGAGATGATCATGGAGTTGATTTGAATTTCCAGACGAATCCGTGAAACGTGTGGATTCGTCCCTTTGAATGTCAGGACTCAGGTAAAGGAAAATGAGGTTACATTAAAAAACTTGGTTGCATAACCCGTGCAACTCGATGAACAAACCGGTTATGTACCCAAATCGGATACCCAATCCATGTTTGAAAAAAATAACAAAGAAAATATAAATACAGAGTGAAATTATAAGGACTGGCTTAAACCCTCTTCTCGGTCATTCAACGATGCGTACACTAGCCTCCCATCTCTCCGTAGCGGTCTCTGATTCACAGAGAAAGCTCACTTCTTTTTACAGATCTACTCTGTCTATTACCATGGCGGAGGAAGAGGTTACAGTTCGAGCCCTGCACTCCTTCCGGATCGCATGAGGAGTTGGAAGAACAGCTACCTATCAAAGCTCCTCGCTCTGAGGATGAGAAGAAGTCCGGCGATGTTGTGGAGGAAGAAAAGGAGGTCCTTGATTCGTGTGCAATCGATGCGGATTCTCAGGAGCCTAAGCGGGCTAGGGTTGATGATAAGACTCAGGACGAGCTAGGTAGATAGACACCGCATACATAATAAAAACCCAACATTTCTTACATGTTTTGATTCTGTTATTTGTAATTGATGGCTGCATTGTTGTTTTCATAGTGGAAATATGTTTTCTTTTGGTTTGGCACCGGAAGTTCAGAGCTTCTTTGCCTACAAGTATGATCTATTAATGTACTTTGGGGATGTTTGTGTTTTGGTAGCAGTTGGTCAGAACGGTTTTGGGGAAGGCAAGTCAGATGAAGATGCTAAGGAGCATGTTGATGAGCAAAATGGTAAGACTGATGAACTGCCGGAAGAGAGTGATCCTCGACCTGCTTCTGAGGGTGCTCAACCTGCCTCAGATGGTGCTCCGGAGACCGCAGAGCACAGTGATGAGGAAGTAGTTGGCAAAGAAGCTGATGATATAGATGATAAGAAGACTGCTGAAAACAAACTAGAACCGGCAGAGGGCATCGAGCTTGGTAAAGCCGAGGAGCTCTCAATTCGGGAAGATGAGCAACTAGGACAAGATGCTGAAGAAACTGTATCTGATGGTCAGACTACCTCTGGAAAGACGGATGTTCCTAATGATAAGGTGTGTTTATGTGTACTAGAGTACATATTCATGATAGCTTTCTGCCTTTCCTCATGGTTTTGCATATTGTATAACAACAATAAGTTATATTTTTCAGTTTGCATATTTGTTTGGAAGGTGAATATTTTGCTAATTTCTATGAATCTCTTTGTTCTCTGAAGGTCTTAAATTGCTTGGTTTCTTGGTGTACTTGTAAATTGTCCTAAGAGATGGTTCTATCCTATTTCCTTTTTATGTATGATTTCATCTGTACCATGGTCTTTGGAAATGAACATTGACATCAATATTGATGTATGCAGGTTGGAGTTCGGGTGGGGATACTATTCGTTTCCTCCAGCTTCTTATTCACAGCCAGTACCTCAACAAGGCTATGACAATCATGCTCCAGTGCACAATCATTAGGGACATGCCAGCTCTCAGCTAGGTTATCCACCTGCAGCTTATCAACAGTACGGTAAGCAACCATCTTACGGCATGCAAGCAGCACCAGGTCAGCAGCCACCTCAGCAATTTCCCGCTTGCCAGCCATATGGTCAAGGTGCAGCAGCAACTCAGCAGCAATATGGTTACACATCTATTGCTCCGGTTCAACAAGGATATCCTCTGTATGGTGCCGCAACTGCCACGGCTGCTGATGGCTATAACCAAGCCGCTCCTGCTTCAGGCGTGGGATTTCCTCCACAGGCCTACGGCCAAACTGCCGGACAGCAACAGCAGCTCAACAAGGGAATCCTCAGCAGGCTGGCTATGCACAAGGTACTGCTGCAGCTTCCTACGGATCACACCCGGTTTCGCAAGGGTATCCAGATCAGGTCACTCCGAATGTTGCTGGTTATGGTTATCAAGCACAAGATCCTTCTTATGCACAACCTGCTGCTGGATCAACGTACTGTGCACAACCAACTGCTGTATCAACGTACGGTGCATAACCTGCTGCTGGACAACAACAGGTTTACACTCAACCAACAGCAACTCCAGCACCAACGCAACCGAGCTACGACCAGTCTGTCCCACAATCGGATAGCTACACTGCCCCTGCTGCTCCTGGGAGCACTCCATCTCAGCCTGTAGCAGCGTATCCCCAATATGATTCTGCCCAGATGCATGCTGCTGCACCTCATTGACAAGATTCATGTTTGATGTTGCGAATCTTTTCTGCACACTAGAATCCCAAATTTGTGTAATATTGTCGAGAGAGCACTTGTCGCGCTAGGCCCTACTTTCCAACCTTTGATTAGTATTAGGCCTTACTTTCCAACCTTTGATTAGTATTAGGTTGCTACGGATTTGAACGCTGCATTCTGTCTCTTTTCAGTGACTGGATATTCTGTTGTTTCAAATGTAATTCTAGGTGAGCTATGATTCTGACTATTTTGAGTAAGCTGCACCGATTATGATTCATATCACATTGCCTATTTTACCATCCGAATGGTTGGAATGGTTATCGAATCCGGTTGGTTATATCTTAGAATTCAGAATGCCTATGTAATGAAACAATGACCAAACTGGGGTTTTTTATTGATCATAACTCATAAACATTGTAGCCTACGGCTGAATTCCAAACATAACTATCTTATGGTTGCAAACACGATAAATAATCTACCCCATCCACTTTGAGTTCTTCAGTTATGCACAATGAGATGCTATCAGTATTATCCCCTTCTGGTCTTATTGCATACGAACTCGATTTGTCACGATATAATCGTCAGTAGCAGGACTGAATTGGTCATGAAGGAGAGGAACTGGCAACAAAGAGGCCCGTATCTGGGATCGGCATTATGAGCTCGAAAATACTTTGGTTTGAGCCGGCCTTTGTATCAACTCTTCATCCACGAGAATGGTGGATCCATTGCCAGCCCCAACATCCAGCAGTGTGGCCATCTCGTCGTCTAGTAGTACCGGCAAAGGACAGCCCTACCAGTTGGGAGAACAAATCGGTGAAGTTTTTTATTGTAATCAGTCTCAGCTTGACTGATCTGAGTTTGAAAAAGCTTTCACAGAGAATCTTTAGCTTGCTAACCTAAAAGCTAACATAAACTTGCATTACTATAAATGAGAAACCTAACTCAAGAACCAATTCAACTGAATACTACAGGCTAGATCCAAGCTAGAGAAATGAACAGTTTCATGCAGAGAACGAAAGCTCATTTCAGATTCATCAAGAACCAATTCAACCCAATAGCGAGTAGTGGAATTGCTGCAATCTGCAGTCACTCACTAACGCCCAATGAAAATCTAACACCATAGGATGAACAAAATTATAACAGCAAGCAAACCTGCGATTCCTCAGTCGCCATTTCCCAAAAAATCTGCACTTCTTCAAAGCAGTGGAAACAATTCAACAGCTCCCGGCAGAAAAATCGCGGTGCAAGAGACTCTCGTTAGTCCCGATTTCCATTTCTGTTCGAAACTCCGATCAATTGCTCTACCAAACAAAAGGAGCAGCAGCAAGAAAAAAGGAAGATGGCAGTCTCGGTATATCCTCTCCTGCCGGCGAAAAATTGGGACTTTTCAGATTCCGACGGTAGGGTTTCGACGTTGGATCGAATTGTGGCGGTTTTACTAACCGCTTTTGGGAAACGGTTAAAGAGTAGGCAGAGGAATGAAGCAAGAAAGGAATACATGCAAACAATTCGCGCTGGGGACAGATGATACAATCCGACGGTGAAAAATTGCCAAATGAGATCTGATGGTCGCAGAAGAAAACATACAAACAATTCAAGTCTACATATTATCGAGAGAGAAAATTAATAAAAACAAATATTTTTCCTAACTTTCAAGTGCTCTTCCTCCATTCTCTCTCTTCTTAAAGATGTAGACACCATTGTCGGCGATGCGGCAACGCTCAAACCTTATTCCAGGCTGTTGAATCGAAGCTCCCCGACTCCATTACTCCTCTCTGTTAATTCTTACAATTTCTGAGCCTTTATTTCTTTCTCAAAATCAAGCAAAGCAAAATATATAAAAAATAAAAATCAATTAAAACTCAGTTCAGTTTTCCTTCTTTGTTACTTTTTCTGTCGCAAATTCTATTTCTTTCTTCATCTTCCTCTCTTTACAGATATAGAAGAACAATGATCTTTCCCTCTTTTTGAAATGGAAATAAACAGAAGGCTGGTAGTTGATGAAGAAAATGAAGAACAATATGTTCTTCCTTTTCTCTCTTTTTGTGATATTTATTTATTTACTTTTTCTTTCTTCACTTGAATGCCACTTGATTGTGCCTCTCCATCCGTAAATTCCTCTAATCCGTTTCCAGCCGTTAGATTAAATCATCTGTATGTACAGATGATTTGGCAAGCTGTATACAAGCCATTTTAAACAGAACCAACTGACAGCCACGTGGACGACTCCTGTGGGCCAATAACACATGACGTGGCGTTTCCTCCGCTCCATTCCTGTGGGCGAGGAGTCCATGTGTCCTCGGTGGATTTTTTTGTTGGACGAAACTGCGTCGTTTGGCTTCAAGTCGTTAAGTTAGTGTATTAGAGCAAAAACCGTGTCGTTTGGTTTACATGTTTTAAGTTGTTACAATTTGATCACTAGAGTTTTATTAGTTTGACAATTTAGTCATGTACACGGTTTGTTACTTCGTTCTGCATTTCAGCTACTGCGATGAATCATTGGCGTACTGTTGCCGATTCTCCAAATTTTCGAGCCTTCCAGGTATGTATTTATTGTTATCTTTGATCATCGAATAAGATTGTCGGATTGCACGAGTTCAAAAGTTTACATTGTGGTATCAGAGCTCAAAGCAAGCAGTAACCAGTGATTAGAGTGATCATACATATACACTTAGGAAACACGAGTGTTTTATGAGATCAATAGAGTGAGAGTGAGAATCAGCAGAGAATAGAAACTGTTTAAGATGAATGAGGCAGACAGCTTTGCGCAAGTGTGTATTTCAAGGTTCGATGGTGACTACGATCACTGGAGTTTGTTGATGAAAAATTTGCTGCGTTCAAAGGAATCTTGGAAGGTGGTGAGTGAAGGTTATAAGGATCAAGTCAAGGGAAGTCATCAAGCGAGGCGGAAGCTAAGAGTTTGGAGGAACCGAGGCTAAAGGATTTGTAGGCTAAAAATTACTTATTTAGCTCTATAGACAAAACCATTCCGAAGACCATTAGCAATAAGGGTAATCGCCAAGGAGCTTTGGGATGCCATGAATACTAAGTTCCAAGGCAGTGCCAGGGTTCAGAAGTCTCAATTACAAGCGTTAAGAAGGAACTTCGAATTGATGGAGATGCAGGGAGGAGAAAATGTTACGGATTATTTTGGCAGGGTTATAGTGGTAGCTAATTCCATGAGGAGTTGTGGAGAGGATTTGACGGATGTTCAAATCGTAGAAAAATTCTAAGGACATTGGTGAACGGTTTAATTATGTTGTCCGTGCTATAGAGGAGTCTAAGGATATAGAGTTGATGTCCGTTGATGCACCGTAAAGTTCTTTGCTTGTGCATGAACATAAATTTCGAAGAAACATGTGACGAGAGAGAATCATGTACCGAGGACGAGACATGACTTTACCGCAAGGGGAGGAAGGGGTTATGGAAGGAATCCCTACGCCGCAAGGGGAAGAGGAAGAGCGGTAGAGGTTGGAGTAAGGAGTCGGTAGAATGTTTCAAGTGTCACAAGCTTGGACACTATAAAAGCGAATGTCTAGATTGGTACTAAAATCAACAAGCACATTATTCAAATTATCAAGCTTATTCCAGTCATTCATACGCACAGATGACGATCATATGGTGATTTAAAGGAAGATGTCCTACTAATGGCTACGGAGATCAAGAGGAGGAGTTTGAGAATCATCACACTTGGTGGTTTCTAGACTCAGGATGCAGCAATCATATGAGTGAAAACAAAGATTGATTTACATTCATGGATGACAGCTTCAGTAGCGATGTAAGGTTAGGGAACAATTGCAGGCTGAATGTCATTAGGAAGGGAACAATCAAGCTATCTATAAATCAAGTGTCACTGGTGGTGCAGGACGTATTCTATGTATCGGGGGTTGACAACCAACCTAGCGAGTGTTGGACATGTACCGCAAGAGAAAGGAGTTGGTTTTTCAATAAAAGATGGTTCTCGCAAGCTTGTTCATGAACAAAAAGGGTTGTTTTGTCAACACAAATGAAGACAAATAGAATATTTGCCTTACACGCGGATGTGAGGAATGAACGAATCAAGTCCAGGTGTCACAGTGACAGGTGCCTCAAACAAGGATCTGCTGTTATGGCATCAAAGATTAGGACATCTGAACCAAGATAGTTTGCTGAAAATGAGTAAAGACAAAAGGGCGCAAGACATGCCAGTTCTCAAAGGAACCCTAGGGATATGTGAGACATGTTTGGTGGGCAAACAGCAGAGAATTATTTTTCAAAAAAAAGTAGTTGGAGGGCAAACATCAGAGAATTACTTTTCCAAAAAAAGTAGTTGAAGGGCTAACAAGAAACTCAAATTGCTTTATGCAGATTTGTGTGGATCAATCACACCATCATCAAATGGGGGGAAGAAGTACATTTTGACTATTATTGATGATTTTAGCAAGAAGTTATGGGTATTTTTCTTGGAGAACAAGTCAGAAACCTTTAAAGTGTTTAAGAAGTATATGGCTCAGGTTTAAAAAGAAGCTGGATTGTCCATTGTCTGTCTCAGAAAAGATCGAGGAGGGGAGTTCATGTTGCATGAATTTCACAAGCTATGTGAAGAAAGAGGAATTCGACGGCAGCTTACAGCTACTCTCACACCTCAGCAGAATGGAGTGGCTGAAAGGAAAACTAGAACACTAATGAACATGGTACGATGCATGATGAGGGACAGTAGGGTTCCATCAGTGTTCTGGCCTGAAGCTGTTGCCTGGACTACTCACATCCTCAATCGCAGTCCTACAACAGCAAATAAAGGAAAGACACCACATGATCTTTGGACAGGTGCGGCACTGTACGTTGCTCACTTGAATGTGTTTGGATGCCTTTGCTTATGTGCATGTGCCTCGATTAGCAAAGAAAAAAGCTTGATCATAAAAGCATCACATGTCAGTTTTTGGGAATTTGTAAAATCCAAGGCCTACAAGTTATATGATCCGACTACTAAGAAGGTTATCATAAGTAGGGATGTAGTTTTTGATGAAAAAAAGGTTGAACATGGGAGGAGGAGACACAACCGGTACTCAACGATATAATGCGGGATGGACGAAGGATGCTTTGTATGATTCGATGAGGAGAGCGATCGAAGGGCGGCGAGAGGACTCAGAGGAAGCCGAACTCCCACTTGAATCAGTATCTCGGCCGTCCGAAACTTCAACTCCCGGCCGGTCCTACACAAAGCATAGTTGGGAGTTCGATGACTTGACAGCGAAGAAGAAAATCTTGGTCGGAGGGTAAAAAGACCTCCATCCTACTTAGATGAGTATGATTGTAATTGGATAGCCACAAGCTGGTTTGTCATGGTGGCGATATCTAAGGATCCAAAATCATATGAGACTCCCATCCTTGAATCGAAGTGGAAAATAGCAATGCAAGCGAGAAATGGAAGCAATATATAGAAGCTGTACATGGAAGCTTGTGTCTTTGTCCAAAGGGTCTTGTTCCACTTGGTCTCAAGTGGGTCTACAGGACCAAGGTTAAGGAGGATGGCTCAGTAGACAAATATAAGGCCAGACTAGTTGCCAAGGGTTATGCTCAGCAATATGGAATCGATTACACAGAGGTATTTGCTCCTGTTGCACGTTAGGATACAATTAGAATTCTGTTGGCTTATGCAGCATTTCATGGTTTTACTGTGTATCAATTGGATGTTAAAAGTGTCTTTCTCTATGGAGAGCTGTCTGAGGACCTTTATGTTGAGCAACCACAAGGGTTTGTGGTTGCTGGGGAGGAATCAAAGTGTATAAGCTTCAAAAAGCCCTCTGCGTATTAAAAAAAGGCTCCAAGAGCACGGTATAAACGAGAATAGAGGCATATTTTCTAGAAGCCGGCTTTAAGAGGAACAACCATGAACACATCTTGTTCATTAAGAAGGTTGGTGAAGATATTCGATAGTTGGTCTATATGTTGATGACTTAATGTATGTCGACGGTAGTAACCGACTCATTGATGAGTTCAAGGAATAATTGAAATCGAATTTGAGATGATCGATCTTGGCAAGATGAGGTATTTCTGGGAGTTGAGGTTGTTCAGGATAACACAGGAGTATACATTGGTCAACAGAAGTATGCCAAGGAGATATTGAATAAATTCAACTTAATGGAGTGCAATCATGTGAGAAATCCTATGGTTCCTAGTGCAAAATTAACAAAAGCTGGAGATGGAACACCAGTCAGCTCTATCGGGAGAATATAGCGAGAGATAGGAAATGGTATACATGACAGAGAACATGACCGAGACATAATGTATTCAGAGTGAGAGAGTAGACACAGCGATACAGTCAGTACATGGAGGCACCAACTAGACAACACATGCTTGCAGCTAAGCGCATCATAAGGTATTTGAAGGGCACATCTAACATTGGAATCAAGTACAACAGGAATGAGAGTCAGCAGGGTTTGATTGAATACACAAATAGTGATTATACAGGGGATGTAGATGATCGAAAAAGCACAAGTGGCTATCTATTCTTCCTGGCTGGAGGGGTTGTTTCCTGATCATCAAAGAAACAACCAGTGGTAACTCTATCAACAACTGAAGCAGAGTTTGTGGCTGCATCTTTCTGTGCAACACAGTGTGTCTGGATGAGAAGCATCCTGGGGCAGATTGAATGGAAGACCAGTATAGCAACATCAACCATTATATTTTGTGACAATAGCTCAGCCATCAAACTCTCACGAAATCCAGTTCTACATGGTAGAAGCAAGCATATTGATGTTAGGTTTTACTTTCTATGGGACTTAGCAAATGAGGGAGTGATCAAGCTGGAATTTTGTGGAACACATGACCAGGTAGCAGACATTATGACTAAGGCAGTAACCATGGATGTCTATGAAGTGTTAAGAGGCAAGATTGGGATGATTGTTCTTCCAAAAAAATTCCAGGAGGTATGAACTGAGAATCTCTTGAACTGGTGCTCAGTTCAGGGGAGGATTATGTTGGACGAAACTGCGTCGTTAAGTTAGTGTATTAGGTAAAACTGTGTCGTTTGGTTTACAAGTTTTCAGTTGTTACAATGTGGTCACTAGAGTTCTATTAGTTTGACAATTTAGTCCTGTACGCTAGCTTGTTATTCGGTCCTCGCATTTCGAGCTACCGGGATGAATCATTGGCGATCCGTTGTCGATTCTCCAGATTTTCGAGCCTTCCAGTATGTACTTATTATTATCTTTGATCATCTGAATAAGATTGTCATATTGCACGAGTTCTAAGGTTTACATTTTTGTCGTGATTAATTGCAGATTTTGTCGACACATGTGCCTTATTTTTATTTTTATTTTTCAAATATATTCATTAATTGAGTACTTTAAGATTTAAAGATTCCAAGTAATGCATGGTTAAATATACCGGATCGAGTTGTTAAAATATAAAATTAAAGTAAACATATTCATACTAGTTTTATTAATTTGGATATTGTTGAAGAGACAAACACCGACATCGGTGCGGGCTATCCATCCCCGACATCAAGCACATAAGGTGGGTTGGTCTAGGAAGTTATCTATTGGGCCTAGTGGCTCTTCACAAGTCGAGTCGAGCCCATTCGAATGTTATCTAGCTTTAATAGCGGAATTGGGAGTAGGCCAACTTAGGTTCCGACTCGAGATTCCCCGATTCGATGAGAGCTATGTATATTATTTACTTTCAATAGATTTTAGCTAGAATTTTAATATTTAAGGTCTATCCCGTGACATGTGATTTTATGATGCGGCGGGAGCAAACTTTATGTGTTGGTCGTAGACAATGTGTGTTGCTATGACGTTAACAAGGGAGAGTGGGAAGTGAATAGTCGGAATACCGTGACACCCGAAGATGGCACAATAACATTGTTGATATCCTCCACGGAAAACACAAAAGGGCGACCGTCTTATGTTGTCATCTTTGTTGAGAAGAGTCATGTGAATCATACAAGTCTCTAATTCTTCACAAAATTTTGTCATTTCATCAAATGTACTCAACACCTAAATTAATAATTCCAACTTACGTTTTGGGGTTTGTTATCGTCTGAGATCCCCACCGAAGATCTTACGGTCAGAAAATTTATCCGCACCGGCAGGGGAAAAATAACTATCCGTGAAATAGCAAAATTGTTGCCATATATATTTTAATGGAGAACGTTTCGATACCTTTAAGGTATCGATACCCCGTCACATAGCGTGTTTTTATTGGACCGGATGTTTGAATGTGCTAAATTACACGTGTAGTATATTGTATTAAGTGAGTTTACACCTCCCCATTAGTTACTGGTCAAACATTTAAAAATGTTGGCATTAAATATCAGTTATCTAATTGTATTAATATTGAAAAATAACTTCTTATCTATTATTCAATTTTGGTGCAGCGGCTGCTCATCAATTCCTCTGCACAACTCGAACTCCGGCGACAGGGAAGACAGCAATAGAAAAGTCTGGCGTTTAATGGCATGACCGACGGTTCTATCTCATTATCGGGACTCCGCGTGGACTTGTAGATGAGATATTAAATTTGAAATGCAGTTGATTCGTTGGCTATTGCGGCGGAGATTGAACTGTAATTGGATTTCGAAATAGACGTCGATTCCAGTTGAGAAACTGATGGCAGGCTCTCCCAGATGGCGCATACGGAAGTGCGAAGATGGGTCCTCCGGTGCTGCAACGATGATGAGTCCTACAACGATTGGTGATTATCAAAAGTGATTTCGATGGCAGCCGCGGTGCGATCTGCGATGTTGATGAAACTGAATCAGTGTTTTTTTTATGCAAACTGGTTTATTTGGGAATAAGCTAGAAATCGGTCAGATAAACCTAAGCCAGCCAAATTCGGTTTAGATGTCCATGTACTCCATTAATCTGAAACGCAATCAATCTGAACTAAAAACAATGAGCTGTGGGTTTATGAAATTTCAATTTGTTTTTGATGAACTGCGTTGAAATTGAATCAAGGTTTACTTTTTAATTTTCTCTCCACAGTTGTGGTTTGTCACTAATTTTCCCTTCGCCATTGACACAAAAATTGAAATAAATTATTTCAAAGTTTCCGTTATGTTTTTTTTATAAGTGTCACCTCTCCAGTCATAATTTCAACACCATATCTCTCCGCAAGTTTGTCAAGACTCTGTCGTCGACTGTGAGCTTACAATGGCCACAGCACTCTTTCCTCCGCCGTTGCTACCGGATGGGTGCTCGATTTGCAGGATGTACTCCAGATATTCGCCTTCGACAATATCTGCGGGATTATAGTCTACAGAGACCCGCCTTCCTCCTGCTATGAGACAGCCTGCAAATCGATTCTGTACACTTGATCGAGTAAAGTTTCCGATGGCGTCTCCGACTACGCCAAGAGGCTTTTGGAGGTAACAAACTTCAACATTCTGTTTCTTTTTATCTTGGTTTTAGTTTGCGTGAGAAATTGAATTGTAACTAAGAAGTTGGGTTGTTCAATTCGAAACCAGATTTCAAAACAGTGGCTTTTTTCACCGTTCCTCTGAATTTTAGCTAACTTATCCAATTAACGAAATTTTAAGTTGATTCAGCTCCAGTAGTTCGATTGGATCTCTCCTCATAAGGGCTTATTTGGTACCCAGCGATTCATTCTAGTTGCCAAGTCAGAATTCATTACAGTGGCTATTTCTCCCGTTCCTCTGAATTTAGCTAACTTATCCAATTAACGAAATTTTAAGTTGATTCAGCTCCAGTAATTCGATTGGATCTCTTCTTATAAACGCTTGTTTGGTAGACATGGAGTCATTCTGGTTGTGAAATTGAATCATGTGATAAGTGATGACAAGCATTTGCACCGATTTGGATGTGTTTCAATTCGGGTAAATGGCTTTGCTTTTGTTATTGCCGTCCAATTTTTCTGTGTAGAGAGATCGTCTGTAGCTCTTGATTACATCATCCTTCCGTTATTTATTGACCAGGCTGATGGGTGGATGGTGGAGACGATTAGCTTATTAGCGAATCCTAATCAGATTCGTCCAACAAGGTTTTGGGGCGTTTACACGAAGCTAAAGATCTTCAACATGACAAATTATCAGAAAGGTGAGTTTCCCCCCATTCATTTGAACAACATCTTCTACTTAGAGCTCTGATGGATGTCATTGTTCATACTCTCTATTGCTGTGATTTGGTTATCTGCTCAGGGTGTCGTTTCCTGCTGCTGCTGCGGATTCTGCTACCTTTTTCTTCACCATCTGTGTTATAGTTTTGTCTTTCTTTCTCGTGTTCCTATTGTTGAAAGGTCCATTTCATGTGGTGGGGAACAGGGGATTGCGTTGACTTTTTTCATTTTGGGACAGAGATTTGGGTAGTGTATTGCCCCTGTATCCTCAATTGGCGTGACTTTGGTCATTGTCTTCTTTGTCCTGATGCTGGCACCTAACTTTGAATACGGCTGCACTTGGCAATCCGTTGAAACAAATACTTTGATGCTTTGTTTGTCGTGTTAGCATGGTAGGCGGCAGTTTTCATATCACTTTCTCTTATTGGTCTCTGCAATTTTTTTGTGCAGTTGTATATCTCGATGCAGACACTATAGTGGTAAAAGACATTGCGGATCTCTTCAAGTGTAGTAAGTTCTGTGCCAACCTCAAACATTCAGGAAGGTTGATTTCTTTCCAAATCCTCGTCTCTTCCAACCTGGTTTATCAAAGGAAGAGAGAAATTATAGGCCTGTACCTGATATGGAGAGGCTATCTAACCCTTTATAATGCCGATGTTGGTCTCTACATGCTTGCTAACAAGGTGTGTACAAATGCTAGAGAAGCTGGTTTAACTCCCACTGACAAATTATTCTTTGGATCATAATTTATTCCACTGTCCTCCTGGTTTCTGCCAACTAAAACCTAGTCCAGGAGTTCAAAGTTTTTGAGTGCTATTCTTTTTTGAGTTTGCGCTAGGCATTTCTGTGGACAAAGTTCCGTCATCCATATAATTAATCAGGTTGATTGATTTTTATCAAAATGACATTGAAATCAGTGAAAGTTGTTTATCGAGACTGTAGAAGTTTGTTCTTTTCTCAAGTTAGTGGCTTGTTTCATGAATCTTAAGGGCTTTGGTTTTGCTTGTTTCATGAATCTTAAGGGCTTTGGTTTTGCTTGTTTCATCAATCTTCTATTCAGGTCTGTTTATTACACTTATTGTCTATGAACTGTTCCAGATAGTATATTGGTTTGAACCCTCATAATTGTATCATCTTTTGGGCAGGCTTGCTTGTTTTGTAGGAATTCGATATATGAACATATCAGATACCTGCATTACAAGATTAGATCGAATGGAGAACTTGGCTATAATGGTGTTTCATCATCATTGCCCATCAGTTATACACAACAAGTCGGTACCACTTTTATGCCCCAAATGAAATGGTCATCATTCCTTTGTCAGCCTGTCAGCTAAATCTGGTTTTATTTTGGTTCACAGTGCAAGTTCCCCGCTTGTCTCGGTGGACTTCCTATCGCTGCATTGACTTCCCTCGCATTTAGCATGGCGATCATGCCGCATCAAGTAATGCCATGGACTGGTTTGCTCTTGATGTATGAGTGGACCTTCACATTTTCGTGATTTTATATGGAGGTTTTCTCCATTTGATCTACCTATGTGGAAGGAGAGCAGTGATGCACAAACACCATAGCATTCCTCCGACTCGGGAAAAAGGTTTTTCTTCCCCTCCTAGCTTACATGTCCAGGTGCTATGGTTCCCTTTTTCAAGTTTATAGTTGGCTAATTCATTCGTTTCTGGAACAGGTCATCAACGGCTGGCTTCATCATCTTGTGAACTCGATGCAGGATATTATTGGGCTCTACGTATGGCACTTTTGGTCGATGGAGTCCGGCTTTGCCCCATATTGTCAGGGTTACTGCAGTAATCACGAGGTTATTACTTTTCATATGCATTTAAAATCTCTTCTGTAACAAGTATCCAACAGAACTGCGTTTGTTTGACCGGAAAATTCTCGTAAGGGTGTCAGCTGTGTGTGTGTGTGTGAAAACTGTTTACAAGCAGGCTAGGGTTGATTGTTGCTCGAGGAATGATTCTTGCATCATTCATGACATATGCAGCAGGCAAAGCAATCACATCGTACTTGAAAGGCCTCGAAGACCGGTATTTAACACGAGGGAGGAGTCTGTGTTTTGCATGATTGACTGACAGTGAGTGTAGTTTAGCTTCCTTTCTGGGATTGTTGTGTACCATCAAAACTGACTTATTGACATGTAACATGCTAAGAATTCATGTGTATGTTATAGAAAAATGCCATTTGGTGGTAATTGATAGTGAATTTTCGATTTGCTCATATGACATCAGCAAGTGATTGAATTGTGTCCACTAATGGCGACGCAAATGCTTTTGATAGAGCAGTGGCCATGTGATCATCCTTCACCTGCAGAAATATAGCATTAATCAATCTTAGGGTTGGTTTAGAATAAAGGGGAACGAAAAGGATGATTCACAAAGTACAACGATTGACTTACAACTGGGATTCCTTGCTTGTCAAGTAAAGGAGATGGGTTCATGCTACCAGTGCAGGAGTCTCTTAGTTCAGATTCCAGAATCTTGACTGCTGTACTACAAACAGAAAGCGCTTTCCTCATGTCGCCTGATGCAGCTGCAACTTTCTGTAACGTGTATTGAAATGGCGGATGGATTTTTCTTTTCAAATAAAGTTATATTGTTTCAAAGATCTTTACTTAGTCTGGCAGATAGCTCCAAAGCTTGTGGGTTGAAGACTACTTGAAGGATCCTGAGTACTTGATCTTTGGAATAAGCTTTGAATGTTATAACCAAGGGTTTACCTGTAACAAAGATAGTGATAAGAACAATCAACGAATGATTCAGCCATGTTGGCGAAGGAAAGAATGACTCAATTGTGCCAATACCAATGTAGCATACACCAACTATAAGAAATCTATCCTACAGAGTGGAAGGCAGCAAAAAACTCACAGTTCAATAACCAGAGTTTTGGAAGAAAACGGTCTGCTAAGTCTATGGCATTAGCTATTCCTGCAACGTTGAACATACAACAAAAACGTAATTTCACTGGCAATCACAGGAAAATGAACAGAAGGGTTCTCAATGGAACATTGCCAAGAAGGACTAAGGAGTAAGGATTACCAATCAATATAGATCTAGAAAAAGGCAAAGTTGTATTGATCTTGCAATGGTGCGGTAGTTCCATTGATCTTTGTTTTCATCGATACGTCCTTATCAACTACCTCCCAAGACAAATAGTTAGCACATTAGCCCACTAGCACAACTGCTACTGGAATTCACCATACAAGTTTACCTTGCTGCAAAATCTGAGAAGAGCTCATAAGCGTGGTACAGTTAATGGACAATACTTCTGGAGACTGAACACCACCCTATCAAGCAGAAGAACTCACATGAGATCGACAAGCAATATACAGTTCACAAAAATTCAATTGAAAGAACACATCAATTCTTACATCTCTGGCAGCCATATAAGCAATCTCCTGCTGCCAGTTCCTAGAGTATAATCTGCAAAAATGATCATTAAACATAGTTAAATTTAGATCTAATAATGCATTAAACATAGATTCTATTTGATCGAATTACTCACCTCTATACTTTCTTTTACCACAACTCCCCCAACTTCATAAACTTGTGATGTTCTCGGGTCGCGTTTGCTTCTTTCCCTATGCATCACAACATTTCGCATGAATAGCATGTATTGTCTGCTCCGAGACAAACCCTGAAACCATACCAGCTCATTCTTATCATAATAATGATCCTCTAAGCCCTTATAACAGGCTTGAAAGAAAGCCTTCTCTTGTGGCCTATGATCACCAAAGAAGATGTGCATATAATCATTGATCGGGTTATCTCTCATAGCAACATTAGCAATGTCAACACTCTGAATAAGATCCGCTCTGTCTACCATTATTTGCTGGTTTGCCGGATATTCTGTTTCATACAAATCATATATCTTCAATATGAATTGTGCTGATCTTTTAGGTCCCCAAAAACAAGGATGGTTAAACACCATTAACCATCTGCACCTGCACATATCATTAGACAAAAAAGGAGGGAAATGCTTCCATCCAAACAATAACATGATGAAAATTACACAAACAAACAGTAGGATGATGAAAATGGGACAAACAAACAGTAATATAATAAAAAATACCTCAAGCCAAGTACGCCATCATCATTGATTAATTTCAGCACGTGCTTCAAATATGCATCGAAATGATTCTGAATGATCCCTTGACTACCAAACAAGTGTTGGATTATACGGCTCAAACTAATTAGTTCACTCGACCACTCATCTTTGACCCGCTGATAACCATTTTCAGGATGCAAAGTTACAGAAGCTATTATGTAACGCTCAGTAGGAGGAGGGGGTGTGCAGAGTTTAACGACTATAACATGCATTTCGAGCAAACACATTAGGAGCAAAACCTTCTTTCCCCATCACATCCATCAACTCAAACGCCCCATCGAAATTCCCAGCTTTAGAATGCCCATTGACGAGACAAGTATACGAACTTGTGTTGGGTACCAAACCCTGTTCCTTCATTCTGCTAAATAACATCTCAGCTCTGTTCAACTTATTCTCTCGGCAATACCCATGAATCAAGGAGGTATAAGTATGCACGTTCGGCTTGTAATTATCGCTCCTAACATGCTTCAAGAACAACCGAAACGCCTTCTCGGTCCATCCTTTCTTACACAGTCCATCGATCAACACAGCATGAGTGTAGACATTCG